>VXBB01004271.1:786383-972235 GCA_013399915.1 Illadopsis cleaveri
TTGTGGGATGAAGTTTTTTCATTTTTTTTTTTTTTTTTTTTTTTTTTTTTTTTAATCTGCAGAAATGATCTTCAGTTGTTTGTTTTGGCAAATGATTCCTGAGAAAGGATCTGTGAGAGCAATTGTTACTATTATATTAGCTTCCCTTAAGTTATTTGTAGCACCACCCCCAAGTCACCTTCTTTCTCTGCTTTTTGTTTTCTTGACTGTTTCCACTCTGGCTTCCTTTGATTTTTTTTTTTTCTTGTTGCCTGTTTATATCTTTTTGTTGTCTTCTCAGTTATGTTTTTTCATACATAACTCGCTGCTTTTCTAAGCCGAGCCAAAAAAACTGCAGTAGTTTGCACCTACAGTCACACAGAGATTTAAATCTTCAAGCTTCTGACTGTAATTTGTCTGCCAGTTCTCACCTTTTTTTCCCTCTGTATGAACAGCCTGTGTCTTTCCAAATTCCAGTTTTGGGATGCTTTTCTCTTCCCCTGTCCCAGTTTAATTCCTAGGAAGAATAAAATCCTGGCTCCACTGCATGCTCTTTGCTACAGAGCAGTGCCCACACTTTTCATCTCTGTGACTCATAGCGTACAAAATTAGTGCCTGCGAAGCTCTAGGAGCAGGGAGAAGCTGCAGCTCCCCAGAAAACACTGTTAGCAGGCAGAAGCTACTGCTCTCACTGAAGATGGTGACTTTTTCTTCTTTGGGCTTATCCCTCTTGCTTGCCCCACCTTTTTTCCTTATGCCAGAAGAAGCATTTG
This sequence comes from Illadopsis cleaveri, assembly GCA_013399915.1. Classification (NCBI taxonomy): domain Eukaryota; kingdom Metazoa; phylum Chordata; class Aves; order Passeriformes; family Timaliidae; genus Illadopsis; species Illadopsis cleaveri. The sequence continues at coordinate 787,136 of VXBB01004271.1, forward strand.
TGTAACTTCCCCAGATCAGGAAAAGATTTCACTTTGAGCAACTGGAGAAAATGAAAGACTAATTTGATTGGGTTTTTTGTGTGTCAAATGCAAATATTTTTGGCTTGATATTTTTCCTTCTTTTTAAGGAAGTCCGATTAATTGTTTCCCATTTTTGTTTTCATGGATTCTGTGATGATAGAGACTACTTTGTGTTCACTGCCAGAGAAAATGTGCAAAATTTTACATTATACATCTGTTCAGGTTTTCCTGTGGTAGCCAGAGACCTGCCAAAACTATAGATTCATAGGGAATTTCCCAGGTCTTCAATGAAATCTCACATCATTTACAAATTCATAAAAGAAAAAAAAAATATAATTTTTTTTTTTGCTTCCACCACACAATTTTAGAAAGAAAAGTTACTATTACACAGAAGGTTCTTGTTTGAAAATCATTTCAGTGTTAAGTGGAAGATGAGAAACTTGGTGTATTCAGAGCATTATTTCAGCAACTGTAGCTGCCAATGTATTTTTGAGAATAATTGAGAACACAGGATAAAAGCTGTCATGGTTGTTTCCATCTAAATCCAAACTAGTCTCCTTATTTGGCTTAATTTTCAAAACTGTGTTTTAATAATTGCGTATCTGATGTAGTTTCATGTATTCAGTGTTTAACTGTTATGTACGAAACTTAAAATTGGTACAGATAAAAATATTTAAGGGTCCAAAAAGTTAATTTTTCAGATTCTGAGTGATCAATATATATATATATGGGTGCATGTGTATATATATGTATTTATGCATATGTATACACTGTTTCATAAATATAGCTAGCAATATGTTTTTCTGCTAGATGAAAAAACACCCAGTAGAGCAGGGTGTAAGTAGTCTGTAATAAGCTAAAATAAATCATCCAAAAAAGCTGAGGTGACCATATTTTGTTCAAAGCTGCATAACTGCCCATTTCAGATTTATGACATTATAGATATTTATAGCTGTCATCACAGTTTTTTTAATTCAACCAGATTTTAAAACATTTGAAACATAATATTCTTCACTGTTTAGGGATACTTTCCTGTAAATTTAAGTCAGCTCCTAAATGCTAATTCAAGAGCTAGTTATAGTTCAGTTGAATTTTAACAAGTGTATGGATGGCATGTTTCTGTGAAATATAATTCAGTGTAACTTTCCAGGGTACTTGCTCTGCCAAGAAATACGTAGTTTCCCATGCTAACTCTATTTAATTGTTGGAGGATATCTTGTGGTTTCTAGTGGTAAAAATGGAAAAATATGCCAAAATTGGTCAGGCTAGGTAATACTATATTGAGCTCAGTCCTACACAGCACTGAGTATCTCCATCATTCCTTCTTCCGTGTGGAAGGAAGACAGCCAAGAGGGAGACCCAGTGATGCTCATTTTCTTTGTCCTACTGAGAACTGTAGTTGTGGATCCAGAGGAAATGGATCACTCCTTAGTTCCAGCTGAAGGTTATACCCATTTAACTCTGTGTTTGGTCTCTAAGTCCTCTCTGAGAAACCATTTCCTCTTATAAAAAGGATGGCTTTTGGTTTTAACTGGAATAAATTCACAGAAGTGGGTTGGAGTGAACAAACATCAGCCAGCTGCAACGATTGTGCGATGCTGCAGGAGCACAAGTGGGGAAAGAGAGAGGGGGTTGAGTGCAGGCTGGGGGGAAATATGGAGGAATGAGGGAGCAATGAAGGATGGAGGTCACTCAGCCCTCTTCCTGGCTGGGCTGTTCCATCAGTGACCTCTTAAGCTCCTGGTTCTTGTCAAGGTGGTCTTGTCCAGCCATGCCCACTCTTTCAGTTGCAATGACATTCAACATCTTGAAGCCCTCCATGAATTGATTTACTTTGCTAAAGAAACAGCTACCACAGCAAACCAACAGACAAATCCCTGCAGTGTTTTGCCAGGTGAATGGCCCACAGAGGAGCTAGATGAGCCTAGAAGCAGGAGGTGGAGGGCCTGCAGAACCATTAGAGAAGTGGAAAGAGGCTGCAAGGCTGTTCGTTTTGTCACAAGGCACTGTTGGACAGGCTCATCTGTGCTACTTAGCCACACTCTCAAAACTGGATTTATGGTATGCAGGACACTCTGCAGGGAACCTGCCACTCTAGTCACCAAGAAAGACAGGAGGAAAACACGGACCTGTAAATCTTGTTTTTGCTTTGGTCTTCAGGGGAACACTTCATAGGGGCTGTTGGCATAAATGCCTCCTGGAGCAGCCATTTATCCCTTTCTGGCCCAAATTTACCTCTTTGCTTAAGGTGCTGGTGATGAAGAGGTTCCTCAGCTGTCTTGTTTATGCTGAGCTAATGGGCCCGGAGAGCCACATCTGTGTTTACCAAGCAGGGTGGGGCTGGAGAAGAGAATCTAGACCACAGGCTAGGGAGTAGGGCACTCACATTAAGTAGAGAAATCTGGGATTCAGCTCTGTACCCAGCACACTGACCATAGCTCTGATTATGTGCAGAAGATGAGACTTCTGCAAATAAGAGGAGTGGGATTCACCTGACTTAATGTGGATGATGACCTCTGAGTCACTTTTCTACACTTCATGTATGATCACTGGAGAGAAACATGTTTGCATAGAAAACAACTCTCCTTCCAATGTGGACCTTTTAAATAGACACAATGAATTGCACTTCAGAGTATCTCTTTCTCTCAAACTACAAGGAATTTAGAAAAGCAGCCCGCATGTAGATGACTGCACCAAAGAAGCCCGGTTGACATAAATGTTGCAAAAGGTAACTGAGGAATTCAGGGGTATTTTGAGAACACTTTCAAATCCTATTCCCTGAATTTTCCTATCAGCTTCTAAGCAATTTAGTGGAACTAGGTCATGATACCTTACAGGATACAATCTTCCTTTTTTCACATCCAAATATCTTAAAAATATATACCTACCCATATAACAGGTGTGGCTGTGATTCAAATGGATTGGTGTCAGGGATTGTGGCATATGAATAAAGTCTACACAGGACCAAATGCCAATGACAAATAAAGACTTCCCTATCCTCCACTGATTATCCATGGGCTGTGACAGACAGTGGCATTGCTGTGATATTTTCCTGTCAGTGTCATTCTCTAATTCAGGATTTATGTTTAAAATCAACATTTGCATTTTTCATTGAAACAGCAATAGATCAGTAAAAACAGGTTGGAAGTTTTAAGAAAGACTTATCCATCAGATAAACATCAGATAAAATGAATTAATGAACAACTAATCAAATTTAAATATTCTGTATTTATATATCTCAGTGTACTGCAGTACCTTTCAGTCAAATGACAGTTGCTTTATGATGACTATGGTACCAATCAGAGTGAAGCAGCAGGTGAAAACCACAGTAATTTAACTAATTAAACTTCAAACATTAATTTTCCCTGTATCTAAATCATAGTTTCAGGAAAGAATAACAGAAAAGTTGTGTTTGTTACTGGAAGTTATTCCTTCATAGAAGCTTTGGTTTAGCTTTTTTTATTATTATTATTTTCTAAGCTTCACACAGTGGTTTGATTCTGATTTAGTTAATGTTCAGCCTATTCAGAAGGGTAAAATTACTGGGGTAAGCTTTATTGCTGTAATGGAGGTCTTGAGAATATTAACTTGAGAACTATTCTAATGCATCTCTTCAGAATATTATCTGCCTCACTTCTGAATGCTTTGCTACCATGTGCAGAACATGGCACATAAGTGGCTTTTGGAGCTCGATGCACTTATGCAAGTGTTTTTCCTTGCTGTCTCTTAACACAACAAAAAGACACTTGAAGCCTTTACTTGGGGCTTATCTTTATTCCAAATTTAAATGTAAAGAGAGACCAAAGTCCATCACAATGCACCTGCAGGCTTTTTTTTTCTTTCAGCTGTAGACATTGTGATGATTTTCAATGAAAAATTCTGTTGCCAAGGAATTGCTGAAGCGAACGTTTGCAAAATTCTGTTGTTTAAGATAGAGCCAAGATTAAATTAAACAAAATTATTTTTGCAATGGGTTGCAGGTAAAAATTGTTTATAAGCTTATATTAGCTAGTCAGGGAACATAAACTTTATTCTGTGCTTTACACAGACTGTTCTACAGTGCAAATGTTGAACTGCATCTAACAAATTATCTAAGGAATATGCCCTGTGAACAGTTGCAAACATTATATGCTGCGATGTGTTCAATACACTGTTCATTGAGCAACTCTGAAGAGTAATAGTAATAATAATAGAAGCCTATTTGCAGACAGTTGCAAGCAGGAGAAATGGCTAAATGCTTCAGTTAAATTATTCCTTATTTGCCTTGTCATACTATGTGGTAACAGTTAATAATATAATGTGTTTTAGTAATGGGTTGGGGTTTTTTCTGCATTACTTCCTCTGTCCAGATTATTCTCTTCCATTAGCCCATTCTCAGTGGTTTATTTGTTTGTAAAGTCCATCCAATGGTTATAGGCTGACTTCAACTTGGCTTTCTTACTATGTCCAAGTGATGAAGTAATGTCTTTTGTGGACATTTTTCCAGCAGACCTAGTGGAGGGTTTTATGCTATTTTATTGAAATTCTTCATAGAGGCTTGGTAATAGCTGTGCTGAGTATCAAAGCTGAAAATGGACATGGACCTTGGACCTCCCTTACACATTTCAGAGAATTTCTAACCCCATTTTCTAATCTTTAATATTATAAAATACTTTAACAAATAATTGAGATTTTCAAATAATCAATCTTAAGATAGTATCAGGTCAGTTTAAAATTACATCCCTTGAAGTTCTTATATGAGACTTTACACCACACTAAGCTTTCCTATTTGTATTTAACTCATCTATTACTTTCTGCAGAGAAAAGTATTTAAGCTCATAGAAAAACATGTCTTCTCTGAGCTGTTTATAACAAGCTGATTAATGTAATGTGTTACAAATAATGTGGTATTCAGTTGTTTGGGTTTTTTTTAAACTAAACCAGTTCATGTCAGATTTTACAAAAATGCTAACGGCACAAAGTATATTCAGATACATCCATCTAAAAGCAGAGGAACATTGTGCAGTAGAGTGAAGCAAGAGGAATTTCAGTGTATGCAGTAGATATTGCCGCTTGCATAACAATTCACCTCTCTCCGTTGCTAGTGAATATTCATATTCCCATAGTAAGGCTCTTTGTATTTACTGTTCTGCCGAAGTGTGCGATGGCATCCAAGCCCTCTAGTGTTTTATCGGAGTAGACATGTCATTTGCAATGTTATTCTAAGCATCCCTAAATGGAACAAGCTGAGATGAACAATACTCTTGTATACCTCTCCTAAAACTTCTTAAAATGTAAATGTAATGTGATATTGACTCCTTTATAACTGCCTCTTTTTGTAAAATCCCTTACGCTGACTTGAGTTGAAATAAGAGTGAAGGTGGGGGGAAGGGAGAGAGCGAGTTTCTCTGGACTCTGAGCAGACCATCTCTGTAGCCCAGAGAGCAGACTAGGAATCACCTGCATTAGAAGAAATAGATGTTAGCATGCAAGAGAGAGCTATTACACAGAAAACAAATTACATAAGTTATACATTAATCCATTCAAGGATTTTGCTTTCTGCGTATCTGGACTACAAACTTTCCAATAGCCATCACTGCCTGTCTGTAGAAGCACAGCTTGTAACTGTGAACCATAGAGTGCTTAAAAATAAGTAATCAACATGATTCCTGGCAGTGTTCCCTGCTCTGGCTAGTCCTGTCTTCATGGCTGTTCCCTTGCTTCTTACACTATCCTTCCTACCTATGCTCTCCCCCAGGCCTTCCCACTCTTATCTTAATTTTTCACGTGCTTCATCTTTTTCAGGAAAGCAACAGCCCCTGGTACCAACAGTACCTTGGGGGCCATGGTTGTGTGCCTCCTCTTCCTCACCCTCCACTGCTGCCTTTCCTTTCAGTCAGCTCATTACCTCGGCAGGTTAACACCCAAGAGTTGCATGCAAATTTTAGCACACCACATTTACAGCTGCATTGGCTACTTTTTGCTAGGGAGGTCCCACCGGACTGATCTGGACACAAAGCAGGACAGCACTAGGTGCTCTCCCTGGCTTTGAGGAGGCTGTTTTCGCTCTGGAACAGCTTGGCTGTTCTCTGAGCAGTCTGAGATGCAGTTGAGTTTCATGCATGGCCTGAAATCGGGACTATCCAGGTTAGATCCAGACATGAGACAAGGATACAGCGCAGCTTCAGATGCTTCAAATGTTTCAAAACAGATGTAAATAACTCCTGTCTTGAAAGGGATTCAAACCCATCTGCATAGTCACCCTTATCAGTTAGCTTGTTCTACAGTTAATTTGTACAATGTTTGTGTGCAAATAGGGCTTTAAAGTGATCAGACAGCATAATTAAGCAAAACTGTACTTTAGAAATACCAATTGAGTTTCCTCTTCATTTTGGTGGGAAAAGAGATAACAGCCATCAGGCATCACTCTTTAGAGTGACAGAGTTGTATGACTCTGTACCTGCTCTTCAGTGCCTCTCTAATCAAGGTGCTTCTCTTCAGATCACAGTTGATGCTTTGGGAAATCTTCATCAGCCTTCAGTGCACTGCAAGGACTGGGAATGCAAACATGGAAATAACAACCTGTTGTTCTGATGGATTGTTGTGAGCTGTTCAGGGGCTGGTGAATGTACAAAATCAGAAGGGTGCTGGAAGGTTTGTTTTTAACTGTGCCAGAAGGGGCTGAGCTGCTGGTGTGCTTGATTGGGAGGTGATCGATCCTGAGAGCAGCTCTGCAGCTGAGGGGCTGCCAGTCCAGCTTCAATGATGCAGCCCTGCAAACTGCTGAGGGCTTTTCTGGGAGCCATGGGACAGGGAGTCAAATTCTGCAGACAGACAGACAGACAGACACAATTAGGCAGTGTAAGGTAAATACTTGGTTGCTTTAATCCACTGTCCTTTTAATGTATATTCCCAAATATATGAAGGCAGAGTTTTTGTTCTCAGACTGTGTGGTGACTTTTGTGCACTATCTGTATTCACTGTGTTCTTTCTATTTGTATTTTCTAGAAATATGCCATTACAGGTAAGTCATATTTATTCAGGTAGCTACTCAGTGCTTGTTCCCTAATGAAAACCTCATTGCCACAGGTTTTTGTCAGGTCAGGAGCCATTCAGAGCAGCAGATGGGAGTCAGGTGTCTCATTCCAGTTGGATTTCTTTGGCTTTTGTGTATTGCAACTCTGATCCTGTTGGGTGTCCTTTTTGCTAGTATAGTTGTTATACGCAAGTTAAAATACTAATTTTTTTTAGGGACCATTACTATCAATAAAGATAATTTTAATATTTATCTTACTATAACATTTTAGTTTTGCACCATAACAGGTGCTATTTGATTTTATTGCAGTCTGTTAATTTGAATCTGACATTTCTTACTTTATTACAGTATTCAAAAGACACTATATTTTATAAAACTAAATTACTTATGACTTAAAACACTTGAGTGAGACATTGTAACTTGTCATTTTGTATTTTGGAAAACAGATTTTCATTTTTTTTTCAAGCAAAGTTTAGTATAAAATGCCCCTACCTGTAAATGAACAGTGTAACTTAACTTGGCCAGAAGATCTAATGTGGCTTCAGTAAGACAAACAGCTTTGCTTTGCATGTCTTGCATGGGTGATGCTTTAATCAAAAATAATGATTCTTAGAGCCATCTTTTCATGGGAATTTTTCCTTGCCCTCAACACTTCAGCACATACAAGAACTCACATTACAGACCTATATGTGTAAATAGTTATGGTGTAAAGATGGGGTGTATTTCAGACAGCACCAGCTGCCTCTGATGCAAGAGAAAGGGAATGCAATTGCTTCTGTGGAAGTCTGTACATATTTGCCAGAATTTATAAATGTTTACAAGTAACTGGTCTTCGCATAAGCAGGGCCCTCAGGGAGTGCTAGGCCCCCATCTGCTGGAGAGTTTTATGTCAATTCTGGTGCTTTTTAGGTTATTTTTCCTGCATTTTTCTCTAAGAATTATCATCACTTGGCTTACTTACTTAAATGCTGATAGTGCCTGGAGAGGCAAAGGCCTTATTGTTTGGAGTAGTCTACATACATATGGTGAGAGACAGTTTCTCTCCCAACAAGTTTTCCATCTAAATAAACAAGGTTAGCAGGGCTGGGAAGAAGCAGTAACTCCCCATTTCACGGGGGAAGTACCAGAAAGTGAGAGGAGCTGAGCACTGAGCCCCAATCCTGACAGGCACCAAAACGCTTGCTCCTGGCAGGGCCAGAGGGTTTTGGAAAATATTTTCAAGTTGAAAACAGTTGGAAGTGTACTTCAAGAAAAATAAACATTGCAATCTGCTTGGATAGCTAAGCAGGAATGGCACAGAACTTGGTATCCCAGAGGTTCTGGGGATTAAAAGTTTTCAACTACTTTTGTGACCTTTGGGGATATTCTATGTCCTCCTGAGTACTTTTGGTAGCTTAATTTACAGCTTTTCCTTGTCGTAATGCTACCTAGAGCTGTGCCTTTGACTGGAGTCTCTCGACTGTACTTACACAGCAAAAATGTGACTGAAGTCTAAGTGTGAAGTCTAAGTTGCTGGTTTTGAGGAGCCTGAGAAGGTAGCTAAGATACCTGCCTTGCTGTTCACAGAGAAGGCTTGCCTGAGGACACAGATGGGGACTCTTTCTAGGATGCAGCTTTTCTTCTGTGCACTGTTGGTTGCGTGACACAGGAGAATGTTACCAAGACACTGAGAACAGTCAGGCTTGTATAGAAATTCGTTCCTTTGCCCCATCTCTCCCCCAGCATGGCCATTGCAGAGGGCAACAATGAGAGTGCTCCTGCCTTACAGCTCTTGGCAGCCACCTCAAGGCAGTGTGTTCCAGTGGCTGGAATAAGATGAATTGCACACTTGAATTCGACAGACATCTTTAAGGGCACCTCTAATTATGAATGCATTACAGATTACAGTTAAGTTTGTAACACTGGGAATGTTTTAAAACAGACATTTTTCATCAGCAGGGAAGCCTTTAAGGACGTAAATCTCATATTACTATTTCCCTCTTCTCCCGTGCAGAAATAGTAGTGGGTGAAGTGTGAAAATCTCTGGTGTGGTAGAGGAAAAGCCCCTCTGTCCAGTGGATACAGCATTCCCAGGGGAAAACATCCAGCTCTGGGAATTCTTTGGGAAACCTGTTGTTTTTCTTCTATCAGCCCTAAGAAATAGCTCAGTCCTGCCCAAATAAACTAGTCTTAAGCTGAGCCCAAATTGTGCCAGCAAAGAGTGACACACAGTGTAGTTTGAAGAGCCTGGGTTATCGTGTTGGGCTGATTTGCAGGGAAAATGAATATTTAGGTAGAAATGCATATTTATTAGAATTCTATTTATTGCTGCAAATTACAGTCACTTTGAAAGTGGATTGATTTACCTGTTTCCTCTGAAGTCCTGCTTTCATTCTCTGACCTGATGCAGTGTAGAAAGGATCAAACCATCTCTGTATTAAAAAAAGAAAAGAGAGAAACTGTACTCAAACCATAAAAAGGTTGTTGGTTTCTTCAAAAGAAGAAAGGCAGTCTTGCCATAAATTTGGTAAATTGCATTTATAATGCTTATGCCCACAGATTTAGCATGTAACAGGGAAATGTGCTATGTTTAAATACCCAGAAGGAGTCTGGAAGACAGATTTGTCCTGATAGCTTGTCATTTACCAAAATGGGTAGTGATAATTGGACACAGGAGACACTTGCAGATCAGCCTTTAGTGACAGTGATGATAGTTACAGAAAACATAAAATATCTCATGGTGGAGCTTCAGTGTCTTCTCTGTCATCAGCCCAGGCAATGTCCCCAGCAAACACCATATGCATCATTGCCAACTGCATTATATCACTATACTCTCATTTCAGTCCCTTTCTTGTTCTTTAAAATATTCTACAACTGTACATATTAAAATTTATAAAATATTAATGAAATTGGAGAAGTGTAAGAGGGATGGATAAACCCATCCTTCCTATGTTGCTTTTGGCTGTGATGGCTCTGGCCTGGAGTGGAGCAGGCATGTTAGTTATCTACCAGGTAAAAACCTGTTTTTCAAACCTCTCTCCCCTTGATCAGCATTATTTTACTAATCTTCACCTTTTAGCCACCCCGTTGGTATCCCGTGCCATAGGACTCAGTGTTGCTCTGATGGAGTGGAACAAGATGAAGAAGAAAATGACTTCTTCGAAGAGTGAATTATCAAAATTAACTGAGAATCTGGGTATCAAAATGTATCCCAAAGAGTCTTAACTAGAACCTTTTCTTTTGCACTGCTTTTACGTATCATTTATTGCAACTTTCTGGTTATTTAGCTTGTGCTTTTGCAAAAATATGGGGGGTTTTGTACACAAATATGATACAATTGCAGAAATCCCAGCAAAAGGTCGTACATCATTCTGACTTTTCCAACTATCCTTCTGCCTGTCAAATAACTTAAAAGAACTGTGTTTTTTTTACTGGATTTTACATGCTTGAATGCCACATCTTAGGTGCAGGATACTTATCTCTTTGCTCTGTGCTGCTTTTTCAGCACTTTTAACTAGTCCTTTTCCTGTTTCTTGCAAAGCATGCACACTACTGCCTGCAATGGATGCTTGCATTGCTTAGTTGTAACATTTGGCTGTCTAAGGAGCTGCTGAAAATTATATTCAGATGAAGCCAAATTGCCAGGTAAATATTGAATTGAGCAGTAGATGGTGAAGTCCCATGTGGTATTTTATTATTAATCTCATCAGGAGGTTGTAAAGACAATACCAATAATTAGTCATACCTTCTAACCCTGTAAACCAGGACATATTGGTTATATTACCCTTCATAGTATACTTTATTAATAAACTTTGTATTTTAGTTATGTATTATGATGTAAGAAGGATTTCTGGATCTTAATGAAGGTATTATGTGAATTAAAGAATACAATTTGACAGGATAAAATTTATTTATTCATAACTAAATCATTACTCAGTACATTAGTGTGTATGATTGAAAAGGCTGCGCTTTTTTTGAAATGAAACCTTGGATTAATAAATGCTGGAAAGATTTAAGAACTTCCTTTTTGCCCTTTTGCTGATGTTATTACCCTAGATATAAGGTATTCAGGTTGTATGTTATATTCACATCCACTGCATCTAAGATATATGACCTGAATGTGGCAAAAAGATAATTTTATAATATAATAGTAAGAACTTACAAGAAAAGGAAATGAGGCCAGTAGCTACCCTATAATGAAGGTTCTGTTTAAGGAAAGGATCCCTGTACATCAGAGCTGTTAATATCTGCTAAAGTAAATGGCACTTAGGCATATACATAAACACATACCCCAGGTTATTAATCAGGATGAGAAAGTTTATTGAGATTTTTAATTCAGTCAAGATAAAATGTATGAGCACATTTTCCCTGACTTGTTGTGGATTCAGTAAACTATATTTTCAATCACATCATTTTACCTAAAAGTTAATGGGAATAAAAGGTCCAAGGGAGTTCAGTAACATAGACTGGCTCAAGTTCTCAAGACTACACAAATAGTAAATACATTTATAGATTTAACTTTCAGGCATTTTACTACAAATTACTTGATTTAACATTTGTTGCAATGTGCTAGAAATAGTTTCTCTGCCCATACGTTTGATGTATGCATGAGTATCAGGGAACTGGTAAATATTTACTTAGGAAGTTGTTGGGTTTTTCTGTAGATATCAAGCTGATGAGTGGCTAGTATAGATCTGATGTGAAGAGAAGTGACATCTCAAGTCAACTCTACTTAAAGTAGGCTAGACACCGAGTCCATCTGTTTTACCACAAACTTGCTCCCCACAAGCCACAAATTGCCCTTTTAGGAAAGCAAAGCAAACTTAAGGCAATAATAATCTGCACTGCTCAGGCAAAAATATTTTTTAAATGGGCTTGCAAACATTGCTGTAGAAAGACACAAAGGCATTTAAAACTTCAAATAAATAATAATAATAAAAAAACAAACAAAGAAGATAATGTTAAATTTCGGTCTATCAGTATTTAAACTTAAGTTTGAAGTCCCATCTCTGTCTTGAATCCTACAGATTGGTTTGTAGAAGAAAAAAAACCTGCTTTTTCTCTTCAGAATCTTCAGTTTTTAATTTATTCTTCTGTCTTTGGCACAAATGAATCTGACTCTGATAATCTTAATGTTGTATTTTTTTCAAGCGAGTCAGGAGAAAGAGGGTTACAAACCAGTTTTCAGGTCTTTAGAAATCAAGCTTTAGTGCTCGCCTACTTTTTTTGTTTGTTTTGTCTTGGAGTGTTGGGTTTTTTATGGCTGTATTTTTTTTTTTTTGTGAGAGACAGGCTGATCCAACAGACATTCAAAAACATTGTAATCTCTATTTATTACTCAGTGGAAGACACAAGGCTAATGGAATGAATTGATAATGCTCTGTATACACACGCTGTATTTACCTAGTTCTGCTTAAGTCTGAATGGAAATTTTACTTATTGTTTAACTAATAATTATTTTACCAGCTATATTAGTTCTGGGTATTGATTTTACACTAGCAGTAAATTTGATAAATCTTTTTACAACTATTTAATTGTTTATTTCTTTGTTTGTAGATCATAAAATTAGAAGTCCCAGCTGAGACATTGAGCTGCCAAGAATGAACACACACCTATACAAACACAAAAATAATACTTTTCTCAGAAAATTCTTTGCAAATATCAAACCATTGTCTGATCTTTGTACCCACATATATTTAGATATTAAATTTTTAAAATGCTGAACATAATAAACCACTAATAGTTCTGAATCCAAGTGTCTGAATTTGGAGTAAGATGCCCAATTAGAAGTCCTAATGAGGAATAGAGTTGTAACCACAGTTAATTGTCCTGCAACTTTTAAATTGAGTTACAGATGCTTAAAGGTGCATGGAACCACTGCAGGGGGGAGAACAGGGATCTAAAACACCAACCAGGCTCCAGTTAAGTTAGTGAGGGGAGTCCTCATAAATACTTCTGTGTTTAAGCATTGTTCCTGGTGGGGCTGAATGGTGAAGAAAAGCATCTTTGGAGCAATGTTGGTTAGGAGTGATGTTCTGTTGCTCATTTAGATCATGAACCTTTTGTCAATACGAACAATTAGTGGGCTAAAGATTCCATTGACCACACGACAAGGATCAATATACACAGTACTTGTTAGTTATTTACCACAGAGTGTATTAAAGCCTGTAGATTCACCATAAATCCTTTAAAGATATCCTGCTATGATCCTTGCCACAACATGCATTGACACATCAATAAATCCTTTTGACAAGGGTGATATGTGAAAATCAATACCAGTTTATCAGCTATTTCCATGTAGTCTTTTCTACAGAGGTTTAAAGATCTTTTCCCCAAGCTATACAACTGACACGGTGTAGGGACAGATCTTGAATCAAATAGTGACCTTGATTAATGCTATTCACACTAAGAATTTTTTAAATCCCATATAAGGGACATACAACCATTTCTGATGAGGTTCACTGTTTGGAAAGTGCTTTTCAAAGCTTTTACTGAAATTTCTTTTCTTTTTTTGTTTTGGGAGGCGAAAGAACTTTATGTGCACACAGACCATGTTAGGTGCTTTTTTTTTCTCAAAGAAAATGAAGTTTCTTATGCTGATAAAAAATTTCCAGATGTTTCTGTTTCACTGAATTATTTTCTGCAACACAAGAGCCATCGCCAAAGGCTGTGCTGTGTACTTATTCTGCTATACAAACTTTATTGCGTTATAAAAATAAGTTCAACACATACATTTATAATGGAAAGTGTACAATTTAGGCAGAGTAGAACCATTTCTAGTAGGTTCTTCTTTAGAAGTGTTTGAGGAACTTTGAACTGATCCTATCTGATTTAAAGTGTCAAGCAACCTTTTAAAAATCTAAGCTCCTTAAGTTTGCAGTGGTGGTTATCTTTCATGTCTAAGTAGCAGATTATTTAGATTTTTACGGGATTCCTTCTATGCATACTGTCCTCCAAATGTATGCAGCAGCTTTATCCTGAAGTTTTATAGATTACTTATTTCATCAGAAAGTTCTAATTGTCCTGGAGGTTGTAAAAACTTTTGAAACCAATGTGAAACAAAAAAAGAGAAATGTCCCTAAAATACAAAAATATAGCTGAAACAAATTTTAAACAGAAAATAACAGCTACATTAATAACACTAATTGTTACTCTTTTTAATTTAAATATATTTCCCCTTTCTTGCACAAAAAATTAAAAATTTGAATTCCAAGGTAGGCAAAATATTAAATTACTTCTGTATCTTGCATTCAGGGGCATGTAAGTCATGCAGCAGCTTAAAAATCATTTCAAATTCCACAGAGAGGAAAAGATAAGGAAGCCTAATACATGGCTTTATGGGACTACCTCTGCCAAAGTCAGCTTTGATAGAAGCAAATCCAATTCCCTCTTCAGTCAACAGGAGCTGGCACTGCTAATGGCAGGGTTCTGTTCTGCCTCTTGGTGTAATTTTTCCTGTGAAAGTTCAATGTACTGAATGTGTTTCCTCTGAAGTTTTCTACCGATACTGACCCTAACGGAAGGAATAAGAAAGCTTTGGCTTAGGTTGCAATGGTTTGAAGTGATGCAAAAGACAAGTGTAACACTCATGATGGAGATCCAGGTCTCTTGGTCTTTCCCTGCCCAACTCTATACAATATTTCACTGTAAAAATCTTACCTAAAACCTCCACTCTAAAATCTCAGTTATTCTGCTATGTGTATAATACAATGTACACTTTGTTACCTGCCTTTCTTTCTCCCCTCTATTTTCCTCCACTCTATCATTTCTCCTTTATCATGTTCTCTCTGATGAATCGTTAAGTATGGATAAATGTAATATATTAAAAGTCATTAAAATACAGGAAAAACTCTGTTTTGTTTAACTACCTTGTTTATGGTGATAAAGATATTTAAATGATATCCCCACCACCAGTTAGATACATGAACCATCCTTAAAAGTAATTGGGGAATTTTTCACTTTTCACAAAGGATTTGTTAAATACCTTTTCTCTGTCTCTTTCACTTCTTTAAAGAGAAAAACTGTTCTCACCTTATGCTGCTTTTTCCAGAGTAGTCTGGATTTCTTGGTGCACAACCAGGATGGGCTTCTGGTGTGTGCCGCAGGGATGCAAGCTGGAAAGGGAAGACAGTATGAAGAAAAGGGTGGAATAAAATCCACGTAAACAACCTAAGAACAATGATCACTGAATGAAAAACAAGGTAGAATAGCCTCAGGCTACAGATAACCCAAGCTCCAGCTGACCTTGGGTCCTTACATAAGGACAGACTCCTCCAGCAATTTCATCATTTTTGCCTCACTGTCAACCTTGCATCTATTACTATCTTACTTATTTTTTTCTCTGCTCACATGTATTTATTGTTTAAATGTATTTACTATGACTAATAGAAGGAAGATCTCTAGGTAAGCTTCAGCTTTTTGAAGTCTATCAGACTCCTGAGGACTGATGAAATTCAGGACTCTTTTTTTTTGTTTCAAATCTCTTGAGCCAGAGAAAATTAGATACCAGCTCTGCACCAGCAGGGTTGAATTTTGTGCCCAAGAGCAGTCTTGCTTCTCATTTTGGCATCGTTATAGAGTATATCTTTTGTCCTTTCTGCTGTGAATGTGCAGTTAAACTAACAGCAGAGGATGGAAAGGCAGCTGTCTTGAGCACGTCACTTGGCAGTGACCAGACCTTAAGCATGAACAGATTTGTTGAGGCAGCTTTCCCAGCCTATTCAGTAAAGGCAACCAATTCTGAGCCTTGTGTACTATGAGCTGATGGGGTCTATTAAATATCCTCATATAAAACATGCCAGGGGCCAGTGTAAAGGAATGAAAGGGGTGTTCACTGAGAGACGTAAGCTAAAAACTGTCAAAGAGTTCTGTGTCACCAAGAATAGTTGTTGGACTGTTTGGTTGTCAACAACTACTTTAAAATTGTAAGGCCTGCATGGTTTTTATATCATAAAAGAATTTTGGCATTTCTTTGGCTATAACAAATGATCATGCTACTGCATTCACAGCTGGTATATATAAATGAAACTGCATATATTCAGCTGAGACAGGAAGATTGCTTCATGGTGTTTTTGTTACAGGCTACCATGTACTCTATGCACCTGTGTTTTAGTCACAATATATCAGCAAGAGTCAAACACTTGTGAACTAAGCTGTACAGGATAAAAATGTGTTACCATGGTGTTTTGATGTTTCAGCCATTTTAAATATTAAATTATTTAGGAGAGTGAATTGCAAATTTTAGTTGATGATTGCAGAAGGATCATTTCTACTGTTTGAATCATCTTGTGCATATCTACATTTGATGCTGATGAACTAATTTCCAATGTGTTTATTTTTAAAAGAAAGAGTCCTATAATTTAAAAGCACACTAGTAAAAATACTTTTAATTTTTAATACTGCTGAAAATAAAGGGATCTTGTGCTCATATAATTAAAAAGGAAACTTTTTTCATAAGAGTAGATTGATAAGGTATTACATGGAAAATGGTTTGCTGTTTTGAAAAGCAGGGAAAAATTTTGTATGTCTTCTGATTACACCCATCTTCATTAGATTTTCCTGCAGAGGAGGTGCAGGGGAAGAAATATGTACAGAAAAAAAAAAAGGTGTTGCTGCATGACCGTGAGGTCTCTTCAAGAAATTGTTTTTCCTTATTAGTCCTTATTTTCCTTATTCTGTCACCTATCCTGTGTAGTTGACAATTTGAGTTAGGAGTAAAGTCAGGAGTTTGAATGATCAAACAAACAAATGGGAAGAAGCAGGAGAGAGGATTTCAGAGGCAAGGATTTATTTGGTGGTCAGCAAGATGGTTTTATTCCCACCCTCCAACCTGACCCATTTTCTTTGCTTTAATTATTTAGTTGCTTTACGTGAACAGTGATAAAGCACATGCTAAATACATAGCAGTGTTTTGTCAAAAACAGGTTATATTTCAGTAGAAAGACCGTATCAATTGCTTTAGTTAGTTTGTCAATCTGCTAGTAGAGACACTGAATTCAGAAGTCCTAACAATGCTGCATAAATGTTTACCTGAAATAAAGTGTAAAGGCACACCAGTCTTTTAGATGAGGGAGCAACACAAACATTTTGATTTCACCTTCAACTGTTTTATGACAAAACCAAACCACTCATTCCTCATTTTGTGTCTTGCACAGAGGGAATGACAGAATATTTTACTTCTTTCCAAGTATATGATGCTAATGGTCTAAAAACTCAAAACTTTTTTCTCCTAGAAATAATATCTCCTCAGCTTCTAGGATAATAGATGTAAAATACTTTGGAAAAAAAACCCAAAACCAAAAAAAAACCCACCAGAAATCTCTTAGAAGCCTAGTCTGTGCAGTCAGTCCACACATTATATGTTTGTTCCTGGGAATTTCTTATTTCCTGGGACTCAGGCATCTCTTCCATGAGCTGACTGATACTGGGGCCTGTGCTGGACACAGCTTAAAAGAGGAAGGGCTTGCTTTTAAAGATGTGTCTGTGCTTTTTGGCTGAGGTCTTTTCAGGAGTTGTAAAGAAATTTGGCAGGTGAAATGCAGCAGTCCTTTGAAAAGATGTTTTCTCATGTTTGAACAGCTCTGGTGGGCACTGCCAAGGAGGGACAACTGCCAGTCACTCCTGAACTCTTCCTAGCTCTTTTTGGGAGAAACTGATGTCATGATTCATCTTTGCATGAGACAGTGCTCATGTTTCCCTGCTGTTTTATGCCCCAGCACAGGAGGAGGTTCTTTGTTTTCTCTCCCCTTGGGCTCGCTCCTTGCAGTCCCATGCAGGGCTGAATACAATCTGGCCTATGGTAGAGATTTGGAATCTGTTCGCTTCTCTAAGCTTTCAAGGCTTGCCAGCAGTACTGTGGGAAGCCTGGAAAAAATTAAAGTGTTATTCTATCCTGAAACTTGTTTCTGCAAAAATGCTATTCTAGGCTTCCATGTTTATTGTTCCTCCATGATTCTCTGTATGAAATTTGATCAGCTTCAAAAGGGGAAAGAAAAAGCAACAAAAAAAGAAATAAAATTTCTGATTACCTGTCCAGCAGACACGTTCTTTGAGCAGATAGCCTCAATTCTCCCTCCTCAATCTGAGAATCAGAATCTCTTCTGGTGAAAGGAATCAAACCCAGCTGAGAATGGCTCTGCTAAGTGTTTGAATTTAAAATTCTTTTCAGCTGAAAAAAAATGAAGCTACTTGACAGCAAATTCACAGTGCAAGGTTATTTTTAAATGCTAGTATATTGGCTGGTTCATAGGGAAGGTAGGACTGTAAATAGTGGGGCAGTACTGAGGGTTTCCTCTGAGAAATATCTTTATCACTTGTTTTCCAGTGTAATTTATTCAGTCTGCAGAATAATTTCTCATGTTTCAAATGCAAGTCATAGACCAGTTGTCCACTGCATCTTCTTAGGATAGCCCAAATCACCCTTCTATTAGTCCAGCTAGAGTGACCCCATGAAGATTTAAATATTTTATCTCTGTAAAATTCAGTGAAGTTTATTGTGGAATTGCCTTTGGAAGCTTTTACTGGGAGAAGATGCAAATGGTACATAGCTTGTTTTTACCTTTAGGCTAGTGACAGAGATGTTCTGAAATGGTCCCTGTGTCATAAATGCAGGGAGGTACATCACAGGCCCTGATGACTTTAACTGTTTGGCATCTCTGTGAGGCGAAGCTCCACACTGGTTTTCTTCTTAGTTGAATCTGTTTTGGAAAATTTCAGAAAAAATTATTCAAACATTTCCAGGCATCAGGCAATGGGAATATATATATTTTTGACCACAATGAAAAGTCCTGGCAAACCTTGCTCTGAATAGCTGCAGTTCCCCCTCCCTCTCTCTGCTTCCCATCCTATTGTTTGGGAATAAGGATTTGAAATTTGGCAGTAGGGTGCTCTTTGTCTTATAAAATTGTTATGAAAAGCATCACATTGCGTGAACTTAAAAATCTTCGAGCAAATGTAATGAAGGCAGGTGGGACAGTGGAATCAGCTGAGAAAAGAAATCTGTCTCTGGAAGTATTGGTGGAAAGCAAGGGGTAAAGGGATATGAGCAGAGAAACAGTTAATTGAGGGTGAAACACTGATATGAACCTGGAAGTCAAAGGGAAGATTTATTTACAAGATTTAATATTTACTACACAGAAGATCAGGCCTTGGAATCAGCCTTTTCAGAAGGGAAGATTTGTGGGGAAGAAGGGTCAGATGTCAACTGTCTTGCCACCAGTAGCAGACGGATTGGGAAAGGATAAGTGAGCAAAACTGGGAAGTGACCAAACCTTTTTTACTGATGTATCAGCTCATCACAAATGGGAGGTTGTGCCTGGAGCACTGCATTTAGGAATTGCCAGTGTATTCTGCCTCTACTAATACACCTAATATGTTTTAGATTTTTTTTATGCTTGTGACTTGAAGCCTGACAGCAGTGAATTCTACAGCTTGTGCATTGTATGAAGAGTTATTTCTTCTTACTGGGTTTAAAACTGTGAGCTAATTTTATTGTGTCCTCAGATTTTTTTGTAATTTATTTATTACAATGATGATTTTTAGACTAAATAATCATTCTCTAATCACAGAAAAGAAAGTCCAGAACTTTTATGACTTGCAAACCTCCACTGTACCTATCCCCAGTTACCTTTTTTCCTATCTGAAAGCATGTGGTTGGCCTTTTTTATTGCTACATATCATTAAACCAACATTTCCACGGAATTAGCCATAATGGTTCAGAGATTTTTGTGCCGCATGATAATAGCTAGGGTCCATTGTGGTTTAGATCTAATTAGGATTGTTTTCCCTCATATGCATTACTTTGCATTCATCAATACCCTCTGCTGTTTTATTGTTGTTTAGTATTTTAAGCTTCCCACCACTCTTTGCATTCAGCTAGCCAGAGTGACTCTCCATGCCTGGTAAATTTTTTCATGTGGTTATTCGTCTTCTTTCAAAGTCCTACAAGACCCTGCCTAACATCTCAGGTCCTTGGGAGTTGAGCGGGTAGCTTCCCCCTGTTGCAAAAGCTTGCCAGTTATTTCTACCCTTTGTTTGCTATCTTTTAATGATTTATTAACCAAGCCTTAGGTTTCCCTTTATTAAAACTTAGAATAAGATAAATACTGTCTGTATTTCACAAAAAAAACCCCTCCATGCCACCACTCAGAGATGCAGGAATTCAATTTGTCTTTGAAACTTTAATGGGCATCTTTTTAGCTTATAATAAAGTCCTTAATTAACTGATCTTATAGTATTAGATCATGTGATTCCTACTTCCTTTGGTGCACAGCATGCTTCTGTAATGGGAGCAAATCGGGATAACATAAAGGAAGAGACCATTGTCAAGAGAATATTTATTTCAGAACTTGGCAACTGTACCATGAATGAAATAGAGGAAAATGTCCCCAGGTTAAGGCGGTTAAACATGGAGTCCAACTGGTTGCATTTCCACATCTTACTTCAAGGTACTCACATATGCAAATAATGTGCAGGTTTTCATAGAGGCTAAGGCCTTTGCCTGGCTATTTACAGCAGGCTACAGTAATTATACAAAAAGTTGCAGCAGTGAATGTTGTGGCATTCTCTAAGAAATTCTGGATGAGCAAAGGCACATACACAGATAAATAAATAGATAGACCTATGCACATAGGATCCTTCTTCTAAGTCTAATTCAGAATTCCATTATTAGTATTATTAGAAAATATCTTTGTCTTTAGGCAGCAGAAGAACCACTGTCCATCATGGCAGAGAACAATTGCTTGCAAATGATTAGACTTAAATGTTGGCAAAATAATACATAAACTCTCAAGACAACTTTCGTGTTTATAAATCAACACCAGCTGTTCCTGTTTATGCAATACTTTGTAAACATAAAAGAATAAAATAGAATCTGATATGACAGCTCATATACCAAGATTCAGCTTTCTGCAAAAACAAATCAGGCCATTAAAAAATGTGGGGTTTGTTTCAGATATTCTAACAAAGCCAATTAGTCTCATGATAACAAATGTAACCATGTTTTTCTAATGCCTTCAGGCACATGGCAGGTACCTGGCAAGAAGACTTCTAGAGCTAAGCCATCAGAGAGGTTTTCTTGCTCTCCCCCTGGAAGAGACTAATAGGAAGATCCCCTCACAGGCAGCACCTGTCAAGCATTTCTGAGCCATGTCAGTTCCAAATTTGCCCTAAGTGCCAAATTCTGATTTCTGTCACAGAGATTCTGTCACAAAAAGTGAAAGGATTCTCCAAAGTCAATGGGGTTTTCTTTAGTGCAATTGTCCTCAGATCATCCACAAATCTCTCTTAGGAGAGGGTGTATTGTACGTTTTGCGTATTCCACTCTCATAAACTCAAAATTAAAGACTCTTGCTTAATTTGGTGATTATTTCTCATGTGCAAAGAGGATTAGATGTTAGCTAAACCCAGGTAAGTTTGAAAAAAGTAAGATTTAGTAATCTTGCAGCTAGGTGCATGGCCCCCAGAATGAAAGGAAACCACAGGCTGGTTCCATGTGAAGTGTAGTGTGAAAGCCAGGCACCTCAGGGCCTGGCCTTTTGCTAAGGTGTGCACTAAACTCTTGATGGTGGTCTTTCAAAAGGGGGATTATTTTCTGGATTTTTGTGGAAGCTGAGCATCCTATCAGAGCTGGGATTCATCCAGAAAAATCAGCCTTCCTAAATCCCTGAGTGTAGGGACCTAAAATTTTCTTCTCAAAAAACAGGCACAGAAATGAACTCTATTTTTCTTCTTATTTTTTTCTGGGAAAGGTAAGAGTGGATGTTTCTTCACCCCTCCTAATGTTTTAATTTGTACTTGGATTGCCACTTTAGAAGTAGATTATGTGAATGTCTCAACTTACTGGATGTCAGATCATGCTGCAATGCAGTCTCGGTGTGTGTGAGCAGGACTAAGGTCTCTGACTACTCCTTGGCATTCAGCCCATGACATTGGTCTCAAGCCCATTGAAATTTAACCATTCCTTCCTCTTCCTTTGCCCTCCAAAATCCTTATATTGTGGGCATTGGATCACATGCAGGACCATGCATTTGGCTGTGTTGAACCTCTTGAGATTCCTGTGGTACGCTTCTAGAGTTTGTCCAGGTTTCTCTGAATTCCATCTCATTCCTCAGGTGTATCAACTGCATCACTCAGCTTCACATTGTCTGCAAACTCACTGTGGGTGCACTTAACCTCACTGCCTGTGTCACTGATGAAGATAAAACAGTACTGGTCCCAGTGTGGACCCCTCAGGGACACTACTCACCACAGGAGAGACACTTAGATGGCCTCCCTACCTACCAAGGTTTGTGCAACATCTGGAAACTAAAGACAAGAAATGCTGAAATCTCAGGTTTCCTGTTTAGAGATTTTCTGGGACATGATATTTTAGGGGCAGAATCCACTAAATAGAACACATTATTTTGGAACTCTATTTTTAGCTTATTTATTTGCGACTTGGCAGACTCCTAGTCAGGAGGGGATAACCCTGGCCCTAGTGATAAGTTCTAACAACTACATGTTTATGCACCAGTAGGTATCAGGAGGTCAGTCATAAAAACCTGTCAGTTTGTATTACTTCTCTGTTGACTCTCTATGAAAGCATGAAGGAAATGGGAACTGCCATCTTTCTCTTCCTACCATTGGGTAGTGTGTCATGAATTAGATCAAATAAGCTGATTTTTTCTTATATTGGTGCAAAATACAGTCCCTTTGAGAACTGGGAAAAAACCAAATTGTTTTTTAACAATTAAATTTAACAAATTATTTGTTAAAAACCAAATTCCTATCTAGTTATTCAGTTGCTGAAGCACAGATACCACTTTTGCAGGTGAAGGCAATGGAAATGATGTAGAATACATGCTGCTTCTGGGCCCTTTTAAAAACACATAGGCAGTACTCTCAGATGCTTGTGAATCTAGTGTGGAATTCTGGTCAGGTCTCCCCTAAGCAGATCTGTTTGGATATTAATGAACTGTTAATTTTTAAGTTATATGCAACAGGGAATACTGAAACTTGCATCATCTTTAATATGTTCAGGTCACTTCCTTTTGATACCAACACTCAAATCAAATAAGCTGAGTGAGATAAGAGAATATCAATGATGAGCATGGTTTCTTCTCCATATGAGAAATTTATATTCTATTTAACACCCTGCCTCCAAGTGAGCTCTCAGTTATTTGATATTGATGGCCATGAGAATGAACGTACACAATTAAAATATGTAAACCATTCCATGCTTCTACCCAAAGCAGAGCCAGGCTATGAGGGATCATGCCACTGGCTGAAATGTCATCCTATTGAAGGAGAAATTAGTTTGGAACTCCCTTTCTTTCACTGCACATGTCTAAATACATTTCATGACACTCTAACTCTTCTCTGCAACCATGGCTACAATTAGGGTAGACTCCTGTTCTTAAAAAAACCCCACACTTTATTGTCTGTCTTGAGAACCTGAGAACTTTGATTTCAAGTTAATTTTTTGATAGGACAAGCTACAGAGTGCAAAGCCTACAGCAGAAGAATAGAGGTCTGAGTTATTCTGAGCTTGTATCAAGAAACCAGACACTAAAGACTGACCATTTCAAAGACCTACAATTCCGTCTGTAGTCCATGCAGAACAGACACTGCTGAGTCTCACCTCAGGTAGACCCTGTAGATCAGGAAGGTATCCAGTATTATTTTGATCATTATCTGGATGGAAAAAATATTTTAATTTTTATAACAAAACACAATGTGTAGTAGTTTCCTTGGAGCCATTTATTATAGTAGTAGTCAAAGTGGAAAAAACTGTAGCTTGTTTCTCTTTATTTTACCATAGGTTTAAGGTTTTTTTGAGTTTTTCTCTCTTAAAATCCAAAACATGGACACCTTGGAGGTACAAAAAAGATTACTTGATTAAATCTATGAACTATACCTGGCAAGTGGACGTTTTCTAGGAGCGCAAAAAGATCTTTTCAAGTAGGAAACATAAATTCTTAGAGCAATGGTTGCTTCATACTGTATCACCTTTTCACCCTACATTTCCTAAGGAGACATTTATTATCCCTGACTGCTGTGTTTACTATCATAGGAACATTGTGGAACAGCATATTTCCTTTTATGTTTGCAAGGCACTGCTGCTGATGGTCTGATAGGTTAGATATTTCCCTAGCACATTCTTTATTGGGAGACTCATCATGTACAACATAGACTGCACTTCTGTTTTCTTGACCATTGGATTCAGTTGGTATCTATATCTATCTATATCTATATCATCTGTATCTACATCAATGTATATCAGCTCACAACCCATAGGATCTTTCATCTGCTGCATACTACATAATACAGCTGAAAATACTCAGTATCTCTGCAGTTTCTAGGCCATGTGCCCAGGGCAGTTTGGTGTCACCTCTTTGACTGATTCTAATGCTTGGAATATTGGCAGAGGAGTGAGGAGAGTACTGACAGTGTAATCCTGCTTGTGGTCCCTTCAGATCAAGGTGCATGGGTATTTGCATGGAAAGACAGGGAAGCTGCTTTGATTCTGTACTTGTTCTGCAAGTCTGTTGAGACTTTAGGATGTGAAGGCCTGTGATTGTCAGCTGTACTGGAGAGGGTTGAATCAAGTCAGAAGGAACTCAGTCCAGACTCGACTCCTGCCAGATGTTGAGCCTTTCTGAATAAGTACATTTACAGTCTGAACAAGGAACTGCTTGTTTAATACAAATCATATTTGATCTTCAGTACACTTCTTTGTCCTTGCTGATACATCACGAGATATATGGTGGGCTCTGTGCTGACCCAGCAGTTACTGATGGGCTTCTTGCAGCTTTCAAATCTCACATGTGGAGGTTATAAAAATGTTCATTCTAGAATGCCTCAGACTAGGGATAACTTGATACATGATTTTAAGAAGCAGGTGACCTAATTCAGGAGACCCTACTACTGAAGCTGGGAGTATCAATAAAAATGTGTGTCTGTGCACGTCTATCAGTGCATCTTGTTTTAGAAAACAACTTTACAAATCAGAAAGTAGAACTAAGAAAGCAAGAGGGGGAAAAAAAAAAGAAGTAATTTTGTTCTAGAGCATACTTTGTGTTCAGTGTACCAGACCAAAATCAGGTGTAAAATTCAAGTGATTGGGGAAGAACTCATTTAGAGAAGGAGAATCCTGAGAACAGTCAGCACCTGAAACCAGCACACTCCAAAAAGCATTTGTGCTATTTTGATACATTTCTTTGAGGACCTAGAGAGTGATCCAGCTACAATTAATTTTGTAGGTTCTTACAAAACATAGTGCAAAGAAATATGGTAACATCTCAAAGTGGTTGTCATTGCACTAGTAGAAAACAAGCTGCTTGATGTGGATCCATGTGTTCTGGGCTGAGTTTGACATAAGGTGCTCCTAGTCTAAGAAGACGTTAGCACTGAATCTTTTCTGATTTTCTGTCTCACTTTGAGATGACAGCTCCTCTGGCAGTTAACGCATTCCCAGAAATGGGGCTGTGTAGTTTCTTGGCTTTGTCAGGCTATTGCTGCCATCTCAGGCTCTTTGGTACTATGAACACAAATCTTTAAGGAAAGCTCTGAAACTGTAGATTCTCTGGGTTTATGGGCACTCTAGGGGAACACATTGTAATTAGAAAAAATTTAAAGATTCTGAACATGACCATTGTATATTTTAGTTAGAAATGCCCAACTGTAACAAAACAGACAAACAATGGTATGCCCACAGTATATTTTATTGTTAATATATAGAGTTTTGAAAATAGGTTTGAGCTGCTCGATAGGTGCACTTCTATGAGCTCTTTAATTTATTTCAGTCTCCTCTGCAGCAACTTTGTCCATATTTATCCATGTTATACAAAACTGTTTTCTTCCTTAAAATAGTTTTCTGTGTGTTTGAGCTTTCTCACATATTCATATTCTTTCTGGTTTTAAACATTTTTATCAACACTGGTAGGTTTTTTTAGACTGTAGTTGCACCATGTCTCTAGAGCCTATTCCTTAGTTGGGGAGGAAGAAAACTGCTTTTTCAAAAGCTTTGCTTGCTCTTTGTCAAGAGATGCCTTCACCTGGCAGACACTGAGGGTAAAAATCTACAACAGCAGTCCAAGGTCTCACTTACTTGGCTCTTTGACTAATGTGAAAATGAAATATCAGAAAGACCATTAGTCATTTTTTCATAATGTAGCTTGTTGGCTAGCAGGAACACACCAAGAAAGACCCGAGTTTCCAAGCAAGTATTTCCAAATTGTCACTTTTTTATACTTTATGTCCAGCAACTTTGCAGAGAGAAATTTTGATGGCATTAGAAAACAGGAAAGGCCAAATACCACTTCTGGCAAATTAAGAAATCTTAAGTGAATCAGCTTTACCAATTTAACAGGTCCACAGGGTTTGAAGTGATTGGTTGTAGTTCATAGGAGGCTACTGTTGTAATGAAAAGATGTTTAAAATTTCATTAAATGTTTGCAGACCCAGAGGTGAGGCCCCAGTAGATTATCATATACAACATAAAGACTTTTAAAAAAATAGTACCTGTTATGAGCTTTCAACTGGATCATATCAGGTCTCAGCTACAAGGATGACCTTAGTGGGTGATTTCCTTGACATATGTAGCTCACATTTGGCTTTGCTTACTTTGTTTAATTTAGATTTATACATTTTTCATGTTTAGGCAGTAGGGTAGCTAGTAAATAGACATTTCTAGTAAATAATTGCTCATGTTGTTACTAGTTGACTGACAGCAAATGAAATCCTACAAGGATTTTTATACATTCTAGTGGTAGTGATACAGCTAAGTGGCCACTTGGTAGGTGAGAGCTTTGTTTGTCTAGGGTTTTAGCATAATCATTAAATCACAGCTTTCTCTAATTGCTTCAGCTGCAGCCAAACTCAGTTGGATGGGATTCTGAAGCAAATGGAATTCTGTCACATTCAATATCAGTGTTTGCTTTATTAAATAGCATTTCTCTGGGGACCTACATAGAGTTTTGGAGTTTTTAATTTGTTACAGTATGTAGTAGCTGGCTTCTGTAAAGGAATTGTTCACCAAGCTGCAATTTTATTATTACTATTGATACCTTTTTACTTTAAATGAGGCTGACAGGATAAGAGATGCCATTTAGAAGAAAGCTTTACTTACTTTGCTCAGTGAAGACCGAGTTTTGAAAAGGAGCACTTCTTGACATGCATAAATTCTCCCATTTCTTTTGAAGTGAAAATTTAAAGTTAATAATTAAAACAAACACACCGACCCACTCCGTTATCACAACCTCTGTGCTGCATTCTCTCTATATTTCTTTCAGTGCCTTTCAGTACAGTGTATCCTTTGATTTAGCAACCGTAACAGCCTTGTCAGTGATCTGTTACACTGTTCTACAATATTATAGCAGCAATAACAGTAAAAGTTTTGGTTCTAAGTAGGTTTTTCATGGCAAGCAGGTGATTCAGACATCTCCATTTGAATCAGAATTTTAATTTGTGAATGTAAAAGTCAGTTAAAAAAGTGCACTACCTTGTGCTTCTCACCACCAAAACTTGCAAACCATTGGGTACACCACGAATGTGCAAGTGTCTGGAGCCCAGCCCATCCTCACTTTGTCAAAGCAACCTGAATTCCTGATTACTTGGTTAATCAGGCTTGGCTGTACATGCCCAGTAGTGACTGTTATGTGCTTGAGAAGGCTAGTGCCACACCATAGAAACAGAGCAACTGAGCGATATGACAGTTGCAGGATAAGGCATGAGAAATGTCAGTATTTGCTATCTGTTGTCTTGAGCTAGGATTTCCTTATATTTCAGATTAGCCAGGATGTAGGAAGATTTATATGAGCAATTCTGTCTCTAGTTTAATTGTATTTTGTACAGGAATTTTGTATCCGAATACAGTATGAGATAAAAAATGGGGCTTGCAACTGTGGCTAGCTGGGGGAGTAAAGTCAGGAAGACAGGCACATAATCATGTCTTCTTCATTTAAAGCATTTCATACTGGCAGAAATCTTTAACCAGTTCTCCAACTTCTGTCTGCCACTTGGAGCTTTTTATATGAAACAGCAGGAACCTGGCAGCCTGGAGATCTTTGAGCATTGTGAGCAAAAAACTTGAACATCATTTATAGGTTTTCCTGCCAAGACTGTAAAAATCTAGACAAAGTAGATACAGTTGTTTCACCGAGCTTTTCACGTATTTTTGTCCTTTACTAAGCCCTCAAAGCCTCTACCAGTTTTCTTCCTGACTTTTAAATTCTTGGTAGGTATACAGAATAGGATTTATCTTACCTACCTTTATCCCTAAAAAAGTTCCGTGGCTAGACGGAACCATTCTCTAGGCTCCCTCTACAGACAGTGAAGAGACAGAGATCTCCATGAGGCTTTTTATCTCACATGAATTTAGACAACTGTCTTGGGGTGAGATGAATCCCAGCCCTGTTGTCACCCTCTAGCTTTGATTTAGCAAATGTAACAAGTTCCATTTCCATGCTGGGATTTGGAGCCTTGCATAGAATATTCCAACATCTGATTTCCACTTAATTTAATGGAAAATGAATGCATAAGTCTTTTAATTAGCTTTGAAAATCTCTGCCTTAATGTTTGATTAAATTTGAATGCACATGTGTTTGTATATTTAAAAATTACAAGCAATAAATGTAGCTGTATTATTTTCAAATACCTGAGCATCTGATAACTGCAGCTGATTAGTGGTTCAAATGGCCACTGCAGATGATACTGTGCTGTAGTGTTGAAAACTGGAACAAGTAAGTGGAGTCTAAAATACAGACTTAATAACTTAATGCCTCAACACTATAATTTTTCTTATTTCTCTCTTAAGTAGAATTTAGATTCTGAAACACATTTAACACAGACAATATTTGTGGATAGACTGACCTCACCAGCTGACAAAAATGACTGTGACTACTAGTCCTAGTAAGTACAGAATGCACACAGGAATTAACTTGGAGTGTAGTTTTGCTATACTAAAGAAGTAATCCTGTAAAATGATCACAAGAGTGGGGCTTCTTATATGGGTTGAATAAAAAATGTGAATGAACTTTTAAAGGACATAATTTGCAGGTCACTGTAACTCTTTTATGAAATTATTTGTTAATTATCACAGTGGGATTTTTTGCTTAAAGAATATGGACAGATTCTGTAGCAAAAATATAGAGGGTGTTTTCTATTACCTATACATAACAAAGAACTCATATTTGTGCTTTACCTTTACTTCTTGACAAAATTTCTGTATGGTGCCATATGTTTACTTCTCTGTACAGTCTGGAATTATACAGTGCTTTGACAATTTCTTTGGGTGACACCTGGGTACCCAAAACCACAGTTATATTATGAAACAATTAAAAGCAGCAATATATAATTTAAAGTGTAGATATGGTTGTAAATTTTAACAAGAGTGGTTTCTTCAATACTTCTTTCTTAATTGTTTTCTCTTTTTCTGACTAGTTGTTGCTAAATTAAATTTTGGTGCATGAGATTACCCGTCCTCCATAGGAGATGGAACATACAATATACTTGATCTTTTCCACTTCCTGTGTCTTCCCAAGAAATAACGGCTCTTTGGTTAGAGCTGTCCATAATTTTGATATGCTCCTACCTGGTTGCAAAGCTTAATAGGAAGTCATAATTTTGAGTTAATTAGACTTGAAGACCAGCAAAAGCATAGGTGGATCTCAGCTCAGCAAAACATTTAAGCATATCCTTAATTTTAAAAATCTCTTGCTGAGTCTTAGCAAGAGTTTCCTCCAAGTCCTGTAGGGTAGAGTTGTACTAGAGTTGAGTATAATGGTCTGGGTTGGAGAAGACCTTAAAGATCATCTGCTCCCAAATCCCCTGCCATGGACAGGGCCACCTTTTACTAGTCCACATTGCTCAGAGCTGCAGCCAGCCTGGCCTTGAACACTGCCAGGGATGGGGCATTCACAGCTTTTCTGGGCAACCTGTGCCACTGTCTCAGCACCCACACAGTAAACAATTTCTTCCTAATAGCTAATCAAACCTGCTGTCTTTCACTTAGAGCCATTTCCCCTTGTCCTATCGCTACACACCCTTGTAAATAATCCCTCTCAGGCTTTCTTTGTGTATATAGAGATATATATCTCCTCACCTATATGTCTTTTCAATCCATATAATCTTTTCTTATGATAAAATCAACTCTTTGTAGCTGCATTACCTAGCCCTTTTACTATTTGATACTTCTGCAGGACTCCAGAATGTAACTGGAAGGATGGTTTGTCTTACCTGTGTTTCCCTTTCCTACCTGGATCACCAGATTCACGCAAGAATAAGGAACAATACATAGCAGAATAAGTTTTTTAACTCAGCTGAAGAGCCATTTATAACCTCTCAAAGTACAGTCTGTTAGATGATAGTTGAGATTGTTCTTCAAAACCAGGGACCTCTGAAGGTCCCAGCTTTGTATTTGTCTCCAATACACATGGTGCTTTTGTGAGACTTCAGTAATCGAAGAGATGGGGAGAGTCCAGTGTGGAATGGAGGTGTCAAGGACTGTCCTCATCATGTTCCAATGTAGTATTTAGATCCTGTCAGTAATAATTTTATTTTCACTGTAATGAATGATAAAGGGATTTGTGTTCACTAAATTTTAGAGCCTTGGGAGTTGGTGCAGTTGGATAGATAGACCTAGAGAGACTAATTTACTAATATTGCTGGGAATATGAGTTTTTTTCTGTGCCCTAGTGACACATAATATTTGATGCTCTATATTCACTCATGGCAATACTAGTTATTGCCTTTTCATTCGAATAGATGGCATAGCAGCTTCCATTTACTCATAGAGATGGAAGTAAACAAGGTAAAAAAGAAACCAGGTCAAAATGTCAGAATAAAATAAGAACATTTGTATGGCTGACGGTAGTACAGTAGATAATAGACACACTTAATATTCCATCTCTATAAACTATTCTCAAAGGCA
Source organism: Illadopsis cleaveri (assembly GCA_013399915.1). Taxonomy (NCBI): domain Eukaryota; kingdom Metazoa; phylum Chordata; class Aves; order Passeriformes; family Timaliidae; genus Illadopsis; species Illadopsis cleaveri. The sequence goes on from VXBB01004271.1 coordinate 818,059, forward strand.
GAGGCTGTGGAGTATTCTCTGGCAGAATAGAGAAATGTAACTGTGGTTCATTTTTGATAAACACAAAACTCAGGTCTGTTATTTTCTGCAATGATCATGGATTGAGAATACTAGTAAGAAAATCTATTACTGTTTCCAGCCAGCTAGAGATATTTTCATGCCTATTGAAAAAAGGGCTCAAATTTAAAACAATTTTGAATATGGATTTAGTATGCACTGTATATATAGCAAGTACTAACAGATACTCTGCTGTGGGTGGAAGTGTATATTTCTGTTAAAAACTGCACAATTTGATTGTTAATGCCCAGTCTTTTTGTTCTCACAACCAGAATATAGGTCTTATCCTTAGAGACCAAGTGCAATCTTATCCTGTATATTTTAAAAAGACAAAAGAGCATCTTCTGCTGGCCAATGATGATATTGCTGTGAAATCTCAAGGCTGGTGGCACACTGGCAGTAAGGAATTGGCAGCACTGAAGTGTGTCTTAAGCCCAGCTTCACTGCTCTTTCCCCCCCTTTCTTTCTCCTATCCATTCTTGTGCACAAGTTTCAGGAAAGGAAATAATGAATTCAAATTAAAGAAGCCAGTGAAATGACACATTTCATAAGTTAACTCCTTCTGCTCTGTACTGCTTACAGACTAGTATTAAACTGCAATCTCCTGTCTACTGCAGGTGAATAGTCAAATATGCACAGAGTGGATATTTAAGAATTCATTTCTCTTTTGTCCACAAGCTCCAGTAAAATTTAAAGACTGACAAATAATAGGTTTTAGACCTGGCATTCTTCTTTGATTCTGTTATTAGACTGAACCAGGTATGTCTCTGTCTTATCCTTTCCTGACAACTTAAGTTAAAAATCTCTGTAATTTTAAGCACTACAATTTCAAAAAGATATCCAAATTGTCACACATGTAGCATCTGTGTAGATAGAAAAATTGGGTGGCTTAGATGTAGTGGAATAACTTCTTTTATACCTGTGTGTAGACTAGTCTTGCTATTTGCCAGCCTAGTGAGTATTTCCCACAAATACTCTTAACAAAAGGTATCTAATTTGGGCATACATTAGTGGAAAGGGTCAACTATCCTTCTAAAACAAGAAAAATATTTATTGTCCTTATTTCAGTGTCAGCATGTTTCAGTTAATCTGAACCTCTGGTAAAATTTCCCAGTGTGGACTTACTATTTGTGACATATAAGTGACATTATCTCAAATAGTCTATCTGCAAAGCTGAGTTGTATGGCCAGTGTCATTACAGCACAGTGTTTTTGCTAAAATGATGCTGATTCTCATATTTCTGGGTTCAGAGTACAAGAAGAAAATGGCACAAATCAATTTGTGCATTTTGCAAAGCCTCTCTCTTTTTTTCTTCCTTTTTTTTCTTGTTTCTCCCATTTGTATCTGAAATCAAATAATTAATGTTTGATTTTCTGTTGCCTGATAGTGTGCTGATTTGTAGTCAATAAAAATAGGATCCTCGATACATTAGGCATTTCCAGTGAATGTATAAGAGTAACTCCCTATTATGAGCTGTTCCCTGGAATTCCTTTGTATTTTTAAACCTACTCCAGATTTATGTGAGAAAAAGAGATGTTGCCCCCATTTTGCACCCCAATCAGTGTCTCTGAGGAGGTATTGCTGTGGGGATCTGTTACATGACTATATTCCAGCTTTTCAATAAAACAGAAACTTAGTGTTTTTTCTTTACTGTACAATTGAAGATAAGTGGAATGTAAACAATAGTTTAATTAATTATTAAGTGAGCTGAAGAGACTGATATGTTTTGGGCATTGAGCAGAGTTTTGGCAAGAAGTTGCAAGTGTATAATGGAACAGAAAACTACTTATGACCAAAGCCAAGTCTTAAAATCTTTCAGGCAGTTTTACTACACATTGTTTGAGAGATGGATTCTAGCCACACTAGTAAGTGAAATAAAAGAAAGCAACACCATTAAAACTGTGAATATGTGTGAAATAACAAATGGAAGGAATAGAGTCAGGCATTCCTGGCAGGGAAAGGGAGACGGAGATTCTATAAGATACCACTAGGTGCAGGATTAAAGGTATATTTAATTCTGTGTAAAATATGCTTTATGTTTGAAATCAAATAAATGAGATAGAATAACAAATGGAAAAGTCATGGAAATGGTCCTTAAAAACCAGCCCTGTGTAACCAAATTGGTCCTCTTTTTCAGGTACTTTTACTAACTATAGGGCACCACGCATTCCTAGCAAGGATACTGGGAAAATAAGAAAGGTGGGCATCTTCTTGTATAACAGACAGCCATATATGGTTTCCCACCTACATACATATAAGCATTTCACTCTTTCACTCTCTTCATACTGTTTCCAGGAAAACCAGTCTAGGACTCAGTATCTGTAGTCCATACTGAATGTATACAAGTAACAAAAACCCTATGCCAGATTATAAAACCATTGTGCTTTACAGGGCCAGATCTACAGATGAGTACTCAAATTTCCAAGTCTACAAAATTAAGATATATTGAGACGTATTAATTGGTTATTCATGTGAAATTTGTATCAGAACCTTAAATGTGTTAGGTAGACGCAAGATTGGTCTAATTTAAAACTAATAGGAAAATTATTGGTTTCTTGTATTTGGACATTTTATTTTTTATGGTTTGTCTGAGTGTTTTGAGTATAAACTTCAGTGTCAGTTTTTTTTGAGGCTTGTGAGTTTTGTCATTTGTAATGACTGTAGAGTTTTTTCAGGTGTGTTTAATGGCAAAATCTTATCTTGAACTGCATTTTGAAAGCTCAAGTGTAGTTTAATTTGCTGGGAACAGAAGGAGGGAAGGAATGCCATTTTTTCCTTAGGGAGACAGCGGTTCCTTGTGCAACATTAACTTAAAAGAATATGAGACACATATATGTTGCCAACAGGAATGTGGATATATAGAGTTCTGAAAATAGTAAGTGTCAATAGGGAAGGGTTGCAGATGCCAGAAGAAAAATGTAAGCTCCCAAGTGCAAGTTCTCTTTTTATTTTTGCCTTGTCCAATGATAAGATTGATGTTTAAAATTCAGGTTTTCCCTAAAAAGTGATTATTAAAAAAAATCTGACTTCAGAACAGATGCGTTTCCTGTGCATATTCAGAATCATATTTATTTGTTTCCATAACTCTGTTTGAATATACTATTTACACATGTTACACATGTGCAGCCAAGAGCAACATGAAGGAGAAACCAAATTCAGCTTCTCACTGGGCATGAGCTGTGGAGCTGCTGTACTGGGGCAGCTCTGCCAGAGGCTCATGGGCAGCAGGATATCTCTATCCACTCCCCTAGGGACACACAGCAGTTGTGCTCTGCAGCTCTTTCCCCTCAGCAAAACACTAGCCTAGAAATCTGTAACAGGGCATTAAACCACTTAACCTGCAATGGCAGCAAACTGAACCAATTATTACTTCTATCTGTGTTAGCCACCAAGGACAAGTGTTCACTCCTCTTTATAGCAGTCTTTTCCTATGAGGACTGTCATCATGTTCCTTGTGAACTTCTTCTGTCTTATACAAAACACAGCTACATCCTTCTACCTTTCTTCCTTTGACTCTTTTGGGGTTGGTTGGTTTGTTTGTTGGCATGTGTCTTTAAACTCATTGATTCCTGTGGTTCTCAGCTAATTCGTTTAAGAGTGGGTGGCCCAGATTTGGCCACAGTACTCCAGAAGGGGACAGACTATTCCAGTTGAAGTCTTTCCAGAGATGTGTTTACTGGAGGGGAAGGTTATTGTATCTAAGACATTTCCCTTATTTCCAAGACTAATTGATTGCTGACGTGTTTGCTTTATGATCTGGACCATTTTCTACAATACTGCTTAGCCAGTTATTCCCCATTTTGTTTTTGTATTTCTGTCACTTCACTTTATTGAATTGCATCTTCATTTCAGATCATTTCTCCAATCTGTTAAAATCATTTTGAATTCCAGTTCTGTTCTGCAAGGTGTCTGCATCCTTTCAAGTGTGATTTCATGTACTGACTTTTTACATCAGTCCATTTTGCCTTCCAAGTCATTAAACAAAAATAAAGGAATTTGGAGAAAATGCCATAGTCTCAGTTGGCCTCATATCGCAGTTGCAAGATTTATCACAGGCAAGTGGAGAAGCTTCATTTAGGTTGCAGACTCTTAAACATGTAAGCATGTAAGTTGTAAAGAACCCAGCTTGTGAACCCATACAGTGAACATACGGGACTTTTAGATGGAGAGGTAAAAAGAACATCATTGCACTTAAAATCTGATTACCTATGCCAAAGAAATCAGTCAGGAAAAAATACTGGAATAGTAGGAATCCATTTACTTGGAGACCCTATTCAGAGTTGAGCTATGCTTCAAATTACAAATAATACCAGGGATGGAGGGGATCAGAGGGAACAATGACAGTTGTGGAAGAAGTCGTTTTGCAGCTTGGGTACCTGGCCACAGCAGCATGGCATCTTCACTTCTGACCCAGCTTGCTGGCTGTCTCTGCCCTCTTCTCTCCTGTGACCTATTCCTTAAGTTTATTTTAATACAAAATATTTTTAAGAGAATTTTTTTTTTTGTTATGTTTAGGCCATTATTTCAATGTTTGAGCATGTGAGTGCACTATGTGAAAGGAGGTTGCCATGGTAATTTCTCATTATTGTTGAATAGAAAAATAATTACTCTGGCAAAATCCCCCGTAACCTGTCAAAGCATAAGTTAAAGATGCCGGAGGGCAGCCTTGCCTTCAACATCTCCTTTTTGCAAAAAAAAAGAAAAAAAGTTTTTAAAAAATCTTTTTTAAAATGACTGGAACCTATTTTGGTTTGGCTGGGGATACCTCATTTGGTTTTGTTCACATTTGGCTTTGAGATGTGGGCCCACCTGTGACAAGGGTGGGGCAGAAAATTAATCAGCAGAGCATATCCAAGGTTGAGATTTATATATTCGTTTTTAAGGTTGGGTTTTCTTTCTGGGGGTGGGGTGTTGCATTTTATATTTTTCCTTCTTCCTCACCTAAAATATGCAAAAGCTTAAGATAAAGACCTTGGACTGTATTCAAACTGTGAGAGAGTCTGGATATTTCATCTAACTGGGGAGAGACTCTACTGTAATTCCATTTCCACATTTTCCTTGCTTTCAAGACTTTTTGGGAGCCAGTGTGAGTGCAGATATGCGTAGTTTTGAGGTGAGGCCCTACACTTTTCCTGCTCTTCTCTATCTTTCCCATGTGCTGTTACATCCTGGCTATGTGATGCTCTCCTTTTTGTTCCCATGTCATTGGATGCTGCATGAGTAGCTCTAGTGACACTCAACTACTCCATTAACAAGAGCTGCAAATGTGGTGTGTAGCATTGCTGAAATTCTTCCCTTCACTCTTCCTTCCCTATGACAAGTATGTCCAAAAGGTTAAATGGTACTGCAGCCTCTCTTTAGTCAAATGGCAGAGAGTGGGAGCTCATAGCTACTTGTTGGACACTACACTCTTGTATGGGCTTGCAATGCAACCCCCCAGGCTGGGCTGAGGGCAGGGCCCAGTGCAGAGGTGTGTTGAACATCTATATAAATGTTTCATGCTTACCATAGTGTATTTCATGCTTACTGTTGTGACTGTTTGGCTACTCAATGCAGCAGCGTTTGGACATGGGAACACTCATCGGGTTTGCACCAGGAAAGAACAACAACTCTCTATGACAGCAGATTTCTGAGATGTGGAGACAGCTTTGATACCTCTTTGTGTGACTGAATGGCAGGGCTGTACGGGCTTGTCACTGCCAGGTGGGATGAGCCTTGGCAGGGAAAGTGTATTACAGGCTCTGACTCAGACAAGAAGTCTCTCTAGGGTCCTTGGTAGGAACCAGATGGTTAAAACCTGTCCTTACCATTTCTCTATTGGATGCTTGACAAAAAAATCAAAGTGAAATTGAGAGGCAGGAAGTATACCTTGCTTAACATTTTGAAGTGAAATCCAAAAGTAACATCATCAGGAAACACAGCAGCAGAACTAAAATCCCCATATTGCTCTGCATGTGTACATAATGAATATGATAGATGCATATTTTCTTTTAAATTGGCATTTTGTCTCAGGATTTTTTTCCTGTGAAGCAGACAAATGTTTTCTGGCTTAGATCTATATTGCTGATACATTAAGAGCTCAGGCCTCACTATGCTGAGTGAACCTGGCCTTGCACACTGGAAAGGAAGCTGCTGTGAGTGGGACAGAGTGGCTCTGAGAAGTGCAGCCAGGGCATCTTCAGAAGTGTATTTCCAGCTTTGTTACTGACCTTGTGTGCTACAAGTGATGTAAGTCTTGGGACCTCAAAGGAGCAGAACAGACTGAACCAAAAATTTCTAGTCCAGCTATTAAATATATCCATAGCTTTTGAACAAAACATTTGGTGGGTTTTGTGTTGCCTAACTTATGTGGAAACCCTTGCAAGCTGGACCACTTGCTAGACCTTGAGGTTTGGGTGCCAGTTGTTGATCATCCAGGTCTGAAAATGCCTGGTTCAATTGTTAAAGTCAAGAAACTACCAGTAGTGCTGTGTTGGCATATGTTTTACACTGTTCACTCTTTTAATAATTGCCATGTTCCAGCTATGTGTATTACTTTAAGTCTAAGTATGCACAAGTCATCTTAACATATTTTTTTACTTCTTGTATCACACTTATAGATTTCTCACAACAATTACATTTAAGTAACTAGCTGGCATTTAATCAACCTGAAGTAGGATTGTATTTATATTAAATGCATTGGAGTATAATGGCCATTATATTTAGTTTTTAAATAACTTTCTTGTCATCTTGTGCTGATGATAAGGTTAGCATTATAGAATTAAGTACTGAGGGATTTTTCATTTCTAGGACCAAGCATTTCAGACACACAGAAAAGGAGAGAAAACTCATAATTGCTTTATTTACAACTGATTTATAAAACATATCTAACATTTGGGAGAAAAAGTTATGGAAAAGAAAGTTTTTACATATTTAATATGTTGAATAAAATGAAAGACAGTTTCTTATACAGTAAATTAAACACTTCAGATGTTTTCCTAAATTAGAACTAGAACTTTATCTAGGAAAATTAGTTTGAAATATCATATAGACATCTGCACCCCAAAACCATAGGTGAAGACGCCAAACTAGGTGTGATCCTGTTGAATTTCTTTACAACAGATGAGCATATTTTCATTTTGCCTCCTGTTAAGTGAATGATCTGTTGCTTCCTAGGATAGTGACAACCTCTGGTGGGATGCCTTTGCAACTGAATTTTTTGAAGATGATGCAACCTTAACACTTTCATTTTGTTTGGAAGATGGACCAAAGCGATACAGTAAGAAATGTATATTTTTTGTTCTAATGTTGAGTATGAGTTTCTAAAAACAGTTTATCTGTACAAGACAGAGGCAGCCCTGGCAACGATAAAGTCACTTGAGTATATTCAGTGACTATTAAGTTACATTAAAGAATTCCATGAATTGGGAATCCATTTTTTATGGAATTCCTCTGAGTTTTATTACATGAAAATAAATTATTTCCTAGTGGACTGAAGCAAATAATAAAATATAATCTTTGGAATTCTTTTTTAATTAATGTGCTTTGTGACTGTGCTTGCACTCTTTGGTAATTTGTCTTCTGCAAAAATTCAAGTGTTGAGTCTTGTGGGCAAAATTGTTCGCAGAAAGGGAACTTTGTAGCAAATAGCAATATTTTTGCTGGAAGGACTTCCAAAATTAAAGAGGGATCAAAAAAACCCAGCAAATTAAAATCTCTGTCCTTGCTGATGTAGATAATTATTATTCCATCAACTGTGTGGATCTATGCTGCTTGCACACATTAAGGACCAGCCTTGGATGCTGTCTGAGCAGCAGTGGAAGTCTAGAATACTCTCAATCAAGCACTAAATGAAAGCTTGAATATAAGTGAAGCAGTGAATAAGTCTGATGGCATTGGAATCCATTGCCTGCATACGCTAAGAAGCAAAAAGGGATAAAATTCATCAAACAAATTGTTTGAAGTGAATAATTCACTCAGCTTTAGCACCAAGCAATAGAGAGAGAAGTAAACATTGAGAACTGCATTGCCAATTGTTTGACTCCATTCAGAGGGACCTCTGCTTCATAGTGACAGATTGTGCTCTCTACTTAACGTTCTAAATCTTGCAAGGTTCTTCTTTTTCATGAGAGTGACTGATTGTCAGCACATCACTCACATACTTCTAATTCCTATTATCAATTATCTCAGGTATTTATTTGACAAGTGTTACCTTCTTCTGGAGAAAAATAACAACCTCTTTGAGTGCACGTTTCTGGGATTGGTGTTGACAGAATTACAGTTTCTTGCCTTTCAAAGCAAGTGATAACTCTCTAAAGGTCCTCAAATTACAGCCTATAGCAACGTTGGTAACAGCTGATCTGTCCTGATTAGGTTGAGTCAACTTGTCAGATATCAGATTTGCTAGTTGTGTTATCAGTCCAGAAGGCACAGATACATCAGCAAAAAAGCAATTAATGTCCAGTTAGATCAGATGGAGTTGTGATTCTGGAAAACAGTGCTGCATATGTAAGGATTTGTCAAAGTGTAAAATAGTCCTGTTGTCACAAATGCTTGATAATGGTTGTATTGTCTGTAACTGAGGCAGTTTGGCATGAGGTAATACTGTGATTATTAGCACTGTTGGGGGTAAGAATGATTGAAAGATCAAGTTACTGTAGTCATGCTTTTAAAAGTGACTAGTACATAGAATTTTTCCTCTGGTTTTAATTTCTGACCTCTGCACAAACTGTTGTAGCTTTTGGTTTATTCTCAGCATCTGGAATTGAAGCTCCACGTTTAAGGCTCTTTACTGTTAATTCATATTTCCTTTCCTTTGTTAGTTAATATTTATGTAATACTGAACTACAGTATTAGTGATGTTTTTTGACATGAGCAGTATTCTAACTCAGTGAAACTCTGAAGAGCATGATTGTGGCTGTTCCAGTTTGAGACTTCCACTGTTTTCTGAGAAGGCTTTGAGAGCATTCTTTAGGCCTCTGTGTTGCCCAAGTCCCTGCTTGGGGACACCTTTGGCATTGCTTGTGGTGGCTACAGAGTAGAGGTTGCATATTAAGAGCAGCTCTCTCTTCCTGTCTGGGAACTTTGTGTCCAAAACCATGACCAGGAGTTCAGAACAGAGAAGTTTGCTCTCCTTAAAGGTCTCTGTTTTGCTTGCCCAAGCCATGCTCTATTGCTGCTATTCTTTTATGGATGCTCTTGGCATCTGCCAAAAACCATAACAACACCCAGTGCCTCTATTCCAAGCTGGTGAAATTGCTGACCGGGGCTGTGGCTCCTGTTAGGTGGGTATGGCACATGGTTGCAGCACCAAACATGGGGTTTTGAAAGTGGGGAAACAAAAGTGCCCTTTTCTTCGTCTGTGCTGTCTCCAGCAAGACACCTGTGTCCTTGCCTAGTGTGTATACTTTTTAGGATGGAGAGGGCATTAAACATATTGGAACTGGCAAAGAGGAAAGAGAAAAGATAAATTGTTTGTTCTTACTCTTGCAAGCACAGAGAGTAATGGAGGGAGCCAAGATAAGGCCCAGGAAAAGAGAAAACAGCATCCTTTGAGAAGTTGTTTATAAAGTTGAAAGTGATGAAAGATGCCGACCTCTTGCCTTTGCTCTAGGACTCAGGTCAAAATTGCCTGCCTTTGACTGTCTTAAGCCTGTGAGAGCTTTGCTTACATCTCTGACATTGGTTGTGGCCGCCACCTTTTTTTTTTTTTCCTTTGGGCAATAGTTTCCCTCTTCTGAGAACTAAAATATTCTCTTTTGGAACAAACAAATTCTAAAAAAACCCTTTGTATGTGTGTGTGTGTGTGTGGAAAGGACAAAAACTTTTTTGCTGTCCATGACCCCATTTTTCTCTGGGTTATGGCAATTCCCAGTCCATTTCCCTCCTTCTTTTCAGGGTCTATCCAGAACTTGTGTTAAGCCATCAGAGACATGAAGAAGCACGCTGTTTTGCCCCAGGTTCCTTCTTCAAAGCCCCTTGAGAATGTTGTGGGAGGCTGCTGGGAACTAATCTTGAGTGCAGTTCCCAAATTCCTTTGGGGGCTTCTTTCCTGTGATTGCTTTAAACTTTTCCTTTCTGTGAGTTTCGTGTGGCCTGTTTCCCAATTGGCGCCCTCTGCTCTCACCTGAACAGTCTAACTCCACAGCCAATGCAAACCTTCAGAGCAGGCCTGTAAATCAGTGTTTGTGTAAGTGGTAGAAGACTTTTTAAAAAATTACTTTTGTTTGCCTCCCCTTTTAACTTTTAATATACAGTTTTGTCCAGTGGATTGTAAGCCTTGTGAACTCACTTTTTATTTTTGTCTCAGAAAATAAAGTTGCTTATTTACTTTCATGGCCCAAACCTGAATCTTTATGAAGAGCACAAAATATATTTAGGTCTTTCATTCATATTACTGTTTTACAGCACTCCTCTCTATACTGAGAAAAGCAGTTTTCTTCCCTTTGCTGTTCTCAATGTTTCTCCTCAACTGTCAGCTCTGAGTTTCTTTCATTTGTAGGGAAAAATAGATATGGTTCAAAATGGGGATTTTAAGTCACTGGTTATGTTTACTTTGCTTCACGTCAGGCAACACTATGTACTGATACTCAAGCTAGCTTTAAATGTCCCTATGTCTGCATGGTACAGCACGTAAAGATACTTATTTATGCCCTGGGAAGAGCACAGGTTTGTTATTTCAGTGGTCCACTGGTGTTAATTAATTTGATTGCTGGGTTTGTTAGACCTAGACCTAGTTATCTGTGCAGAATGATACTCTGCCTTGGATAGAAGTGACTTGAAAGCCCAGCTTAACTTTTTCATGCAGAGATTCTGTGTCAGACCAGAAATAGCTGCTGTGCTCATCTTTGCAGCTCTTTTTGTCTTTCTTTGGTATTTGATTTCTCTAGATACAAGAACTTTACCTTCTGCAATCCTTTCTCCCTGGCACAGCATTCCAGAAAGAAGATTCTATCTTCTTTCAAACAGCCACTGAAAATACGTTTTTCTCCTGCTTGCTTATACCCCTCAGCTATTCTTTTGGTCTGCTATTATCTATGAACCCTACTCATATTACTGAATTCTATGTTGAAATTTTAATGAAAACGTTGCAGAAAATAAAGATATATTTTAAGTTAACTAAGGTGTAAATTGTACATTTCTCCAGTCTGGCTTTTTGACTACCCTGAGATGGAGAGGAACCTCACACATTCCAATGCTTAAAGACAAAGAAAAATTCTCAAAAGCAGAGATGCTACTTGTCTTATGCTGCATTGAATTATAGTCAACAGAAACTAAGAAGTAAACACATGAAGTTCATTCTATAGTGAGAGCAAAAAGAAATTTTATTTAATGTATTATGCCTTGATTTGTTTGTTGAAGAAATAAATAGGATTTAAACAAAACTGAAAAAAGAAAATATGCCTAATGGAGCAGAATTTTTGTTTCCTTGTTGTGGATAAAGCATTCATTTCCTGTTAAGAGGCTTCTATCCCCGTAAAAGAGTAAATACTAGACTCTGATCCATTGTTGCCCAGGTTCTTTGTTTCTCAGAGACAAAATATTTCCCGAACAGATAAGAGAAACAAGTTTGATTGACAGCTCTTAGCAGAGTCTCATCAGCTGCTGTGCTGACAGCCTGGTGATGCGCACTGTGCTGATGTGGTAGGGACTGACAGGTGATTGACAGCCCAAGACTGTGGAGACAGGAAAGATGAAGCATGCTCAGTAAGAATAATGTGCAGTGTTTATGCAGCACTGCAGAGAATAGGAGCTAGAAAGTTAACTCTTTCAGGGAAAGTGCTACTTTAATGCATAATGAATGCAGTTGCCACTGTACAGAAAATTAGAGGTTGTCTACATTTCTCTTCTATTCACTAAATGATTTCTGTCCATGGAGGAGCTATAATACTGTGAGGAAGCAAAAGCATGAGCTATTACATTTGTAGCCGTAAAAAAAATTCATGTGTGGTAGATATGATGGAGTCCTCAAAGTGGATTTATTTAAGCTTATAGATGTAGAATATATTGAGAATTTCAGGCACTTTTTATAGGCTTTCATCACCCAATTTTATATGGCATTGCATAATGTTACACAGTAGAAATTTCAAAAGGAACAATTTGAGCTCTTTGCTCTTCCTATCCCTAGGAAAATACAGTGATTTCAGTTTTATTGTTGCTCTGAATCTGTAGCTGATAATTGAATATGTATTTTCTGTTATAATTTCTACTGCAGTTTGTGTTTGGAATGTACAAGGTAACGATACCATGCTTTGCATTCTATGCCTTTTTTTTTCATTTTCTCTACTTGGCTCATGAACCCTGTTTGATTTTTCTTCATTTCTAGAAGGAAGGAAGGAAGGGAGGGAGGGAGGGAGGGAGGGTTTACTGGGCAATAGTTTCAGAGTGAACTTCGGGCCAAGTGGCAAAATTATCAACTTTGAAGCACTTATCTAAGTTTTTCTGTGTGCCTTTAGAATATATTACATAAGTGTATTTTAGATTTTACTACAAATTATTCAATTAGTACACAGCAAGGAAGCTGCAACAGATTCACTGTGAATTTGGCCCTGTTTTTATAATCTGTGCAATGCAGTTAACTTTATAACCCTTTATTGAAAAACTTTTGCAGGGGTTAATGGTGAAAAGCTACATCTAATGGGTGTTTCTTATAAGCATAGTTTGGGAATAAACAGGGGAAGTTCATCACACATTACCCACTTGCGTAACTATTTTCAAAAAGATGGTTTGAGGGGCCAGCATGCTACATTATCTCCCCAGGTTTCTCTAAAACTGTCATCTAGCTTCTCTCCTATAACTCTTTTAGAGAAAATTAAATTTGCCTAGAGAAACAGATTGTTTTATTTCCAGGAACATCTTCTTTCTTTTTTTCCCTTTATTTTTTTTCCCCAAGAATTCACAGTCATTAAACATCATTTGAGCAATCAGGTGCAACACAGTAAATTGGCCTAGTTTTGTGAGACAGATTATTCTGTATGATTCCCTGGCATTCATCTTTATATACCACTATTCTAGTTTTGGGTTTTTTCAAAGATTCTTGGCAATACTTTTGAATTTAATTTCAGACCTTAGGTAAAAATTTCATTAAAATCAGATGTAAGGTCCACAATTGCCTGGATCACCACTAGCCCCTCCATTCTCCAGCTAATGATTTCTAATTAACAATTACTTCCTAAAATTGGTGTTTTGAAGAGTTCTCAAACAATTTTACATGTGCTCTATGAAAATTTTATATTAATAAACTTCAGTATGAATAACAGTAATGCACTAGTAAGTTGAATGCTTTACAGGTGTCTAAGTGTATCACAGCCATGCACTTATCTGTATCACCCAAACTTTCATAAGCTCATCAAAGAATAAAATGAGATTTGTTTGACAAGAGCTATTTTGCATAAACCCATGTTGACTGGCATTAATTACATCCCTTTCACTTCAATTTTTGTCAGTTAAATCCTGTATAATTTTTCTCACTATTTTGTCTGGATTGATATCAAGCAAGTATATTGTTATGCTGTTCCCTGACTGTATAGCGTCTCTTAAATATCAGCACAGTAGTAGTGGATTTTAAAAATTCCCTCAGTAGCTCTTTTATTTTTTAAATTAATATTTTATTAAATTATTAACACCACATAGAAATGTGAAAAAACCCTTAGAACTACTAATTTCAAAACATTTACTTCTCATAAATACTATTTAAGATCCTCCATCTTATTTGCTGATGGAGGAGAAAGCACTTTTCACTCAAGATCAACATTCATTCCAAAAGTAAAACAAAAAAGCTTCTTATATATTGATGTTGAAAGTTCCTCTGTTCTGAAATTAAATTAAGGTTTGATAAATTTCAAGGTCTTATTTTCTCTAGTTTTTACAGATATGGATTTTTCACTGTCAACTCTAGCATCTCATTCTAATATTTTATATTTCATAATATGTTTTTACAGAACATTACCCTCTTTTTTATCTTTGATTTTATTTTCTACAGGCATCATAATTATAAGGAATTTTTTCCCCTTCTAATTACTGCCTTCGTTTTCCTACTAACTTATTTTGCCAAAGTTGTTTTCTTTTTCACATTATAGTTGCATCTTCTAGATATCTTACAAAGTCTCTTTAACAGATTCGTAATTTTCATGCACAGTTCTTTTCTGTATTTTCTCCCCATCAGTTGAGCTATGGTGAATCCAGTATTTTGAAACACCAGCTGTATCTTTCCTACTGACTGGGATTGCCTTTTCTTTGTCTGTACTGAATGCCTGTTTTGGGTGGCATTTGTACAGAAACATGTGATTGATGATTGGAAAGTGTCCAGGGGAAAGCAAAAGTCTTGAAATAAGGCTTATTAAGAAAAATCAAAGAATTTGGGTTGGTCAGTCTGCAGAAGAGAAGGCATGGGAAAAAGGAAAGAGAAAAATGGGAGATAATAACAGGGCATATCAAGGAAAGGCATCTGGTCTGTTTCCATAGCCATGATGAGCAGGAGAAGAGATGCAATACTTAAATTGCATTTAAAAAAATAAAATTAAAAAAAAAGAATAATTGAGGGGGTCATTGTTACCACTGATAAAAATGAGGTGCTTGGAGAGATCCCTGGCAGGGCTGTCTGACCTTCACCTCTGATTCCCTGAAGTCACCAGTCCCAGAGCCGAGGCCAACTTTCAGTCCCTCTACAGCCTCAGCCATCATAACCAGTTCTGGAACAACTTACTCATCTCGGATACGAAACTTTTTCTGATTAAAAAAACCTTAGTATTTCTAATTTCTAGTAGTAGAAATAATGTTTTTCTAATACTGCTGGCTGAGCAAGACTTTGTACATGCATCTGCCACCAATTTCCTTCATAAAGAGCATTTTTCTTTTTCTCCATATTACTAACAGGTGTTGAAGGAATAATTCCTGCTAGTTCCTGATTTGCAATTAGCAGATATGAATTAGACTTTCACCTCTGCCAGCTGCAGTCGTGTTAGCTTGCTTCCTGCTCCTCTGAGTTATCAATACTTTCAAAATACAAAAGAAAGCTTCACTGCACAGTGCTGGCCACATGCAATGTGTGTGTGTTGCCTGTGTGTACACACACAACAGCATTTAGGTACTCCGTGGAAAAGTTTATAAGTAAGACTCTTTCATCAGCCTCTTTCTCAACTATCCTAACAAATAATGTAAGATTTCAGATATCTTACAAAGGGGGATCCCAGATCTCTGCTGCTTGTAACTAAGTGTGTTGTACAAATCAATATGGGAGACTCTATGTCTGTGTAGTGGTACATGGAAAAGGGCTACTAATGTGATAAGGGCTACTCACTCCTAAGGTGAATATTGTGCAATTATATGGAGCCTCTAATTGCAATTTCTGAAACCCCAGTCAATCAGATTGGTTCTGCTGCTGTATAAACAAATTAAGTGATAAGCCCTCTTTGGGAGAAATCTTAATATCATAGGACATGATACAGTAGAGGTGTCTTGGGTCCATTCAGAAAACAGAAAGTATAAAGGCAAAATTAACATGAGAGAATCACAGTGATTTATGGGCTTTTCCCCTGTCCAATACAAATAATCTCTTTGTTGTGGTTGGCTTTTTTTCACCCAGTTGGTCCAAATTATGTCGCATTCAGTTTTCTGCAGGAGGTGATGTAAATAGAATGATGTAAACCCATGCATAAAATGGAAATAAACAGCTTTTTACATCAAAATATTAACCAATTTTCCACTATTTTAAAATTAAGGTTAAATAATTTCTTAATTATTTTGTGTGCATAGTGTGATGGCAATCGTGACGAATTTGTCAGTGTTTTGCTGAATAACTTTGTTTGGCTTCAAATGTCGTCAGTACATTAAATTAATTTTCTTTTATTGAGAAATAAAAATGTTCCTATACTAGCAGCATTTTAGGGTTTTTTTCCATGAAATTGAAAATAATCAGTGGTTATTGCTTCAACTTTTAATGTTATCGAGTGATTTTTAAGATTATCAATTCATACAAGTTATATTCTTGCAGAAAAATGTCCTAACATAGTTACAGAGTTCCTGTAAAAAACAAAATTGGATTAGAATATTCATGTTTCCCTTAGTAGTCAAGAATTATTTTTCCTGCATTTTTCATTTTTGCTTCTTTTCTTTTGTTACACTCATTTCTTTTTTGGAAGTGAAACACCTCACTTTATGAATTACCTAAGCAACACTATAAAAAATAAGGAGGTTTTGTGGTAGAGGATATTTTCATATTGTTGTCTCATTTCTAAAACAAAGAGAGGCATTTAATTAAGTATAGTAGTTTTATCCACAATTGGTATAAACTATAACACTTCAGAGCACATGGATTGCCTGAAGGTATTAGAAACAAATTTCTTTCTATAGAGCACTGAATAACTAAACTATGGGTCAGATTTTTTTCTTCCCTTTTTGAATCCTCAGGTACAGGTGATCCAGAACCAAATTCATAATTGTTCTGGGAAGTTTATGCATATTATTATGACTTTATAATAATTTATAAATTCTGTATTATGCATTTACTTACTCTTACCAGTGCAGTTAGTGGTGTTGCATACTTCATGGCTTTAGCACACTGTCTGGACAAGGCTTGTAGGCACAGATGATATTTTTTGAGTTCAGAAAATAAAAATATTTGCTCTTCTACCCACAAATTTAATCTTGCAGACCTGGACACACAAACAGAACATAGTCAAACACACAAACATGCATCCTAATATAGTGTAGGTTCTATTACACAAAATATGCATGCTTGTGTTTAATGTACAAATAAAACTTTATTAAGACTTTTACATTGTATTTCTATGATGCAGTAGAGCTGTTCCACATTATGTACCTTATTTTTAGGCACTAGCTATTTACTGTAGTGCAATATTTTTAAATGGCTTAGGAGAACACAACATGCAACATCACCAAAAATTATGGAATCTTTATAGAAGTACATTTAAACTGGGTCAGCTGCACCACCATGATTAGTAGAAATAGACCCAAAAGCTGATTCTGGACACTGAGATACTATTCCCAGTTCTGTATTGAAAGTTTCCTTGAATTAATGCAGTCATGATTTTTTTTTAAAGTCTGCTATGTGTGGGAAGGCTCAGATATTATACAGTGACTATCATTCTTTATCATATTGAATTCTGCACTCCAAATTATATTACCTTTAAAATGTTGCTGACATTTTGCTGTTCCACTATTCTGATCCATATAGGTTTTATACCATAATATTTTAAGTTCATTCTGGTGCATATGGCAGTGTAAGCAGTACATTGCATTTCTTTTTTCTTCTCTCCTTATTTTCACAGAGAAGTGGTCTCTGTGAAGCATTTGATTAGGATTTTTCAAGAAAAATGAACTCAATACATAGATACTATTAAAAGTTTACGTCAGAGAGGAGAGTTTATAGGTATATGTATAGGATTTGGAACAGAATGATTAAGATTTGTGATATTCCTTTGTTTTTGTGGAGTTTGAACTACTTTTCTACTGAACTGCTGGGAATATCCTATCCCCTTGAAAGACACTGGTGTCCAGCTCTGCCTGGGCAGGAGAAAGTGCTAGTGCAGGTCTGTTGTTCCAGATATGCTCTTCTTTGAAGCATCTTGTTTCAGATCATTAAGAGTGTTGGTATCTTGGTTTTATACTGTATGAGAAAGCCAAGAGGATTGCAGGTAAGCTCTGGGCTGCTGAGGAGATACTGCCACAGCCCATGGCATTACCTGCAACATTGTGGTTATGCTGTGTAGGGCTGTTTCCTTACTGCCACCCAGCCAAGACATATGAATCACAGCCAGTGGTTGAGAAAATTTTGTTGCTGAAGGGCACTATCCCATGCAGAGTCTGGGTGATGTCTCTTCCATAAAAAACTGCCAGATGCTGCAGAATAAACTGCTTACACATAAGTGTTCCTTCAGCCAAAGAGGCTTCGCCTTGACTCCAGGATTGTGGAAGTGTTACTCCTTCATTATCAGTGTTACCTTTTTCACACCATTCAACTTCAAACATCTGCTTTTTATCTGTGACTTGGGCTAATCTTAGCTTACCATTTTGGATATAATACAGGAATGTGTGCAGAGAAGCACCAGTGCACAGCTATCTGTCCAATGGCCACTTCTGAGTCAACTCCATCGATGCAGTTCACTGGGTTCCTGAAAGTAGATGTTGACCGTTTGATCTATTAATAATCCATTACTCCCAACTCCATTTGGCTATGATAAAGGTTTTTATATACAATTTTGTCTAGTCCAGAAATATTAGAACACTATGTAATTCAATTTTATTTTTGTCTTTAATGTCTGAACTTGAATTAATACAGCATTACTTTTCATCCTGATATCAATCTTGTTCCTTTCATTCAGATCCAAATTCCTTTGTAGTACATGATTTAATTCACTAAAATAAGGTAAAATGAAACCCTGGTCCAGGGAACATTAAACTAACATGTTTTTCATATCACATGTGATAGCAGCAGTCTGCTGTATAATTGTTTGTGTTTCCCTCCCCTCTTTTAGTTGCTAGTGGTCTTTAAAACTTTTTCCCCTCTCAAGAATTGATATTACGTCTATTTTTCACCCCCTCCCCCACCCTATCCCCACCTTTAGCCTTAAGGAAAATCAATTCATCCATTATTAAATTATGTCAGAGAGATTAAAAATACACTTTTATCAAGTCCCTATTTTTTAAGCAATTTTGAACTCAAACTAGTTCGGTATTCTCTAACTGGGGATCTGTGCTCTGTTCTTTCTTTTGTGGCAAATTAGTTTTGATTTGACAGCTATTTTTGTTTCAAGATTGTAGGCACACCAGCTTTACTGAGGCTTGGCTCTTAGGGACAGTTGCACATGCATGGCTGGCTATGCATCAAATTCTGTAATCCAAAGGGATGCTCCAGGTCATGGTCTTAAAAAAAAAAAAAAAAAAAAAAAAAAAAAAAAAAAAAAAAAAAAAAAAAAAGAGAGAGAGAGGAAAAAAAAAAGTCCAGGCAAAGAGATTTTGAGCCACAACACGGATGTGCACCAAGAAAAGATATATCAAGTTGGAAAACAAAGGAATGTCTTTCCTTTCCAGACTGTTTCTGTTCATGATTTTTCTTTTCTCCATTATGCATGCACAACTAATTGAATTAGTTAGTAGTTTTAAAATGCAAATGAAACAGAGGGTATCTTTTACTGAGAAGGGGTAAACTTAGCTTAGTGAAATGTGCACAGCCTGTAGTGTGAATTTTTGTACAACTTGGGAGTTGTGTTATGGTAGGGAGAAGGTTCTTGACTAAACAGAAAGAAAAAGTCTGGACAATACATTCAAACCACCTTCAGAAAGGTAATGGTTGTACAGTTAGTACTCTCAGGGCCAGCTTGTTGATTTAATTTATAATCTGTTGTGCTGGTCCCCCTATGCTACACTGACATCAGCAGGCAGTGCAGTGCAGGAGGAATTGCAGTACATGACATGCAGGGCATGACTTTCACACAGCTCATGTTTTGCAGAGGTTCATTTCAGACTAGGTCCAGCCCAGTCTAGTGGACTACCTGCCTGTTAATGGCTGGCATGCATTAAGTGCATTTCTGGAGTCCATCTGACTCCTTTCTTATGAAGGGCGTAGAGTCTGTGAGCTTGGAGACCTCTCCACATCATGGACCAAAGCAAGGTGATTCAGCCACTGACTTCAGGAAAGTATTCCTTCACTGAGCTAAAAAGAGTGGGAATTTAGGTATGGAGCAGGAATTCCTTTGTGATAATGACTTCATTAGGCACCCTACCAGGTGCCATGTGTGCCATCCTGGGATGAAAAGTTCATTTAATTTTACTTTTGATATCATTTATACCACAGACCTAATAACCCTCTGCTCTTCTCCGTTACTTCCATGAAAAGCATCCAAGTCCTGAAGGAGTCTGTTCTACCTATTCAGCAGCAGTCATGTTCCTGAGACAATGCTTTTCTCTGGTCTGATGACAATTCCTCTTCCTCAAACACCTGCTTGAATTTTTTTGCTTTAGAGCTGTGGAGAAGATAGACTATTCAGCACAAAATCTCCCACTCTTCACTTATTTTAGTCTTTTTGAGATCTGCAGCCTTGCTCTACAGCTGTGTCTCAGCCCCTCCACTGCTGCTGACCTCCCTTGGAGTGAGCCAGTGACCAGGCTTGGCAGTGACTTGTTCTGCTGCTTCGACCCACTTCCCCTACACTGGGTCGAGGAATCAGCCCCATCTGACAGACCCAGAGTGCTCTGTAGAAACCACATCCCTCAGGGAATAAGGTCATCGTGCATGCTCTTGGCCTAATTTGAAAGCCAGTCTTAAATCCCAAAATGCTTTCTTCTGCAGCTTCTTCCCCCCATCAATTCTCTTTAATAATAACAAAGACAAAAGACCTATTTAGGATCTGATGATGCGATTCTACAGTAGAGAGCTCAGATATGATAAATATAACTTTGGCTGCTCCTAGCAATAACTTTCAACAGAATGTAACCAATATGTCACTAGATATATTGTGAACTGCATGATTTCAAATAAGTATTAATATACCTTGATACATCTCTTGATTGTAGGAAGGTACACACATATATCTACATTGTAGTAAATTTGTATACTATCAAATTCATTTGTGCAAATATATGTGATCATGTAATTACACTCTGTATTATTGCAATACAGATGCACAAGAAAGCAAGATTAAGATTGTGCTGTCAGCTTCAATTTGAATAACCCCTGGCATCTGAGCACACTGCAATGGAACATTAGCTTTTGGTGTGGCTTTTGGTGCAGCTGCTAGAATTAGGATCAATGCCTGCTTCTCTTTGGCAAGTTACTGCTGTCTTGAACACAGGTGTGTGTACCTGGTCGTTCTGATCAGTGCACTGGTCATCAGCAGCACACAAAAGTAATAGAAATGAGAGTAATGTCCGTAGGGATCATTAGCTAGGACAGAAATGACAGTGTAGCTTCAGCAGAGGCAGTGAGAGCTATGGCACAGTCTACAGAACTGAGCTTTCCATGGACTGGGCCACCGCAAGTGCATCTTGTTACGAGAAGGTAAAAGTGACCTGCGAGAGAGTTAGCAAGGACAAGCATTCATCATTACTCAACTTTTAGATGTCCTACAGAGAAAGAAGAATGTCATTATTTTATTTTTGCTTGTTCATAGAGTGTATTATGAGATAGTCATTCAAAGCTGTTTATTTGAATGATGGTTTAAAGACGTCTCAGTATCTACTGAAAATGGTAGCTAATAGTAGAGACAGCAAACAAAAGATATTGTTTATTGGGAGCATGTTGAAACCATTTTTAAGCAAGGCTTTAATGAGATAATATTGGCATGTGAGAATTTTCTGGTTTGCATGTCTTGCCAATTGAGTATTCCCCTTCTGTCACTTCTGTTTTAAAGTAAGGTTTATTGGAATTGCACAGCATATATATAATTTGTCTTTATGAAATTGATACATTTACTCACCAGACCATGACACATTTCTCTAGACCTGTTGACAGGATCTAAACTGTACTTCTTCTGTGTGCTTTGAATTTGAAAGCAAAAGTCAGCAGGATTGAAAGGGACAACCATGAGTCTTTACCATGAAGTTTTGGAACAGTTTTAACATGAGAGGAAAAGAGCTGGGAGTTGTGTTACAGTAGCACAATATAGTGTTTCAAATGCACATTACTATATGATTTTCATTCTTACTAAAAAATTATAGTTTTTATATTGTGGAAGCTTTTCTACTGCTTATGTCTTACTCTTCTCCTTCTTCATACCATCATAGTTATACTATTTTTGTCACTGCTAATTTATGAAATGATGTTTGATATGTCTAGTTATTAAGGAAGGAAGCAACAAGAAAATAGCATCATAATATACTAATTATATTCAAGTCAACAGTATTTGGAAAAAAACACAGGCTTTTGATATATACTCTTGTGCCTTATCTACACAATAATGAGTCAAAAGGACACAGAGTAAAATTTTCAGAGGCCACTAATTCTTAGTCATTTTTACAAGTGTTCATGTAAACCTCTCATTAATATATCCGTACTTGCCATTATATGCAGCCATTTGAGGAAAAGAAAAATCATTATTAAAAACATTGGTTTATTTGTTTAGAGTCTTACCATCAGTTATGAAACTTTTGCTTTTTCATAAAATAATTATTAGTGTACCCAGTTTTCTGGCACAACAAACTCGGTAAATGCATATATAGCCTACCTAGTTTAAAAGTAGTCTAGGAAAGGTAGTAAAGACAAAGGTAGTAAAGACAAAGGTAGAAAGACAATGCAGCTGAATGTATTTTATGCAAAAATATTAAAATGCATGGTCTTCTAAAACAAAGATAGGCCAAAACATCAGTAGTTATAAAAGTCTTTATGTGGGTTCACAGCAATACAACAGTTCTCTTTCATTGGACAATTACCTTGTTAAGCTAGTGTCCAGCTAACTCTGTATATTTTAAAGAAAAATAATCTTCTCGTTAATTCATGGAAAGAGCTCCAGCACTTTTCATCAAAATATTGATCTGAAATTTTGCTTTAATCTTAGATTTTCTGGACTGAGAAGGCAAAGCAGCTCCTTCTTAGATTTTCTCTTCATCATTCACCACTCTATTTTTCCATTGTTTATTTCTACTATTATACTTCAAATTACACCATATTTAGTTATAGATTCATAGCGTGGTTTCTGTTGAAAGAGCCCTTAAAGATGATCTGGTTCCAACCCCCTGCCATGAGCAGGACCACCTTTCACTAGACCAGTTTGCTCAAAGCCCCACCCAGCGCGGCCTTGAACACTTCCAGGATGGGGCATCCACAGGTTTTTTTGGGCAACCCTTTCCAGCATCTTACCACCTTCATTGTTAAGAATTTCTTCCTAATAGCTAATCTAAACCCACCCTCTTAGTTTAGAGCCATTACCCTTTGTTCTATCACTACATCACTTTTTGAAAAGTCCCTCCCCAGCTCTCTTGTAGCCCCCTTTACGTACTGGAAGGTGCTATAAGGTCTGCCTGGAGCCTTCTCTTCTGAAATAACAAATCTCTCTCAGCCTGTCTTTATAGGAGAAGTGCCTCAGTCCCCAGATCATCTTTTTGAGTTTGCCCAGGTCCCTCTGGATGGCATCCCTTGCCTTCAGCCTTGCTGCATCACACAGATTGGTGTCATCTGCAGCCATACTGAGGGTGGTCTTGATCCCACTGTCCATGTCATTGATAAAGGTGTTAAAACAGCCCTGGTCCCAATACAGACTCCTGAGGAATGCCACTTGTCCACAACTCTTTGAGTACAACCATCCCAAAAATTCCATGTCCTCTGAGTGGTTCATGTACCTAATCCATGTCTCTCCACTTTAGAGACAAAGTTGTAGTGTGGTACAGTGTCAAATGCTTTGCACAAGTCCAGGTAGATGGCATCAGTCCCTCTTCCCTCCTCAGCAACATTGTAAATCACAGTTGCCTGTGTCTGGATGAGTTCTGCCCAGTGTCATCAGCACTACACAAATGGCAGCAAGAATNAGTCCCTCTTCCGTCCTCAGCAACATTGTAAATCACAGTTGCCTGTGTCTGGATGAGTTCTGCCCAGTGTCATCAGCACTACACAAATGGCAGCAAGAATGCCCTGTCTCAGTACAAACCAAAAAAAAGTGATATATATATATATATTTTTTTTTTTATTTTTTTTTTTTTAAATGCCTGTCCATTTTCTCTCTAACTCTGGTTGGTAAAATTTTAAAAAATGGAGAAACATGTACCAAATTTTTAACTCATTGCCTATTTTTCAGACTAATGATAGGTGTGGATCGTGTTATAGGGATGACAGATACCACGAAAATCATTTATAAAAACACGTAAAAGTTTCCTTGGATGATGTGAAAATGTCTACAAATCCTCAAAGGGAATTTTCTTTTTCTTCTGTTTCAAATGTAGTTCAGACTTCTTTAGTAGCATTGCTGAGAACCATTAACAGATTTAGATGAGTGGAAACCTTTCTTATAAGTTACATTTTCTTCTTTTTCTTCTTCCAAAAGAAATCTAACTTCCTGTTTCACATCTCAGATGCCTTGTGCTCACTGAGAATAGCAGCAATCAGGTTTTTCCTGTTGCTGAACTAGCTTAAATATAGACATCTACAAAGGCAGCAGTAATGAACCTCAGCTAATATCCTGTTTATTCTTACAGACCTTTTGTATGTCACTAGTATGTCTTGTATGTCCTTTGCTGTCACTAAAGATGCTTTTACAATTTCTGGAATGTATTTATCTTTCAAAGCAGCAGAGAATCTTTCAGTGTCTGCCATCATTGCTATTTACAATGGCAGTGGCACTAAAGATGATCCTCCTCAAGTTTCCAATCCACAGTATTTTCTCAGGTGCTTCAAAACAGCAAGACGTTATTTCAGAGATAATATACTTAATGTAGACAATTCAATCTGATGCCTTGAATTCCTCAAAATGTGTCACAAGTGACTCAAGTTCTTATTTGTTTTCCTATGAACCACATAAGAGCATCCTTTTATTTGAAATTAATCCAAATTTATCCATTGCCAAAAGTGCAATGAAAACTTGTTCAGGATGGTGGAAAGGTCATAAGAAGCTTAGCTAAAGGTGTATCTCATCAGATTCCTCCATCCAGTGCTCTAGACATGCTGCAGAATAGGACAGTCCAATTTTCTGTCTAATAAAAATAAAAAGGTATGGGAGGATGGGTAGTGATGTTTCAAAGTCCTCCTTTGCTTTTTCTTAACATGACATCTTAAGTAGTCACTTCTTTTTTGACAGTTCTTTCTGTTTGGCAGTTGAGTGCCCAGTTCCCTCATAGACTTTCACATCCTGACCTTCTGCGTAATCTGAGAACATAAAAGTGGGAGAGGGCAGGAAGGGGCTCTGGCTTGTTGGATCCCCTCTGTGAAAGACTTGTTACCCTTACCAGCTCCTGAGCTGTCAGTGCATAGCACCACGCTATGTGGCACACGGCAGTGCCTCTCTGCAGCCTCTAGGATGACCGAAATTCCCATGTGGTTGGAAGCTCAGTTGGCTCTAGGAGCTATTCCCTGCCTCCTAGTAGAAAGAACCATCTGTTCTTCCTGTTAGGGAATGTTTACATTCCAGGTGTTGAGCCTACTTTCCCCTCACCATACACTTTTAGGCTTATAGTTGCAAGGATCCCTAGATGATCTTTAAAGTCCCTTCTAACTCTAGCTATTATATGATTCTATGTTCCTTGAAATGCTTTGAAACCAGGACTTTACTGATTCATCCCAACTAACTGAGCCATCTGTTAGAAGGTATCTGGATTTGTCTGGTTTTGAGTTTTAGGATTCTTTTTTTTTGAAATTTTGTTAAAGTAAGAAACTGCAAGATTCAGCCCAGATCTTTTTCCTGTTCAAACAGCAATACACTGCTACGGAGAATTTTACTGAAGACCACCCACATTTCATTTGAAGTTTGATCAGACTGTGTTATTTCTTCTAAGTTTATTGGGACACAAGTGTTCATTAGTACTACATCTCTGTGGCCAGACAAGTGTCTTTTGGAATTAAAAGAGTACCACACTTCAGAATCTCAGAAAGCATCATGGTCTACAAATTTAACATAGCTGGGAATGGTTTTATTATTCTTGTTCCTGTAGAATTTGGACATTGGAGCTCCTCCAAGCACCTGCCACTTACTTCATCCTCTCCTCTCCAGTGCATGAAAGGAGACAGCAGAGGCCCTACCAGAGGACTAAATTCTTCTTCTAGCTGGAGATAGGTCACTGCTGAGGCTGGCCAGAGAAATGGGACCTGAGATGTTGAGGGGTATCTGGTACAGGGGAAAATGAGGGGTCATAAAAGTTTGTGGTATCTGCCAGGGGGTAAACCCAGCAGAAGGAGGTAGGAAGACAGACCACAAATGCACTTTTTAGTGTGTGTATTGTTAAGATGTAATTGAGGGTCAGTATTTGGCTTATAGCAAATAAGGGCCATGCAGGGAAACCTAGCACCTGAAGAAAGCAGTGATTATGTTGTGGGGTTTGTTTAAAGTAGACATCAAGATGGAATTTTTTTCTCTAATTTTTCAGTGTTCTGAGGTCTTCTCTCTTCTGAAAGACAACACATGACCTGGATAAGTAGTATTCAAAAAATTCTGGAAATAATGAGTGCAATATGAAATGTCTTGCTCTAGTTATGGATAGATGATGGGAAGAATACACAAATCCTCTGAGTTGTAATTCCTGAAATTTCACTAAAAAAATCAGATTTTTAGATCACCCTTCCTGAAGCTTTGGACAAGATTCTATGTAGTTAGAAAATTATTTCTTTAGTTAACCTCTTCTTTTATTATTATTATTGCTCCCGTTTTTCTGGTATTGTCACCTTTGCTACATTTTGCCTCATTTTAGATAGAAGGCACTGAAATAGCATGGGAACTGCTGTTTTCCCAGGATCTGGAAAATTGCCGAATACCGTGCTAAGTTGCTTATCATTCTAAGAGATCAAATCTGGTTCTAAGATCAGGCTCAATGAGGTCTAGCTATGAAACCAGAAGTCTGAAAGCATGCATGAACTAAACTGGTCCTCTTGTGAGTTGTATAGCACCATAAATTGCAAAGCAAATATTTTTCTCTTGCTGAGGTCTGAGAAGAATTCACAGATCTTCCACAGGAGAAAAAGAATCCTCCCTTCCACGCTGCCATCATTAATCCTATGCCATGCATTTTCTAGTCCAAAATACAAATTAATTTTATGTAGCACAGAGCTAAAAATCAAAGGTAATAAGACCTTGCAGGTTACTTCTGATCTTCTGTGGTATGTCTGGGTGCATCATATTATCAATGGAGAAGAGACAGTTTCCATTTGAGCACGGCCTTTTTCAGCTTTTTTTTCCCCTAACTTCTAGTTTTCATAAGGAAAATTACCATGCTCTCATTTATTTTGTCTCTGACATTTTTACTGTCCTGGAGGTTAAAAAATTCTATACACAGTGATTCCTGTCCAGTTACTGTCCTGAATATTTGTGCTTTTGCAAACTTTTTTCTTCTTTAATTTAGAACTAAAATCTGTAGATAACACTGTGCAAACAATGTATTAGCACATATATTGTATGTGCTAAATAAAGCTGCTGCCTTCTGCTGTGATTTGTGACTGAAGTTACACCTCAACAAGTGGACGTCTAAGCGATGTAGCTAACAGGATCAAAATCTTCTCTATTCAGATTGTGACAGTTAATTCTGGAAAGAGTTTTTCTGTTGGACATGTCCAGATGCCTTTTTTGATTGCCTATCCTAAACACCTCCTCACATGGGAGATGGATATCAGACGGCTCAAACTATCTTTCCACATGCACAGGTTCTGGGAGCCTCCAGGCTCATCAGAGAGTTACCTTCTGCACAAATCAACTGCAAAGACTTTCTAGTTGACCTTCTTGCAAATAGAAGTCCAGAAGTCTTAGATGGAATTAGATGGTATAAATTTTGGACATGATGTTTGCAGTGAAGTGTTTGTCTTTGCTTGCAACACGAGTTCTACTTACATGTGTTCTTGTATCTCCATTCCTTACTACCAAGGCAGCACTTAACACTGTGAAGATGATGAACACGGACAACACGTGTCCACAACAGGGTCCTAGAATATGTTCTAAAACCTGTGTCTAAAGCCATAAAAATTGACCTAATTTTCAAAATTCCAGCACATCTAATTTCCCAGAAAATTAGTCGAAGTTACTTGCATGGTTGAGGGGAAGATTGTCATAGGCATGCAGAGGACATAAATGCCTCCTGTCTGTAGCAAACCACTGTAAGATTAGGTGACTGATATTACTAGTGGAGTTGAAAATGCAGACCTGTATATCAAAGTACATTTAAAGAGCAAATCTGTGCCATGAAAAAAGCTGGTCCTGCAAATAGCCAGCATTTTCGTCTGTTAAGTTTTTAGCATCTAGGTAATTTCTAGTTTCTCATAGGTGAGAAAGTGTCCTAGAGGCAGAAGATAAATTCTGGTCTCCCTCTATTATTAAATATCTGATAGAAAAGGGCAATACTTGTTTAAATCACATGGCAGTTGTGCTAGTGATTCATAGCTGTCTCATTTGGGGTAGGAGAGGTAACCTGTTAGGTCCCTGGGAAAGACCAAGCCTCTCCTATACCACTTCTTCAGTCATACCTTTTCAGGTAGTAGTGACAGCTTGTGTAGACTGCATCATCTTATCTTTTTCTGTCATTTGTCTTGTAACTGTTAGGTATCCCTATACATACACGGTTAAGAAAATATAATTGAATGAACTGTAGAATAATTTTATTAGCTGACACAAAAATCAGAATCTACACTTTTTTCCCCCTAGAGAAATACCATGACATTTGTGTAGATGTGAATTAAAAAATGCCATATAGATAGGGCCTGGACTTCTGAACTCTGTTGAAAATGGAATATATATAGCTGTCAAAAACAGTAACAGAAAACAAGGCAGTGAGGAAGCAGATCTGTCATTCAGACTGATTGGGCTTACATATATTCACCACTTTCTGTATCTTGAACTACGCAGTATTTGATCGTGCAGATGGCTTTTATCAGCTGTTCAACTGACAGAAGTCCATTGAAAACTGGCCTAACAGTGTTTGAATTACCTTGCTATGATTCCTCAGGCACCTGAGGGCAGCTGTTAAAAGTTGAATCCGATTTAAGTCTGTGCTCATGTCAGACTACACAGGTGTTATTTCTGTTTTTATTTGTTTTATCTGATTGTCCGTTTAACAGAAATTGCCAAATTAAAAAAAAAACAAACAAAAACAACAAAACCCTGACAACTTTTTTTAGCTAAAGAGAAGACAATTTGCTGGAATAATTGCTTACTCCTTCTCTAATGTCAGTTTTGTTTCCATTTCTTTAAATTACATATCCATGTTCAATTAAATTTAGTTTTCTCAAACAGCTACTTTTCTGTCTGCTTCTGAAGCAAATTAGGCTTGAGGTTTTGCTTTATATATTTTAATTAAAAAAAAAAGACAGGAAGTATCAGAGAAAATTGAAACAGAAGGACCTTATTTACAGAAGAAAATTCTACAGATGTTACTGGCTTAAATCCAGTGAATAAATTTTATTTTGGTATTTCATAATTCCTGTTTCTGTGGCTACTTCTAAAGTGCTGTTCCTGATGTTTACCAACACTTAAAAATTTGCAAAGCAGAGATTTGTTACATTAGTAGATTCATCTCCATTTCCTTGTCCTTTTCTGTTTTCAAGGTCACCCACTGCCTGGCAGGGAGCAGGCTGTTACCTCACCCTGCTCCCTATGATGCTTGTAAATGTAAATGGCCTACTGCCTTCATGTAAAAGGTGAGGGTCTTAGGACATGGCTAAGTTGATAGAATCTGAGTAGCATACTGCATGTGGTGTGTTACACAAGTTAAAAATCACACACAACATGAAATGTTAATGGTGTTTGACACACAAACCTCTGTTGTGGATGTAAGACTCACTGTGCTCAAGCCCACATTGAAGAAGCACCTTTCTCCATTCTGAAACCATCAGAAACTTTTAAGTTAAATTAAGTGCTTATTTCTGTTCTGCATTCTTTGTGTACATGTGTGTGTCTGTGTTTGTGTATATTTTCAGGAGTCAAAAAACCATAACTCATGACTGCAGCTTTATTTATGACAGTCTTTGTGCGGACAAAGTTCTACAGTGCACAATGTGAAGAGATGCTTTTAAACCTCTCTGCACAAGTTTTAAGTCAGTCTTCCTAGTTTTTGGCTCAAGTCTGTAACAAATCAGTTTGAAAAACTGAATTCTAGGAGACGGGACCTGAATCTTACACCACCTTGGTTTCCCAGTGTTGTCACTCCTTGGCTTGCAGCAAGTTGCAAGACTAGGCTTACATCTGTGTGAAATGAGCATTACACCCTTCATCAATCTAAACTTGGTTGTCTAGAGTGGATCTAGATATATCATTTAGGTATGTCTACATTAGATAATAAAATTTGCTATTTGGCAAGGAAGTGGAACTGGAAAGCATCTCAGTCAATATCCTGAATCTCAAACAAATCCCAGTGCCTGCTAAGAGAGCTTAGGCATAAGTTTAGCATCTGTGACCACTTCTCTTGTTCTGGGTTACATGTGGGGTTGTACAGAGTTTATCTACAAAGAAATGGCAAAAGCATCAGCCTGATATCAAACCAGGTACTGTAGTTCATTTCGTGAGGTTTTGAAATAGATTATGAGTACAAATATTTGTCAGAACTGGTCCTGGCTATTCACTGATTTTAAACAATTGGATGACTGTCATACTGCTTCCCTAGGTGCTAAAAATCAACAATAATGCCAGACTACTTCATTCATTGTTATTTTAGAAAATCCCTAATCAAAACAAGTATAAGTGCTGATGTGTGCACAGTGGTGGAGTTTTGTGTGTTCCTTGGAAATATGATATTCCCTGGAGAGAGAGGAAAGGATTAGAAATGATAACCACTTTTTAAATACATCAGCTTGCTCATGTGTGTGGTGTTTTTTATCAGCTTTACAGCAAAAGCTTCATTTGATTTGTGCAGGGATGTGGATAATAAGGAGAGAGGCCAGCAAGCTGATTTTTATAGTCTGTTTGTAGCTTAAACAAAGATCTGGGATTTTGCGGATAAAGACCAACTGAAATACCACAGATTATGCAGCTTTGGTTTTTTTCAAAGGTTTGTTAATTTTTCCCCCACAGAGCCTGATTTTGATGTGTCCACTCCACATGAAAACATGGAGTTTTAAAACAGAATTTGTGACAGAACTTTATCAAATCCTGCTCCTTGATTGTGGTTGATTCATTGTATTTTAGGAATGTGCCATAATTAGACACTCTCGCTTTTGTCATAAACAGGGTTTGAACTCAGACCACCATGACATTAGCAGGCACAGTTCTCACTGCAAAAATGCCACTGTTCTGGATAAAATCCTTGAAGTAAAACAAGAGGTGGAGCAAGCTGCCGTCTTTCCTGGAGGGTAAATATAAATCAGTGGCATGGCTCCAGTTTTGCTGTGACACAGTTAGAAAACTTAATGAAAATTGTATTGCCTTGTCTTTGTGCAGGAGTGGAAGGCACAACCCTGCCAACAGATTTCTCAGTCCAGGCAGAAGTAGCATTTCCCTTTATTTCATTTTATTTCTTTTGTACACTGTATACCTTTTGCTTAAGTTAGGATCACTTGAATGCAAAGTGACTTCTGGCTGCTGAGAGCTAAGTGAAAATTGCTGTTAAAGTCCAGCAGTGGGGCTCCTGCACAAACTCTGCAGTTCACAGCTTGCTCGCTTGTGAAGCTGAACCAGATGCCTTCACAACAGAGCTGGGACCTCCTGCATTAGACGTTAGCTGGAAGTGCAAAGGATCAGATAAATGAAGAGCAACACAGAGATGCTATGTGTGAAAGTATCTGTGTTATTTTCAAATGCATAGAAGAAAGCCAGGCAAGCGCAAGGCGGAGTGGCAGGACAACACATCACTTTAGCGGTACTGCTCACTTTCTTATTTTACAAAGTTGTTGTTTCCACTGTTGGAAGAAATGGATGTTTTTAAAATTAATTTTAGCTTGGTCTAGAATTTAGTGTCTTTCAGAACCTGTGATAGAGATGTTGGTCACATTTATTTTTAAATTCCAAGGGAAGCAAATATAGAAATAAAATCGTGTTTGCCTGCAGCACTTGGAAAACAGCTTTTTCATCCACCAGCACATGACAACTTGGAAAGTCAGTTGGCTGAAAATTGACTAAATGAAAGAGAATCTGCAAGGAATATTTCCATTGCAGAGAAAGCTGCAAGGAGTAACTGGGCAGCATTCTTGCTGGCATTGTGATATAGTGGGCAGAGCTCTGGCACAGCTCTGGGGCAGCATGTGGGGACATAGGTCTCAACTCGTAATTTGTAAAACAAGTAAAGCAATGCTTCTGACTTACGTGTTTTAATTTTTTCTGATACACAATTTATATAATTTACATTTTTAATGAGCTACTTTTTTTGTTTTTTTAAGTAGGAAATAGCAAATGGAAAATAGTGGTACAGGAAAAATGAAGCATTCTTAAATAAACTAGAGCTACTTGTGGGAAGACTGAGCCAGCTGTCAGTGACTTAAAACAGCTAAAAGATGGGAGCTGATTTTGCTTTTAATAGCTAGACTGTCCCTCATTTTAGAGGACTTCTACATATTTTCAGCTTATATTTGAAAATGTGCCATCTTAGCTGTAGTCTTAGCATACCTCATGTACAACTGATGAGACATTCCTGAGGACACCTCAGCCTGACTGATCAATTGCTGCATATTCAATCTGTAAAGCACTTTGGGTTCTTTGTGAGGTTAAGATGCTGTCTGAGTTTTCCAATAGTAAGGGTCAGACTCATGATGCTAGTCCTCATGTTAGCTAGTTCTTAATCCTGTATCAGCTTCAGTGGGATGTGTGTTGAATGCAATACTATTCAACATGAGTTAAGGTAGCTCACGTAATCCTCAAAAGAATACATATGAGTATATAATAGATACGATTTAAATAAAATGCTTTTATAAAACCATTGGCTATACAGAAAGAGGAAAATCTCAGAAAACAATATTCAGAGCTTTCAGAAATACAACTATTACAACCTCTAGTTCCAAATCATCAATAAGCATGCTTTATTTTGTAGTGTACTTTTGAATGGTACCAGGCTGTTAGTTTAGATCATTTTCAGTTCTCTTGCTAGTGCCTGGCCCCAAAACACAGTTCTGAATGACCTTCTTTTTATTTTGCTGATTTTAAAAGGACTGACGTGGTGCGGCTGCTGTTGAGGGACTGCCAGCCAACTGCCATCCTTAATTATATCTGGGCTTCTTCAGCTTCAGTAGGGTAGAGTCAGTCACAAAGTCCCTTTAAGAGCCTTTTTTGCTCTACAGGAAATGTCACGTGTAAGGTATAGTAGTGCATCTATCATGAAGTGTTCATTTATGGGGCAAAACATTGCTAAGGGAGGTAAATGTGGTCTCTGGGAAGCAGATGAAATAGAAAGCAAGCTAAGAGTCTCTGGTATTAATGAAAGAAAAGTATCCAAAGGGTAATTGTGATTGTGTGAGATAAACCCTGTGTTGCTGTGATTTTGTTACTGCTGGTCATTGGAATTCAGGGTCAGGTTGTGCTGGATACAAAAAGATATACATTGAGGACTTAATCCAAAGGGAAAAGCTTCCAGTGGGACTGGCTGCAGCTCAAGACTAGGCAGGGGTTAGTATGGCCACATTCATGCCATAGGAGCAGCGGAGTGTTGCACAACTCAGTGTTTCCTTTTGTGTTGGTCAGTGTGGGCTTTTAAACTGTGCCCACCATGCCTGGTGAGGAACCCCTTGCTCTGGGCATGGCCTGCCTGTGGCATAAAGGCCTTTGGCCAGCACCAGAGGGGGAATTAATCACCAGAGGTTTACCCTTGCTTGCTCGCTGGAAGGCTCCCACATATAACTGTGTGCTGTTTTTCAAGAAGTGGGTTATCTTGGCTGAGCTCAGCTTGTTGACTTCATTAGGGGCCTTTGAAGGTATCCATGTGATTGCTCCTGCAAGTGGAATAGGGACTCTCAGTCTCCAGATGTCGATTTGTTGCAGGCTAGAAGCAAAGAATGCCCCAAAATTGGGTAGTGGTGGCAATACTTAACCCTCTGTATTTCCCAAGTGCTGCTTCCAGGAGTGCCAGTCTGCAGGAAACAATTTCTGTGTCTTACTGTTTTGTTTTGTGCATTCCATTGATCTGCTCAGCACTTCAGAAATGGTAGAAACATGACCTTTCCTATGAATTTTTTACATAAGGGCCCTTATCTTACAAACTTGTCTGCCTCTGCACACCCTAGAGAACTAAAGTCAGAACAGCTTGATAGAGTAGCAACATTTGTTAGCAGATATTATCCTGGCAGAAGTGAAGCCTAAATTCTTTCTGATTCTTTTAGAAATATTTTTTTAAAAAAAGGATTTCTTTTTAAAAATATGTTAAGCAGAATCAAATTTTTAACCAGTGCTTTACTTTCTGACCATGTAGCAATAATTTCAACCTGTCTTCCTTAGAATATAAAGTTAATGTTTGTGCTTGAATTTATAATTTGGAATAGGATTTTATGACAGTCTACTACTGTATATGAATATGACAAGATTCCACTATTAAACTTAAGTGTCTTAACACACATTTATAGTTGGAAACAATCTCTGTTATCCTGAGACTGTTTAGTAATAAATACAAGCTGAAATAAGTAAATTTTATCTGTTGTGAAAATAGTCTGTCATTGTTAAGCAGAATTGCCATTATACACGTATTGTTTACTATTAGTTGAATTTAAAAGAATTTATTTACATTACAAACTGTAAATTTAATTTACTGTCAAACAGTTAAATTACAGCATTTGCAAGGCTAAGCTGCCAGTAATTTGACCATAAATATATGCGATTTTCTCCCCAAATGCTTTACACAAAACATTATGAAAATGCATATACATTACAAGAAACCATACGGGGAGTCCAATTTAGCTTCTCCTAATTTTTATCTGAAAATCTATCCATTTTCAGCATTAGAAAGGGAGATGCAATTATGTATTCAGAGTGACAGAACAAGGGATTCTGATGGCTTTCAGCATCTAACACCCTTCTTAATGCTTATAGGTTTTGATCCTTTCAGATATCATCTTGAAAATCATTGTGAAGGAAAGCTACTGTGATTTATGTGATACAATGCATCTGGTATCTGCTTTCGTGCTTTCTTTTTTAACTGCCCTTTTTTCAAGTGCTTTAAACTCATACATATTTCTAAATTGGTTTCCACAGTCAACAGTTACTACTGACAACAGTTTTCATGTAATTTATGAAGGTCTGGGTCCTACAAGGTGTTGACTGCTGTGGTGCTGATCTCACAAGGGTTATCTCAGCTTTAACCAGAGCTCTCATCTCAGTTGCCCACTGACTTGGCAGTAGGAAGGGCTCACATCTGGCTGCTGGATTTGGGGAAGGAGCAGCGTTGTGGACAACAAGACACCTGTCTGAGACTTGGCATCCACAGCATATGAGCACTGAAAATGAAGAAGGTCTAAGTGAAGTCTCTAACTCTTCCTTGCTGTCCATTCTGACTTCCAAACTGAAGGTTTTCAGTTCAGATTCTTGCTGGCATACACTTCTGGATGGCAGAAGGTGCTGTCATGTATTTTTCCTGCCCTATAAACATTAGCCCTTGTGATATACAGAAAGGAAACATATGGTAAGACCAGCCATTCCACCAGCAGGACTGTTAGTTAGTTTGCAACACTAGTTTTTGAGTGGTTAGTAGAAATTGGAAGTTATTAGTGGGACATGGTTCTTATTTGATGTTTTCTTCATCTGTTTTCTGTTACTGTGAAGGGATCAGAACACGTACAGATCATTTGCCACTTTGGCACTTAATTTAAGCAAAGACCATAAAAGATGCCTATGGCTATCAGTTAATTTGGCAGAGACTATAAAAACATACTTTAAGTAATCTCTATCCTGGGCACTAAAAATTTGCATTTTCTTATCTTAACTGTGCATTCTGGATATAACCTTTATTTTTTCTGCTGTGGCTGGACCCTTGGGTTTAATCCTGTCCCTGCCTACACAGGGACTGTGTCTCTTCTTTATCTGTACTGTCATACTCTTTCTTCATTTTCTTTGGAACAGAAAAAAGAGTCACAGTTTGTCTTATATATAACTGGACAAACAAGAAGATACTTTTAAATTTGATAACAGAGAACAAAGATAATTTTAACATCTTCAATAAATGAAAAGCTGAAGTGCTTGTGCAAGAGCAGTTGGGACAATTACAGTTTCACCAGCTTTTTTCTACTTCAGCTATTCTACCCACCAACTTCATTAAAACTCTCTGACGAAAATCTCATCCTGTCTTTCCATTTCCATTTCCTGTCTTTCCTGTACCCATCACCTCTTACATGGATGCACACTTGACAAACTGGAATAGTGTATGTCTTTACTGTGCTGTCATGTGCAAGAAGCAAATTAAAGCATTTTGTGAATCTCACTGCTGGTTTCTACATGATGCGGTACAGTGTGTTTGCACAAGCTGTGCTGGCAGATAGGATGGAATATTGTATACTTACCTTGAATAACCAGTTTTTTCAAAGATTGGTTGTCTATAGTTTTGAGTTAGATCTTCTCCTGAAGAGAGAGTCACTCAGAGATAAACACGCTCCATGTGCTCTTCACAAGTGTTTTGAGAAAAGTTCCTGTCTGACCACAGAGGCACCAATGCAGCCGAATGGTCAGCTGATTGATCACGTGCACCACTGCCCTGTTCTCCAGTGTCTCCAGCTTACCTGTTGTCAGCAGATTCACAAGGAGGGCCTTTGTGAGTGATGTTGTGGGCAGCTGGCCTGAGCCAGTTTTTGGAGATGTGCAAACTCCTTTCCAAAATCTGAAAGACCATTACTTGGGGTAATAGGAGGTCAGGATATATCTATTACCAGCAGGAAAGCCTCTCATTTGAGTCATGCAAGCAAATTTACTTGGGGTTTCTTTTTCCTTCTCGGTGCTGTTGAGTTGCACGTATTGAGTTCCTTGTCTCACAGTAGTGTGCCATCAGTACAGCCGTAAAAGGTCACTATATAATGATAGAGCAATTTGTGTTTGATGACATTTTTCACACCGAATTTTTTCTCTTTAACATTTCTGAAAAAAAATCACACAGTTTTTAAGCACTTCTGAGCTGAATTTGAACAAGCTGGCGTAAGGAATTCGCCATCCTATTGCTCACCCATCCCTAACCTTGAAATGTTTAAAAATAAATAAATAAATGGATTACCATAAAATAATATAGTAACCCACTGAATTTATTTAGTTTAATTTATGCTAATCATGGCATATTGGTACTTTGGCAGATAAAATAAAGCTGGTGGAGAAGATTGCGACAAGGAAACTATGACAATTAACCCTAGAAATTATCACACTGAAAGTGTGTTCAGCTTTGCCGTTGAAAGGAATGAGCTCAGGAAATTCAGTAAACTGCCAGTAATAAGATGAATTTATTAATTTTAGGACTGTAAATTTAATTTTTGATTATATATATACACATATGTACACATGTATTTTCTGAAAGTTGTGCATATTCCTGTTAGATATTAGAATTTTAAATATTTGAATATAAGAAAACTACTTAATCCAGAACAATGCTCAGGTTATTTTACATTGTTTTTTAATTTTTTCTGGCTTATAGTTCTCTGAGGTTTTTTTAACGTTGTATAATATACCTTATTAGGAATAACCATATATAATACAGAAGTTAATATTAGTTTAGGCTCTCAGTAACATCAGAAATAATGAAAATTACATGCAGAAAATGTTGTATTTATCTTTACTATTATTTTATCAAAGAAGGATAGATGGACTCTATCATGCTGCATCACCTATAAATTGTGTCTTGGCTCTGTCTACCAGAGGAAGCATATAGACCATGTAAATAAATAAAATTATTATCATAAACAAACAAGTATCTCAGGACTTCTCATATGCTTTAGTTCCTGTGTGTGTTGATTTGGTTTTAAATGTAAATTAACTCCTTTGGTTTCTCACTTAAAACCCTGTACACATTCAATGGAAACAGAAATTTAGTTACAACCTTTTTTCCACACAAAATGAAAATTCGAAATTGTGAGGGAGGGGAAAAAGTTCCTTTCTTCACCTTAGACCACATTGGATAAGGTAAATGTCAGACAAGACTTGAATGCAGTCTCTGAAAAGGCAAGGTATTTTTACTATTTGCTAGATTAGGGTTAGCATTTTTGTTGGTTTGATTCATTTTTAAGGAGTAGACTCACAGGCTTAAAGGTGATGGCAAGGATTTTCCAAAGAAGATGCCTCAGTTAGGTTTTAATTCTCTTATGTCCTAAATAAGTAGGTTGCCTGATTTTCAATATTGCAGAGAAAGCAATGGCAATCCAAGGCCCACGAGGACTGCAGGATTTTTAGAACTCATCCATTTGTTTTGCTGCTGAATTTTGTGGCTTTAAATTGTTTTATCTTGAACCTTAAAACAGGTCTTTCTTCCTGATTACTGCCTGCAATGCCTGAACAAATGGCAGGAGCTGAGCAAGTGAATGCTTCTGCACAGGGAGGAGTAAAACTGATGATGTGCAACTTCTGCCATACATGCAAAACAAACATGAAAGCAAAGCTCATTTTTTCAAATGCCTTTTGTTTGCTGTTATTATTTGAATCAAGAATCACTACCAAAGTTTCAGATGCAATTATAGGCTCTTATGGATTGCATTGCATGTTGAACTTGCATAGTATTTTTCATATGAATTTCCTGGTTTCAGTCAATTAAAACTTACCAGCGTGTTCACTTGGAGGCTAAAAATACTCCTGCTGCGTATCTACCTGGGAATCCCCTGCGTCTGAACATGGGTTGAGCTGTTTCCTGCTATGGGCCAAGATAGAACATACTTTTTCACTTTTACAGAGAATATTTGCGGACTCTGACAGTTTGTTCAGCTGTAGGTAGAGGCTTGAAATTGGCATGGAAATAGCTCTCATGAAGGAGAAGTGCTATTAGTTTTTCTAGAGAAAATTGCTTTTGATTTGACTGAGCTGTAAGCCTTTGGGAAGTAGAACAAAATTTTATTCTCTGAGCTTACAGGGTGTGTACTGGAGGAAAGACTCTGTGCATATGGTTAATTTAGTGGAACAGCAGAGTATAGTGCAATATGCTTCTGAAAATGGGTGGAGGCACCTGAGGCTGCACTTTATAAGGTACGAGTGACATGTTGAAAGAACTTTCAGTTTTTAGGTGCTAAGGCAAAGGCAGCTTCTCCTCAGCTCTCAGAGATCTCCTTACTGATGCTCCTAACAGAAGCAAGCTCCTACACACAGTCATATTACTCTATCCCGGAGAAACAAAAGATGGAAAAGACTTTGAACAAGTGTTTTTAGCCTCCTTTGGATTTGAAATGACATTACAGTTGCACTACAGAAAATCCAGCCGATCTATCCTGCCATATACACCATGATCCAGAGAGCAGGGTCTGTATCTAATCTACCATTTGCCGCATCTTCTGCCTCTGTTTCTTCACTTCTAGATTACATCAGTCCCCCATTTAAGTTTTGAAATCCATCTTTAGGTATCTTGCATACTTTTAATTATCCTCACATTAGAGATTAGTAGGGGTTTTTCCCAGCCATCTTTCCAAGGATGATATATTACACCCAGTCCTTTACTAAAGCTTAATTTAAATTTTTTTATTAATTAAGCTAGCCTTCCAATAGAGTCTCTTCATTCTTCTCTTTTGTAATGTTCAAACTGGTCCTCAGGATAAGATGACATCGGACAGAAGAAGGAATCTGTGGCACGTTCCTTCAAGAATAGTTTTTGTTGCCTGGACAGACAGCAGCTCTCCTGAGCTCTGACAGGTTCTGCCATGGCTCCAGCTCCTGAGCACCTCCTGCCTTACTCCCTGACTGGGCCCTGAGCTTCCTTTCATGTGCAGCTACGTCACCTGGCTGTCACTTCAGATCTTCAATCCCATCATCCATTAATCCATATCTTGTTGTACCCAAGATATACTTAAAAGGCCAGCTTTGTGGCAGGTCCAAGCACTCTACACTATGCAATTTTACTGTCTAAAGCCCTACCCAACTGTAATTCTTCTGACAGACATTGATAGACACAGCCCCTCCAATAGGTTCAGATCCAGTCTCTCTAAAACTT
Organism: Illadopsis cleaveri; assembly: GCA_013399915.1. Lineage (NCBI taxonomy): Eukaryota > Metazoa > Chordata > Aves > Passeriformes > Timaliidae > Illadopsis > Illadopsis cleaveri. Next base: position 857,734 of record VXBB01004271.1, read on the forward strand.
CCCTCCAGCAGCTCTGGCTTGACTCCCTGCTCACAAACCTGGGTTCTGAAATCAGGCCAGTGCTGGGGCAGCAAGGCAGCTTCTCTGTTGTGTGCAGAGAGGTGTACAAACCCTCCCTGAAGAACCTTCCTTCGCCAGAGCTTCCCCACCAAAGGATGTCAGTGGAGACCAGAGAGACCGAGCAAATCCATCATAGATCTACCTGTTGTAGAAGGTGATTTTCATATTTCCCTTGTCTTCATTGCAAAGCTGTTTTCTCCAGAAAAGCTGCCAAATAGACACATCATTCACGCTTGCTCAGGCCCATTGCTGCTGTTGGCGTGTCCTGCTCTGTCAGAGCCAGTAACGCTCCTGACCCCATTGGACTTGATCCCCGGAGATTTCAGAGAAGGGATGCATTCTTTCCTTTGGCCTTTAGCTGCCAGGCTTCCCCAGTACAGAGCAACACAATATCAAAGCCATCTTATTCACTACTAAATTAATTATGTTGTAAATTGGTTAACCTAGGGCAGACTATGATGCCTAGAGAACTTAAGGCATCAACTGTATGGAAAAAAAGCTTAATATACGTTTGTTGGCAAGAGCAGATGGAGCTGGGCAATGGAGATGCACAGATTATGACAAGATGTTTTCATTGTAAAACATTGGAAGATGATGTACAGTCAAACATTGTAAAATGTTGCTAATATTATTTGAATATACAGCATTCTCTGTATTCAAATCATAGACAATTTAGGACTGAGTGTAAGTAGTCTGGTATCTCTTCACTTTTTTATGCTTAACTGGTTATCTTACCATTCTCTGGCTGCCTGGTGTACAGACAGCATGGCACAAAATGGTAATAGGGTGGTGCCAGTTGAAAGAGTGAGCTCAACAGCTGGCTCTTGGCCTTGAGTCCTGTTCTACCAAAAGGACAGGATGCCACTGCAAGCCTAAAAAAAGAAAAGAAAACTGGAAAAATTTCCAAAAGTAAAACATCTCCAGAAACGTGCTGCAAAGAAATAAAGCATAATTAAATTGCTCAACTCATTTTAGCCCCAGAGCTTGAAAATGTCAATAAATAAATTATTGGTCATGTAAAGATTACTCTTTTCTGCTATTAGGAGAAAAGAAGCAAAGCCATGAGGTGTTCCTTCTTTGATCCATAGCAGGAAATAAAAACATAGGCAATATCACCAAAATGGAAAAAAAAAGACATATCCTTTCATAGCTGTCAGTACTTTCCTTGCCTTGGAAGGGAAGAAGGCAGGTTATCACTTGTCTATGTGTGAAATTCAGCCTTGTTTGCCGTATGATTGTATAAACAGCACTTTATTAAAAACTGTTATTTCCAGACTCTAAACTTAAACACAGGCAAGTTCAGGGATAGATATAAAATCAATATAGCTCTTCACGTAATGCAAGCAACATTTTGAAAAGCAACTATTTAGAGTCCAGCAAGTGATTTACTGATAAGGTTGCTCTGCTGATCCATTTGTTGCTGATTTGCTATACCTTGTCCATTAACATGACTGCAAAATGGGACTGTGAGCTTGGTTTGATTCTGCTGTAGGACTTTTATTTCATTCTCTGAAAAAAACCTGAGAGCAGCATATCTGATACTTTGTAAGAGGGAGCTTCTGACACCTAATATAAAGCCACAGTGAGTTTTTACACAAAACATGCTGTGTATTTCAGATGACTTTCTAATCATTGTGCTAAAAATCTTGTTTTATTTTGGAGCAACTCAGTGTATACAAAACTCTATTAGTGCATAAGCACAGGTAATGAAATAGAAAAGACTATGTCTTTAACTATTCCTATTGCCTTCATATGGATTTTGGTGAAATGATGCATAAATTTTGCAGTATTAATATTATTTTCCTTCTGTTACATGGACTGAAGTGATCAAAGTGCCAATATTTCCCCTATGGCTCCATCTTCCTACCTTAGTTTTCTAGTTTATCTGGTTCTGAGTACCATCTAATAGGTGAATGTCATTCATTTCAGCGACATTAGTTTGATGTCAAATGTGACTTAGGCTTTGAGGTTGATGGGATGATAAGCAGCCCACCGTTTCCCCCTGTGGGAGATAATGTCTGCACCAACCTGCCTTTTTACATTCAGAGGTCATGTCCAGTTGAGAGAGCAACATGTGCAAATGGGATTTTAGGTATACATTACCTTTTGTCCCTGAAAGTACAGGGGGATTGTGACACAATAAATATACAGGTTTCCTTCAGTCCTACCTGTTTCTGTGCCTAATCAAGCAATTTAAAAAATGTACAAAATTTAGCTTATACAAGCTTGTCTCTTTCATTGATCCTTCACCAGAAAAATATGCTTTTCAAAGCACAGGTCAGTCAAAAGAAGGAAAAAATCCCACTGGACAAGTGTTTTTTTTATATATAATTGCTGTGATGAGCACAGTAGAAGAACTCCTGTATGGTTTGAGGACAACAGAGGGAATTGCTTCAGAATTTTTTTTTTCTGAAGAGCTTTTTAAGTGAATTCAATGATAGCACACTTTTGATCCTATTTTTTATTTAGTATTTTAGATCTCTTATTTTACTACCTACTCTAAACTAAAATATGAAAAGAGGACATACAAATGCATACTGATACTGTGCTGAAAATATGATGGGAAAATATCTTACTGCTTGGTAGTCCATATTGTTAAAATACTATTTTTTAATTGTGGTGTTTAATGCATAAGCTCCATATTTTGGACCAGCATGAGTTTTAACAGGTGAGACATCATTTTGCCCAAGGGAATACAGAGTTTATGGCAGCATCACTGCCAGACCTCTAACTGCTGCTACCCTGACACTTTAGAGTGACACTAGTGACCACCACTGTTATAAGCGTAAATTCTGCACGCACTGAGCTTTTATGTACAAGTTGAAGGCTGAGGGAGGGAGGAGATAGAGGAGACAATGCTTCATGACTGGCTTTAGGGATATTAAATCCTTGCCAACTGGTTAGATGGATAGAGCACTGTTTCTAAAATTTGCAAGTCAAAGGGAGACAGGCCTAAATTCTTTCCACTATGAAACCCCCACAGTCCTCTGCCTTTCAGGCAGAAGCAAAAAGGAATGGAAAATTCCAAACTAACGAGCGCTTCATTTTTTTTTTCTGCAGTGCTGTGCTTAGAAAAATTGCACTCTTTTTTTTTTTTTTTCTAAGGCAAAGAAGTAAAATTAAAGTTGTATGACTGTTATAAATATTACATGTTCAGGGTATCGAGAGTACCTGTAGTTCTCTGGTTTCTGAGGGTGTTTTTGAATTAACCCTTTTATAGATACTGGTTGTTGGGAGGAAAGGATTCATTCTTAGGCAAATGTTACACTGTTAAGGAGAAAATATCCTATCCTAAAGGTTTGTGGTATTTGTTTGTATGTTGTTTGCATATCCGTTTTGTAGAAGTGGACTGTAGGGCATTGAGCGACATTATGACTTGTCCAAATTTGCCTGACAAGCCAGAGATGAAGCAAGAAATGGAACCCAATGTCATCATTCCAGATTCTCTGACGTTTTGTAATTCTTTCAGTTTTACTGAATATTAGAGATTAGTCAACGTAAATGTTGGTTCTGTATTAAATACATATATTTTCAGCAGCAGCAGCAGAATTCAGGATTTAGAAAATGGTGAACTTTTACTGAATTTCTTGAAGACTGAGACAAATATGCTGTCTTGTTTCGCTGACATGTTTAAGAAGAACTTCTGACAGGTCCTTTGGGAGGAGTAATATAAGATGGAAGGAAATTGGAGCAGCCAGACTTCTTGGCTGAGGTGGATCCATACAAGCAGAAATGGTGCATCCAGGAAAGCAGATTCTCCTGCTGATCTGGACAAGAAATGCACACTGTGCAGCGCACTGGCATTCAGGCTCTGGATGTTGCCTGGAATTCACTCACTCAGTCATGACCTTCTCTTTAGCTGCTCTTGCAGGGGATGAGATACTCCCAGATATCCTTCCTCTGAGGGTAAAATACATTTGTAGCTTTCTGCTGGGTCTTGTATAAGCAACAGACAAGTTATGTCCTCAATTAATCCATTTGCAACATCCTCCTACATAAAATCTGTCTGTAATTTAACCTATACTGTCCAGATGACAATGATTAAGAAGAACTTCCATTTTAAGCCAAAGTCAAAAAGACTACTATTCAATTTCTTGTATTTTTTTCTTGTGATTCTCTGAATATTTTTTTAAAGCTGCTTCACTTCTGCTTCTTCATTTACTCCAGTCAGTTTGCTCAAGGGATCAAACTCTGTTTTTCCTTTTCAGCATAATACCTCAGCCACACTAGCACCTTTATGCCTGCCTCCAGTCTTCATTTTGCAAGCTGCTCATAGCCAGTAATAATGATGTTGTTTTCAACATAATTTTCTTCATAATCTTTAGCTGTCTTTGGGCTGGTTGATGTTCCCATAACATTGGGAAATGTTATCCTATTCAAATAAATTAACATATTAATTAGATTGTCAGGTGTTAACATAGGACATCTCTAATGTAATTATGCTTTTGTGCATTAGTGTTTCAGGAGTGGATCTTTTTTGTATACAGATTAATATGTTTTGGGGATCTGGAATTGACTTCTCTCTCTCACCTGCAGAAGGAATCAGTGATATTTGAGAAAACTGTACCATTATGAATAAACTTAAATATCTTTACTAATTGTATCACAGGCAGGCCAACAATTTGAAAATGTATTACGATTTGTATTTAATTTATGTGGCATTTCTTAATATTCTCCAACATGTCTATCTGTTAAGTATTGATTTGCTTCAAAGCTAATTTTGCCTCTGACCACTATCTGATGAGAAATTCATATGTGCTAAATATACTTATGATAATAATCTTATTTTCAGTCCTCCAGTAAAGATCCTGATGGCCTGAAAGGGATTTGAGTCCTCAGTGTAGCTTCCCTGCCATTATTTTTCCAGCAGATTTCAGGAGAAAGAAATGGTTGGAATGCTAAGCCATAAATACTGCTCTAATGTAGTTTAGCAATCATTTTGTCAATATAACAATAATGTAGCAATAAATACGTTCAACGAAACAATAACAGTATCTATAATAATGACAATTATGTTTGTCTCATAAAGGACTCTAGTGAATAAGGGACTACGGAAAGGGATTAATAGAAACGGATTGCTCACACATACAAGTGTGTCCAGGTGCCAGTAGTATATTTCTCCTATATGATAAATTTGGGACAGCAAGGAATGTTGTAAAATTGTTGAGTTGTTCAACCAAACTTCAATTTGATTTTCACATCTCTGGGCTACTGCTTAAAATACAGACTGTGACAACCCTCTCTGGTTGGTATACATGCATTGTTCTTGGACTGAAGTCAGTGAGACTATTGCAAAGTCACCTCAGAAAGAGTGGGTGTTGTAATTCAGGTTTCTTCTGGAACGGATCTTAATGCTACCTTTCAGCGATCATTTTGTCATGTTTAGGGAAAATGGCATAGCCTGTATGCTTATGTGCCTTGTTTATACCACAGCTTAATTAGAATTCTTCTGATGTTTCTGTGTTAGTCCTCTGGCTGAAGTAGGGGAAATTTTAGTTCCTGATGTAGCTCAGGCAGGTGACAGGGCTTAGGCACAACTACACTGTTGGCAAATAATTACTGCTGTAATGCCCTGCAGAAAGAAGAGGGCACCCTAGTACATGGCTCTTGGTTGCCTTAAAAGTATTTATGTAGCCTACAGGTAGCAAGGTCTGTATTTTTATATCTCTGCCTGAGCTGGTCTACACAGAGGGCAGTAGCATCCTCAGTGTCCATCAGACATTTCTGTCAGCTGAAACAAGAAAGCAGTAACTAGATTCTGAAGGCTGTTGATGCAGACCTTTTGGATTACTGGTGAAACAAAACCTCCAAACAGTAGCAACAGCAAAATGATGAAACACAAAACCCCAAGATCTAAGAATCTGGGCATTATTGCTGAAAAAAAGTGGAAGGGAATATATGTGAATGTTGTACCATTACAGTGGGTTTATTACTGCACTATTTTTTGAGATTAAGGCAATCTGTCAGAGTGGGATTATTTTTGAGAGTGAAAGCAATATAGGAGATCTCAGACAGTGTATAGAGAATACAGAACACTGGGGTTTTGAGCTCCAAAAAGAATCAATTTAATGAACTTGCTTTTTCAGAAAACAAGTTCATTCTCAAGTGTTTAACTAGCATGCCCCAAACTAACTGCTTATAAGTGATACATCAAAATAGTATAAGTTTCAAAGAACATAGTATTTTTACATTTGGCCACTTAATTTCAAATATTTTGTATGTGTGCTGGCTCAGTTTTGGTTCTCTTCTGTTATCATTAAGAATTTTCTTTAATCATATGAAAACTAATCCTTATTCCAGGACTTGCTATTTTTATGTCTTGGTTTGGAAAGACAGGTGTCTGCCAGGGAAAGCTGGAGCTTCTCTTGGAATGGAGAATGTAAACCCCCTTCTCCAAATTGTTATAATTTTGAAATTAAGGTGCTTTCAGGCAAATAGGAATAACAGTTTTTCACTAGGAATATTAAAAATAAAAATGTAGTAGTAGTAGTAGTAGTAGTAGTAGTAGTAGTACCAAAAAAAAAGCAACCAAACAAAAAAAGAACACTGACAGACTCAGGAAACAACCTGACACTCAGCAGTCCAGTTAAGTCCTCCTGGAGTGACAGATGTGGCTCTGTTGGAGCAGAGATGATCCTGTAGAAGGATGTAGTTTTTCTCTGAAGGTCCAGTGATGGTGAGATGGGTCTGGTCTTCCTCTGGGAATCCAGTGAAAACAGGCTGTCCTGGTGTTCTGAATCTCAGGTTTTATCCAGGTAGGAATGCTTGGCTCCTCCCACTGGATGGAGCATCTCACAATGGGGTGATGTAATTTTATCAGTCATGCAGTGAGCCTTAATGGCCCATTAACAGACGATATCTCCCTAGAGGGAGGATGGGTTGTGGAAGAGATAAGGAACACTGCCCCACCTCGTTTTAACAGCTGGCCCATTAGCAGAAGGCACCCACCCCCTCCCCCCAGAGTTATGAGGAATGAGTCATAAAAGAGATAAAGAAAAACACCTCCCCAACCAGACGGCAATAGAATACATACTTACATCTTGCATTGCAACCCAAGACATTGTGAAAGTCATCAACTGTCATTAAAATCTCAGTAAAATGATCAGGTAATCATTTGTGGCAGACTGCATTCTTCAGGAAACTATCAGTGAACCACAAGGCACTATCAATGAGCTGGACATGCTCTCACACACAGGCCATCGTCTCTGACTCCCAGGAGGGGAAGATTAGTACAGTCATGCAGAGCATGAATTTTACTAGAAATCTGAGCAACACTGTACTTATTTCATACATATCAGAGTTAGGTGGAGTAGATTACAAATGAAAACAATGATCAGGAACTAAACTCTTAATTTATTGTAACAATTTTGGATTTGAGCTCAGACCTAAGCTTTTGTAACTTTGAGACTTATCAAAGATAATACCTGTAGAATCTTCTTCTGCCATGATTAATTTTTAGGTTTTTCAGAAATTTCTAGTCTTATTTTATGAGAGTCTCCACATTTACACCTTTATTCATGGTGGTAGTTCTCCTTGAAGATTTTCACAAAGTTAGGGTTGTATTGGCAAATTCCTCTCCATCAAAACAATTGAAATAGTAGTAGAAGTTACATAATGAAGAGCTTTATCTGAATATTTAGCCCTGAAATTACATAAAAATTCAAATTATATAATTTTTTTTTTACTTAATTGCTTATCCTGTTAGAAGATACAAATAGATAAATGAACCTTTCTGGTAACATTTCGAATAAAAGCATATATTCAATGCTCAGGTTAACATTTTCTTCGTTCTACTATCAAACTGACAGAAAACTATAATGCAAATGTATTTTTATAATTTGAAGACACATTCCTTCCACAAATATTTGACCAGAGTTAGAAAGTGAAGAAGATTATAGCTGTCTCTTGGTGTTTCATACTCAAGTGATGTTGGTTATCTAACAGTAAAAATTAGTAATATGGTAAAGAGCCACACAGAATTCTGCATTATAGAAGGACATTTTGTTTAGTAAATCTTATTCTCTTTTATTTTTCTTAGGTGAAAACAAATGACATTTGGTTTTTATTTTTTTATGGTACACTACCTCTCATGCAGGTTTGTTGCAGTTTAGCAATACCAATAAATGTTTGAGGTCCTATTATTTTATCCTGTACCTTAAACTAAAACTAGGTTGTCTTCATCTTTGATTTCATGTTCAAATGAAATTATTTATAGAAATATTATATATATAGAAAAATTATTTATAGAAATAATTTTTGAGTATTTTTCTGTTTCATGAACATACAAAAATAACTTTTGTCAATTTTGGGGAGCTAACTTAACCTCCTAGTATGGTGTGAAACTTCAAGAATGACTGGGTTATAATACCTGTGCTTCGTTTAATACCTCAATTTACAAACTCTGAGGATTGTCATCCTTAGGTAAGGAAAAAACGGGTGTAGGCTTTCTAGTCTTTTAAACCAAAATTAGTCAGTCAAGTGAATCACAGAAATACTTAGGTTGCTACAGGTATTTGAAGGCCATCTGCTCAATGCTTTTTCTCAAAGCAGGACTACAAGTTCAAAGGTATTCTGAAAGATGCATATCTAGGATCTGGTCAGTGAAAAAATAACCTATTCGTTATTAATATTATTTTTAAAATGTATTTACATTCAGTTTCCTTTATAAAGAAAAACAACTGGCAGTTCTTCCAGAAATTAAATAAAGGGTCTTTAAAGCACAAGTTTCTGTATTGTATAACACAATCTGGATTATAGCAGTTTTAGCACAGTGAAATCCCATCATTTTTTATGCATAATTTGCTAGACTAGTGATTTGACTAAAATTTCAGCTTGCTAAAAATACTAAAAGAGCTAGAAGGAAAACAAACCATTTCTTTTCATTTTATAGATAAATAATCTGAAGGGCTGCAGGAGATTTCTCCAGTCAGAGATAGGAATTGAGATGAGACATCCAACTTTTATCCACTTTTTTGGAAAAACCGTGTTTGTTCTGTTCAGCTGTCCTCCTTATATGCACTAAAATACATCTCACATAGCTAGAAATAAAATCTAGGTTTCTGTTTCCTTCTAGTTCCTCCAAACTGGATGGTTTCACTACCATCTAGTAACTGTAATAGCAGAAAGTCAGTGATTTTTCCATCTAGGTCTTAGCCCATACAGAAGCCATATGAGTTGTCTGGGCATTAGAATTCCATGCTCAGAAATTTAGAGTGCATGTAAGAAACAAAATGACCAAGTTTTTGACAGGACAAAATGGCTGAAAAGGAAATCAAATGGAATTTAGTGATTTGGCACCATGAACAAATCATCTGCAATGAACACCAGTGTTGTGCAGAAAAGTATTTTCTCAGTCTTTATCTGAAATTACACAATCCAATAAAAGTATTTTAGATCTCAGCCATTTCTCAGACTTGGACAGTGCATTGTAGATGTGAGAACCTGTGAAAGCAGTTACTCCTATCTTTTGGACTCAGTGGTCACTGTGTATTGTTTTGTGTTGATTAACTTTCACAGAGCCATCCAAAAATAGCAAGGGAGATAGAGTCCATGGTGGTGATCTGAAAACGCAGAAATTTTGGTTCTCAGGGCCCTGGAGACCAGTTTTGCTCACTGCACACTTTATACCAACCATATGAAGTTTAACACAGACAAATGCTAGATCCTGCAACCTGGATGGATAATTCTGGATGTAGGTTCAGGCTGGGGAATGAGATGCTGGAGAGCATTGCTATGGAAAGGGACCTTGGGCTCCTGGTCGATGGAAAGTTGAACATGAGTCAGCAGTGCCCTGGCAGCCAACCCTGTCCTGGGGTGCATCAGGCCAAGCATCATCAGCCGTGCAAGGGAGGGGATTGTCCTGCTCTGCTCTGAGCTGGGGAGGCCTCACCTCAAGTCCTGCGGCTAGTTTTGGGTGCCACAATATAAAAAATACATTAAGCTGTTAGAGATCATCCAAAGGAGGGCAATGAAGATGGTGAAGGGCCTTGAGGGGAAGCCATACCAGGAGCAGCTGAGGTCACTTGGCTTGTTCAACCTGGAGAAGAGGAGACAGAGGGGAGACCTCACTGTGGTCTTCAACTTCCTCATGAGGGCAAGAGGAGGGGCAGGCAGTGATCACTTCTCTCTGGTGACCAGTGACAGGACCCAAGGGAATGACATGAAACTGAGTCAGGGGAGGTTTAGGTTAGATACTAGGAAGAGATTCTTCACCCAGAGTGTGGTTGGGCACTGAAACAGTGTAAAGGAAATTATATCTAACAATCCAGGAGTCACTCTGGCAGTCTCTCTCACACCACCTGAGCTAGGAGTGAAGCCTCTTTGCAGCTACACACCCCACACTCCCACAGGTCAGACCAGGTTTTGTTACCAGCTCAACCCCAGGTTTCCCACAGCAATCTCAGATATCTCAGTCCTTACAATGGTTTAATCATGAGGCAATAAGAAAATAGTTCAAGCTGGGTGCCTCTGAGGAGGGGCCTTAAAAAATGAGTATTTTTATACTCTTGGAGTACAATCAGGTGAAAGTCTTGGGTAGTCAGCTCCTGCTGTGTCTCTGAGCATCTGTGCCACAGATCCCTGTGCCCTTTGTCATGCAAAGGGTCAACAGTTCATGGCCTCTTGCCCAGGAATCCAACCCCAAATCCCAGTCTGTAGCTGGAACTGCAGCAGCACACCGAGCTACTGCACTGAATGTATTCCTTGACAACAGGCTGCCCAGGGCAGTGGTCACAGCACCAGCCTGACAGAGCGCAAGAAGCGTTTGGACAACGCTTTCAGGTACATGGTGTGACTCTTGGGGCTGTCCTGTTCAGAGCCAGGAGTTAGACTTCTATGATCCTTGTGGGTTCCTTCCAACTCAGGATCTTCTATGATTTTTTGCTTCTGCACTGACTGCTTCTCCTCCTTCTCTTCTGCTTTGCATGGTGCCACATCTTTCTGTAGAAATGAGCTCCAGTGCATTGCTATCAGATCTTGAAAAACACTAGAGTGAATCTTCCCCTTCCTTACATATTGAAGCCAAATGGAAACATAATATGGACAACGGGCTTGGGCAGTTGAGGCCTTTCCCAAGTGCATGCAAAAAATCAGAAACGTATATCAATCATGTGGAATGTTTTATTGCTAGATACAAACCCATCCCCCCTCATCCCCCCTCTCCTCCACAAGAAAGAACTTCAGGCTTCAGTGAACCCCTAGAGAATTCACCAGTGAAAAAAGGAAGAGAGCACAAATAACAGAAAAAGAATTTAAACAGGCAAGAGGAAAAAACAAACTGGAGAAGTTCCCAAATCAGTGTATCAGCCTTTACAAAATGTCACTAAGTTATTCTCATAAAGCAGCTTAGCTCTCCGTTTTGGCACTTTTCATCCAGTGATTTTGTCAGAGAAAGCAAGAAAGAGAGTCAGGTGAGACTGGTCATTTTTGGTTCCTTGGTCATTCCCTATCTGATGTTTGGATTGTTCTTCTTTCCACACTTAAGAAACTTGTAAGGACTTTCATCTACCTCACCAGAGACCTGGGAAGGAGGAGTGTCTAATTCTCTCAGTGAACCTGATCACAGCTGGGAACACCTCTCCTTCTCTATCTGTGTCTCTTTGTTCAACTTCATATATATACATATCTTCAAGTATATTTTTTAAGGCCAGGAAGCTCAGCAAGGAGAGAATCATGTCTGCACTTGTACCAACTGTTTAAAGAAATTGTATCACAGAATGAGTTACAGATTTTTCTAAAATGCAGTATTTTAAGGCATGAACAGTTCTTTTTATTTTTTAAAGAACATGCAAAGAGCTGTAGTAATTACCTTCAGTCAGCACAACCCTCAGCGTTCATTGCTGTCACAGAATAGAAAAATATTTCTTCTTTGTATTTCTGGATGCAACATTTTCCACTTTTAACTGCAGTATAAAAGGACAATGATTTTCTTCTCCACCCCCAGAAGAGTGAGAGATGAATGTTTAATTAGAGCCAGAATTTGTAATGTTCACAGAACAAATTTTTCCCCATAAGTGTCTCCGCTGATATGGATACTGTTCGTAGCTCATCTCCATGCATCCTTTCTATCTGCTAACAACAGAGCTTTGCTGCAGTTGCTGCATAAGCAGTTTTTGCCTTTTTAATAATAAGAAGGGAAGTCTTGTGGTTCATCCCAGTGGTGCAGTTTAAGAGAAAAACAAGAAATGAGGCAAACAAGGGCAAAGAGAAGATTCTTTTAACTCTCTGATTGCTTTTGCCACGTTGCTTAATTTACACTGCTGACAGAAATTTTGGCAGTGTTTCTGGTGCACCTCACTCTCCCTCACTGCTGAGAAATATCAACTGGATGCTGTCAAATGACTTTTACCTTGCCATTTTTTCTTGCATTACTTGTCATAGCTTGTTATCTCTTTTGAGTATTGATTCCCTCAGGTTGCTGTGGCATGTCAAAAAGGAGGAGGGGAAACAACAAACTGTTCAATTGGGATCTGTTCAGCCTGGCCCTGGTGAGAGAAAACTCATGGAAACAAAAAAGAAAACTTGTGGGGAAAGCAGAGGAGAATGAAGATAAGGACACTGACTGCCTCCTATTTTAAACTTTTTATGGAAATCACCAATTGTTTTCCTTAACTTTTGCCCATTTAAAGCAATTATAATGGAAATAATCTTATTGTGTGTAAAGGAGCTATATTTGCTGCAATTTGTTCAGGAAGTGCTTTGTCTCCTGAATCTTTCAAAAATAGTTGGGAATCTAAGGGCTGTGTTTTAAAGGTGCGATTGCCTGGCAGAAGCTGCACTGACCTGCACACTTGGCATCCTAATAGCCAATTTAATTGCTCTTCTCTGATTCTAATGAAACTACTTACAGAAAGACAGTGCACTGTTGCCAGGCATAACATCCAGACCCCAAAGAGAAGTAAGATGTAGAAAAGGGTGTGATGTTCATGTTAATCACCAATTCCAGTAAAAATGAAATACTGGCGATGGAGGGTTATGTGATCACAAACATATTGTTGGAAGGAGCTGCTGTAGTATCTCATTTATGGAGCAGTGAAAAGTAGGAATGATAATAGCTTGAGTTTATATAGCACCTTTCACCACAAAGGATTCAGAGGTGATTTACAAACTTAAATTGTTACATAGATGGCACTTATAAAACAGAACACAATTGCTGTTTTCAGAGTAATGGTCTGAAACACTACAGATTGCGTTAGTGCTACTGAAATGATTTGGGCTGTTATTGGAGAATAGGTGGGATTCATTATTTTTGTAGAATAGGAACTGAATCATAGTGGCCAGTGCATGAATGTGCTGCAACAGCTGTTAAAATGTGTTTAGAAAAGCAGCACAATGCAGGATCCAGCACATGTGGGGAAGGAAAGTCTCTCTTTACACGGAAACTTTTGGAGTGATTCAGTAAAAGTAGTAGCATTACTATCCCATGGAAAAGATCTGTGTATAACGGGTCCTGATTTCTCTGGAGGGGCTTTTCAAAAAGTCGTGAGTTCTACATTTCCTGAAAAAAGCATGATGGCCCAAAGCCCTGCAGGAGGAAAACAGGCCTGCAGTCCAGGTTCCTGGGGAGAAGTGGCCCCTACTGAATTTGCAGTCTCTCTCCTGCCGCCTTTAGGCTCCCTCGCAGGTTTCCTGCCCAGATGCTGGTGCTGCCTGTGATGTTTAAATGTGAGTAATGGGAAAATAAACTGAGGGTATACTGTCTGAAAAGTCCATATTGGTGTATCTGACACCTATAGGAGCTATCATTGTTTTTGTCACTCATTATATACCTTTGAGTGTGATTGCAGAAGTGGTCTGTGTTGGCTCAGCTAGGAGAAGGCAGATAGAGACAACTGCTGTACAAACTGCAGCTCTTTTGTCTGACTTCCATGATCCAAAGTGTTATCTTCCGTGCCCCTGTTACAGGTTAAGTTACAGCACCACTCTCTCCAGCACAAATGTATGTAGTTACTCATCTGACTGTAAATCTTTGGTATAGACTGAAAACACATGTAGGTGAAAAGGGGTTCAAATGACTACTACTGCTTGGCTACTAATTCCCTACCAATCAAGAAGAAGTGTGCTGACACCTCATGCAAATTGTGCTTCCACCCTGTGCCTGCATTCCTGTGCAATTATCACTGCACAATATTAAATGGAGGCTGTTTACATCAGTGCTTTCAACAATTTATAAGAATTTTATAACATACACACTGTAAACTGCTACTGTGAAATGTTTGGAAATATTTAGAAGATGGGCAGAGGAACTATGTGGTCTTTGTTTCAGCAGTAGATTTATTCAAACAAGCTGTTGGGAAGCAGTATCCATTTTTATTTTTCTTTTCCTGTTGTGCTGATTCATTGTGAACCCATCCACTCCATGCAGTCTATTCTGACCTAAAAAAATAATGTTTCAGATCCAATGTATTCTTAAAATTGAAGGAATGTGTCTTGCTAGCTATATGAACTCTACTAACAAAGTAGGGTTTAAAAAAATGTAAAAAATTTCTACTGAAAATGTGAGATCAACTTGATTCTAAGCAGAATGTTGCAAATCTGTGTGGTAACAACTGTAACTATGTGACTCTTGTGCAATTTACTCTGGAAAATGCAAGCCTTAAAACTTTGCAAAGCAGTCTGAAAATATTTGTTCCTGTCCTGTACTTATTCCAGTACAAAGTGAAAGGTAATTTTAAATGCAACTGTAGCTATACAAACTGATCTACATAATGGGATTTATAGATTAAAGCTTAATTAGGGCAAGTAACTTACGAAAGCCTCCTCCAAAGTACAGCTGCTCTCCCCAAAAATGCACCACAGAGAAACTGGCAGCAGTCTTTTACCAAACACTCCAGTATTTGTAGCTAAGTAGTAAATATCAAAAGGAGTATTGGTCTGGAATATGTATCTTGGTTCTGTTAAAACTGGAGTAAAGAACCACTGAAGTAGATGAATGCTTCATTTTTCTTGGTGGGAAATGGGGGATTTGCTGAGAAATATTAAACTTAAAATAATCAATTATATATAATCCTTCTTTACAAATACTTATACAAAACTCAAAGCTGTTCTTTATTCTTCCCCAGGAGATCCAATATTCTGCTCTGTACAGGTTGCTTTTTGTGGTAGATAGAATATCAAGAGACCATACTTTTATTTTGTTTAGCTAATAGTCTGATATATTTTCTTATTATTGTTCATGTCTTAATAGGTTTATTTCTTATATATGAGTTAGAAGTTGATGAGGCAAAATAGGACAATAATATACTTCAGTGTATTCACATTTTATCAGTTCTGTTCAGTATAGCAGTTCAACACAGAGATACTTAATTTTAAGCCTGTGCATGCTTACTTTGCTCAAGTGTGTTCTTACTGTTCTTTTCAGATTTTGTTCACTATTTTGGTAACACTGTTGTTGATGTCAGTGGATATTCTGTTTCAGAAAGAATTCACTAGAACAAAAAGGAAATGTGAAGGTCTGACACAATCTATAAAAGATTGAAATTGCTTGCACCAGAAATGCTGGCACAGAAAGCAGCTTTTTACACAAAGGATGGTAATAGTGTGCAGCTCTGTCCAGCTGAAATTACAAGGGAAGGTTACAAAGACATAATGTGACACCCCAAATTAGATTTTGGCAAACTGGGCAAAACTAACACTTTACCCTCAAATTTTTTTAATAAGATTTCCAATGTCCCCAGTGGTCAGGACCTTAGATTTATTTCGTGTAAGAAAACTGGAGTGTTCAGGGGTAACACATGTGAATTAGAAGAGAACAGCAGGAAAGTAAGTCAAACAGCAAAAAACCTCCCACAAATTACAAACAAACAACCAAAAAAACCCNAGAAGCACATCCATTTATATGAGAAGAGAGTAAAGGTGTGCCCCTAGAAAACTAAATTTCTGTATGTAGGTCTGAAATGTTGCTGTTTTATGAAATTCAGTGTTGATCAAAGGGAGAGAATCAAGCTGTTAGCATTCTTTGAATGAATGCTAAAATGTGTGGTTTACTACGGTTTCAGGTACTTTTCAGATGTGTAAATACCATCCCTGTTGGCTAAGCTTGCTGGGGCTCCCAGGAGGGAAGGTCGGGTGCAGGACCATGTGCCGCTGCGGCTGAGGGGCCCCGGTGAGCTCCCGCTGCTGCACCAGCAAATGCTTTTCACCAGCCATCTCATCAGAGAGTGCTGATTTAGAGCAAAAATATTTGTTGCTGTCTGTTTTGCTGATGGCCAGTTTTTGTGGGAAGGAAGGGCCCCTTGGAGACTGCACGCCCGGCTGTGCTGTTACCTGCTCATGCTTAGTTAGCAGCAGGCTGAGGCAGACCTGGGAGAAAGCTTAGCCTTTGCCAGGAGTGGTTCTGGGGGAAAAGAATCTGTTCACTGATGCAGAAAGTCTCTTCTTGTGCGAAATGCCCCCGGCTCATTCAGTCTTGTTTCCCAAAGTGGCTGTAGGCTCCTTCTGCGGCAGCTGGGGCACCACCGGGATGCTGCTGCGTGTCCCCGCATCGCCTGGCTGCGGCTCCCGGCGCGGCGTGCCCGCGGGGCACGGCCCGGGGGACACAGCCTCGGTCCGTGAGGCTATGGTGGAGCTCAGCACTGCCCGTGCCCGCGGGACATGGCCCAGGGTACACAGACCCCCTCCATGAGGCTTTGGTGGAGCTCAGCACAGCCCGCGCCCGCGGGGCATGGCCCAGGGACACAGCCCAGGGGACACAGCCCCTGTCCATGAGGCTTTGCTGGGGCTCAGCACGGCCCTGGCTGCCGGCCCTGCAGGCACCACCGCCGGCCGCAGTGCCCACCCTTGGCAGTGCTGCCAAGAGCGACCCTGCCGCTTTAAAGCCACGATGCTGTGTCTCCACAAAACTGATCCACCCGTGTGGGTGCCTCCAGCCCCGCACTTGGACGATGCAAGGATTAAAGTAGGAGAGCATTTCTTCTTTTCTCTCTGCCTGGTTGTACAATCCGCTACCAGGGACAGGCAGCGGCTGCAAAAAACCAAACTACATCTGTTCATTTCCAAATGCTCCTTTGTTAGGTGAAAACGAAGGCCTCATTATTGGCTGTAAGTATGTAGTCACTTAGGAAAATAAGTCAATAAGTAAACATCTGAGCGAACAAATTGGTGATTTGCATCTCCTTGTTCCCTGAATGCATTCACAAGTGGTGAGAAAAAGAGCCAGTGTCTCCAAACAAGTCCACGTGGCATTTCCCCACAATACAGTTTTTCAAATAGACTGTCTGGCTTTTTCAGCCAAATGATATGTAGCGAAGTCTGGAGAGAAGAAAGATGGATGTATTGGATTTAGTAATACGGAGTACTGAGGTACAGGTACAAAGATTATGTTCCGTCTGGAATACTTCTGATTTACTCCTGAACACAAAGTTGACCATATGGAGAACTTTCTGTGTCTGAAAGAAACCAGCTCACTATTTCAGGTCTACAAGGGAAACTTCTGCTTCTTGTGATAGTAAATCTCTGGGCTATCCATTTTTCTGTTCAGTAGACTGAAATTTAGATTCAGGAACAGTGTAGAATTAGAAGCAAATAAACTGTTAGAGAAACTCTTAAGTCATATTGACTTAAGTGATGAGATCATGCCAAGAAAGTTAATGCAGGCAGCTCCAGGGGAATGCTGATCAACTGATTTATTCACCTCTGTTTGTTTTAAGCAAAAACATATGTCTAAGGAGGATTTCAAAGCAGATGAAAAAGCTGAAAAAACACAAGTTTCCTTTAGACCCTTGTTGTCTTCACTCCATTGACTATATATTTTTCATGTACAGATAAAACAGTATGAAGAGATGAAAGAACAGCATACATGCCTTTTAAAGTACCCCTTTAATTCTATATTGACATTTATTAAAAAGTAACCTTGGATTCCAGGTTGTGTGGTTCCACATCAGTAGGGCAGAATCTGGCTATATGTTTCTGCTTGCCTTGTTCACTGCTGATCACCCTTGCCCACTTTGGTTATCCTTGCAGCCACTGCCTGTGTCTTTCTTATAAATTATTTCCTACAATTTTTGCTTGCCTGTAAGTTTGTACAAAAATAGTTTGATAGCCTAAGATTTAAAGTAAGTTTAAGCTGCTTCAAATTCTAGATGCACATTGTCCACATAGGCACAAGGTCCGGTGTTAAATGGATTAATCTCTTTGGTTAGTACCCCCCTGCATGGAATCCAGTTTCACCCAGTTTCAGATTTTTTGAGTCTATTAGTGTTAAAAAGAAACTGGATCCAGTTCTCATTAAAAAAACAAACAAACAAAAAAACCAAAACAAACAAACAAACAAAAACTTTCTGAAATTGAACAAAACAAAAAACTTCAGAAAAACTTGCATGAGGACACACATAAGGATCCTAGAAACACAAAAATATAATTTGTTATTAGACTATAACCTTTCCTGGAAACGAATAAATATACAATGTCTGCAACAAATTTGTGCTCTCAATTCAGTATGGACTTTAATATAGTTAGTAACCCATCAGTATAGATTATAGAGCATCTCCATCAAAGCACTGAAGAAGCTTTTAAATATTGTATTTTTAATATATTTAATAGGGACTTACAAGTTAGTTGTGATTGACTACTAGGCAAATAGTGCATATTGCACTTGCAAACATACAGCTCTGAGGATTGGCTGTGTAAATTAAATTTGTTTTGTAACTGTGATTTTGCATGCATCTGCCTGTTTCTGTGATAATCAGATGGAAAGATTACCACATCAACAATGAAAACCCACACCCTTGAGAGATTTCACATCTCTGTTTTGAATCCTTTCTCATAAGAATTCCTTGCATGTGCCTGGCTTTATTTATGCTTCTGCTTACATGAGAATTTAAAGGCTATCTTTTCTGCATCTGTATGTAAACATTGAGAAATACCTTTAGCTCTACACACCACAAAGGAAGCACACTGTTCTCTCCAAGAACTTATTTTTTGTTCTTAGATGTTCAGATCATTAGGTGTTAGATTATCAAAGTATTGAGAAATTATGTCTCTGCCCCCAGATTGCCACAACTCCTCTTTGCCACAGCATAACCATAAAGCTGCATAAAAAAGAAGGAATCTGCTTCTGGGAGACTTTTCAAGAGCATTGTAATTGAGTGGGTATGGACTGACCAGCATTGCTTGAAAGCTCAAATCCATTTGTTTGAAAGGGAGAGAAATGAAAAAGCGCAGGTTTAGACTGAATGTAATGGGAGAGTGTCATATGGGCCCAACAGTGCTCTGCACTGTGGAATGGTTAAATAAAACAGTTGAGCTGGATTAAAATTTAGGTAAATAAGAGGTTGAGAAATGTCAGAGAAGTGTACAACGGGGCATGATTTTACATAGTTTCAGGAAATGACCAAATAATACCTTCATTCTTATCTCAGTTATTTGTCTTAATACGAGCCAAAAGCTCTCCAGGTCTCTGAAGAGGCACATGGCTCATCATTTATCAGTGTATATAGATAACAGAAATGAAATTCCAGATTCTTTCTTTCTCTCCAGCTAAGGCACTCATTGTTAAACCTGATCCACTCTTAAGAAAAGGCTTTCCCCATTAGGCACATAAATCCTAGTTGAACATAAGGATTCCCAAGTTGCAGCATGATGGAGAATTTGGATGTGAGCAGAATCAGAGGTACCTTTGAATTCCTGAAGCAAAGATCCTTGTTCATTAGCACAGGAAATACTGCTCAGGACAGGGAGTTCTAGAGATGAACCAGGAGTTAACACCAAATATATGAAAAGCATTTGCTGCATATGCAACTCATGATCATTATATATGTGAATAGAAATTGTTGCACCAGCAAGTAATGTCTACAATTCATACTTCAAAAAAAACCCCCACCTTTTAACCAAAGCTGAAGTCTCTCCTGGCATAAATGATGACAATATTATATTTAAATGTGGAATTGTAAGTCTTTGGTATTGTTGAAAGAGATTGTCCTAGTGGATCCAAATGCCATGGCTTTAAAAACATGAAAAACATTCTGAAAAGTCCCTGATAGATGACATGTAGAATCATCTTTAAAAAGTAATGCAAATAAACATAGAAATAATGGGGAAAAGTGGAAGTAGAGAAGCACTGAATTTAAATTACTGGTTAAAAATGCAGGCAGCAAAGGAGATAAAGAAATCAGTGAGATATAAGTAGAAATACAATTAAAATAGTAAGAAAGATTTTAAAGGATATTAGGAATAAAAATCACCTTTATCCAAGACTAGGCCCATTGCAATTTGAAGAATATAAAACAATATGAAGAATATAAAATCAAATAATACAAAAAATGAAAAAATACAGAAACATTCAGTTAATTATTCTGTTCAATATTTGAAAAGAAGTAGGAGATGAAATGATGGATGAAATAAGTAGTTTACCATCTGCAGTGAAAGACAATGTGAAACAGTATCTGCTATAATTAAATGCCATAGAATCAAGAGGCACAGAAAGTACAATTAAAATCTTAGAGGAATTATCCAAGGAGCAGAAAGAGCTGAGTCAGTTTGCGATTGAGACATAACTCTAGGACTGGACATGGATAATTACCTGTGGAACAGGAGCTTGTTGGAAGCTTAGACATCGCAAACAAAAGCACATGAGGGTCCAGTGGGTAAACATTGAACTTGAACAAATTTGGCCTCGAAGGAGACAGATTTTCCTTGTATTAAGGTAATTTAACATGGGAACAGCTCACCAGGGAAGGCAACAGTCATCAATTGGAGACTAAAATGAAATGAGATAGCTCTTTAAAGAGTTGCATCTCAGGAAAATTCTATTCTGTGTATAGACAAGGTCAGACTAGATGATCAGTGCAGTTCTTTTTGGCCACAGTATATATAAATTATAAATTAAACTCAAACTAATTTAGAAAATGATGTTTCAACCCAAACTAGAAACTAATTTACTGTCTCCTGTATTAGACTCTTCTCTCTTATAATGTTTCCAGCATAACTGCCATTGATTTTTTATTAATTAATGGCACATGTTTCTAATGTGGTGTGTTTTGTGGCCATCTAATACTTAAGTTCCTTTTGTGTGGCTGATGTATATGCAGATATAACGAATTACATATTAAAAAGGTCTGTAAAAAAACTTACACTCAAAAGAAAGCATGAGAGAAAACAGGTGGGCAGAACAGCCCCACTGAAGGGGGCTGAGGGATGGTACAATACTGGTAGAACTGAAGAGTTTCTGTTGAGTACAAGGAGGTGCCATATGGTCAGACATGCCTGAATGTGTTATGGGGGCTTTTCAGCAAGACCAGCTGCTCTAGCAAAAGGCTCACAATTAGCATTAAAAATGACTAGGGAGAAATTTTGTATAATTGTTGAAAAAATCAAACTCAACTGTAGAAAGTACCACAAGCCTGCAAATACAGAGGGCACCAGCACATAATCTAGGCCGACATTAATATTTTCAATATCCTTATTTTAGAAGATGTTGGCATCCTTAGAGAAGCTTAACTAAGTCATTAAAGTTATTCCTTGAAAAGCCTATACTTCTGTTCTGTGATAACTTCTTCCAAAAGTATCTGAACAGTGAAGGATGTTTTATTATCAGGTCAAATAAAAGACAGACTACATCTCCTGGCATTTAAAATAAATTTGGAATGGAGGTGCAGTAAGAATGCTTGTATTAAGTGAGTTTTTAGATTGAGAAGTGTTGCACTGCTTTCTTCCTGATCACTTTAAAGGCAGAGTGAACCTCCTAAACCCTGTGAAAGATACCCTGCTTTCAAATTCTTAGTGGCATTCTGTGCTTTACATATATATATGCATACATGTATAATGTGTATTATATAGTATTTGTTTATATATTTATTTCTGTAGCCAGCTGAATTGGTTGTGCTAGATAACCTAGGTTTCCATATTTCTGGGAAAGTATCCATGATGGACTGGGGAAACAAGTTCTTTACTTGTACTACATGCAGTGGTATGCATATGGATACTTTTGTCTACAGCTGAATGTGGGACAAGTGTGTAAAAGGTGATGGAGAGCTTCAAAACTTTATGTGTCATCCCAGCTGGCATTTAATATGCACTGTATATGGTACTCTTATCTGTCGCTCTCCATGCAGCTTGTTAAGAAGCAGAGGCAGCGGTTTGCTAATATGCTCATATATACAAGTACTGTGCAGGAGTACACAGTGCAAACTGAAACGTAGCTCATTTGAAAAGAGGATTTTGTCCAGTGATTTCAGTGGGCAACAGATCAGGCCCAAATCATTCATCATCATTTCTGTTTAAAGTCCCAGCATTTGCTTCTGAAAATGAATGCAAACAGCAGCAGCAGAAAATCTTTATTTCTCAACAACTAGTTAAAGTCATTCACTGAAGTATTGTGTCTGTCTGAGGGAGAGCAGAAGTGCTTGTGCTGCAATAAGGCAAGATAGGCACCACTGGGGATTTTCCCTGCACTGAAACCCCAAGTCTGGGACAACACTGTAGTTTTTTAAAACTCTGCATAAGTCAGTTTGTATTAACATCATAGCTCATGGTCCTTGGCACAGGAAAAAGGATTAATAAAAAAAGATTCTTAATACCTTTCTCAGGGCCTGTATCTGCCTGACTCTCTGGGTGTCTAATTATCAGTCATAGCATGGCCTTCCTAGAATGCTGCATGTATTTATCATTTGAGGTGTTTTTTCAGTCTGCTCTTTTCCTTGTAGAAATGTAATGAATTTATAGTGCAAGCTGGGATGTTTCTAATTTCCCCATAATATGGAATTCAGGTGCATTAGGAGAGATTGGTGATGCTATTCTTTCCCAGTGAATTACTGATCTGGAGTCATTTTGTTTTTCCTAAAAATTGAACAGTTGCAATCTCAAAACAAATGTTAGATAGTTTTAATATATCATTACTTATGCAAGCAGAACTATTGATTACAAAACATAAGTGATGGCAGATAGCTTCTTTTGTTTCTTCCTGTGTTTGGCCTCACCATTTCAATTCTCAGACAGCAACTCTTTCTCTTCCTCTATAAAAGGCACATTTCATATTGTATTACTGAAATGTACAGCTGTGTTTAGTAGCTCCATTCTCGCACATTTAAGAATAGCCATGCCTGATTTTTTTTGAGATTGTGCCAGTATTCCAAATGGCTTCTCTTTTGTTTTGGAGAAGTTAAAGCTTAATTTTGGCATTTATCAGTTCTGAAGTTATGTTCGGTTTCAACAGCTTTTTTTTTCTAAGATGCATCATTTGAAATAACCCTCAGTAATTACAAGAATTTGTCAGGATGTTGCTGGGCACCTCCTGCGTGAGTTTTTTGGAGAGAGAGGCGTGGGGCAGGACTCAAGGAAGCAGGAGGGTGTGAGGCAGCCCTGCCCGGGGAGCGCTGCCCGGCTGCTGCCCGTGCCCGGCGCTGCCAGCACCAATCCACCTCGGCGCCTCCCCGCTCTTCAATCAGCCTCCGTGGCCCCTCGTCGCTTGTTGTTCAAGCTGTGTGTCACAGCCAGTCACAACAGTTACTTCAAGCAAATTTTCACACTCTTTGGCTCAAACTGCTGGCAGCATTCCTAAAGACTCTGAGGAAATAATTCCACAAAGTGGCATAAATTAATGTGACTAATTAACATGATGTTAATTATTTGTAAATTGTATGTTTGGATACACATTACTTGAGAGGCATATGTTACATTCAATGTTTACTGAAACAAGTGACTGCTAATCGCATCTCCTGAGTGTTCCTTTCACAACAGTCAGCAAATAGAAGCTTCTCTAAAAATAAAAATTGTGTCCTAAGGGAATGCATGAACTCTAGCATGCAGTGAAATGAGGAACTGAAGTAGAGACTTACCTTCGTGGCAGCCTAAGAAGTGTGTTGAAATGAGTTCCATAGGTACTAACTATTTTCACATATAAGTCAGGACGTATATAGTGTATTAGCAAAGGTTTCTAAATTATCCTTTCCCACACCAGTGGCAAAAATAACGGAGCTCATGTAATTAGAAGTTGCACACAAGGACAAGACCTCAATTTAGAGTTGAAAAGCCAACAATTACCACAGTTGTTTTCAAACTTTTGAGTTTCTGATGTGGTGCTGAGATGGTCCTCCTGCATCGTTAGCAGTTGCAGGCACTTGAGTGGTAAGTGCAAGAAGGGCAGAAATGTGACCCACTCAGTAACCTGTGACTTTCTCTGGGTTACAGTGTCTGCAGACACCCACTCCCACTGCAGTGGCAGCAGACTCAGGTACACACTGTACTGAGCCCACACGGGTTCTCCTGTACTTCGGAGGGCATTGACAGATCATGATGATGCTCATCAAGGGGTGATGCTTTTGTGACCAGGGAGTTTGGCTCTGAATGCCACTACTGAGGGTACAGAGTCCAGTAGTGTGGTACCACAGGCCATAGAATCCGTTTATTAAATTGGTCAAGCTTCATTATTTAGGATTGTTTTCTCAGTACTGCTGTCAGAAAGTTATTTTAGAATACAAGCTGGTAATGCTTAAAAACTCTTTTTGTAATTTCTAGTTTACATTTCTCCATGATTGCTTACAGCTATTCTTTTTGATCATATCAACATTCTCTTTCAGATTAAATAGTTCTTTTACTTCTCCCACATTTCCTCTTGCAGCTTCGTTTGCATCACATCTTTCGAAGTTCAGGTCCATAGGAGCTTAATTACTTTAAATGCTGGTTATTGTCCTGCCACAGCAGCTCCCTAAACTCACTTGCCACCTGACTGCTCATGCACCAGGGCTGGTGCAAAGCAGAGGAAGGAACCATGTGTTTGTAATGTAAAGGCACAGAGAGAAATACAGACAGAGATACAAAAGGACAGGCACAGCATATCTGTGAATTACATTAGTAATCAGAATTTTGAGAAGTGATTTTTCAATCACAGTACAGCCATATTCTAGATATTAGGGAAACTTTTGTATTTCACTCTTTCTCTTCATCCTTCCATTCTTCACATTCTTGCTTCACACATCATGATATAGGAGCTTCCCAGTAAAGAAAAATACTATGATTTTTTTTATTATTTTTTTTTTTTTTAAAACACAAGCAAACAACATGTTTTCCTAACATGCTTTCTTCTTTTGGAGAGACAGAAACTGCTTTTGTTGAAAGTTAAAAGGTAAAATTTCATCTGAGGCAAACACCAGGCCTGGAAAATTTCAGTGAAAAAATTACAGCTTGGCAAAGATGTAAGCAACTGAGACCAATGTATTATAATAAAAATATTGGGCAAACTTAACCAGAGCTCTTGTCTATAATAAAAATATACGCAAGCATACATATGTATATACTGTGCTATTTTCTTATACATGTAATGAATAATGCAGTTCATTATTTTTGGAACTGTATCATTTGCAGTGCTCTTTCAAGCCAGCTCCTGAATTCAATGGGGCTTATTGTATATGTAAAGTTTAATACATGCATAACTCTTTTGCAGAATCATATCCTACAATATTAATGTGGTATTCACATTATGAATTTACCTGCCTGAAAAGACAGACGATTTTAAAATATGGCTGCACACACACTGACAATAAAATTAAAAACACTAGCACTCTACATTTTCATGCTATTTTTGTGTGTAAAACAGTTGCATACATTGAAAAAAGAAGAAGACAACATGTAACTCCTGGTTTGTTTTCTTCTTTTAAATTTATTGTGGTTTATAGGGGTTTTTTGTCATTGTTTTTTCTTTCCCTGGAAGGGGAAGGGAAGATAGGTGCAAACACAGATTGTAAATTTGGCTTGTTTAGGGAGTATTTAGGTGCATGAGTTCTCTACTGGCAAGGGTGGGGTGGAAGTCCCAGTTGGTGCTATGCTGAGGTGCAGATGTTGAGGAGGCTAATTTGGGGCCTTCCATGAGCAGATGCTCTTAGAATCTGTGTTTTGACCAGGAGTCTGATCTGTTTGAACTCTCTCAGCTGTTAAGTTAAAGGAAAAACTCAACTCTGGGCATGGATGCGCAACCGGGACTGGCATTTGGTGCTGAAATTATACAGAATACAACAGCAAACTTATTTTCAGAAAGTTACATGTTCCGGATAATTTTCAAAAGAAACTTATAAGAGCTTTATTATGCCGCAGTTCATAGTGACTCTGAATTCTCTGTACAATGCATTTTCAGATAAGTGGAAAAGGGTGAGTACTGGGAAAAGATTTTGTTCCATAGAAACAAAAATACAAATTTTGAGGTTTTGCAGTCATGCTGAAATCATACTATGGTTTTTGAAGAGAGAAATGAGAAATTATGTAAAAATAAGGACTAACAGCAGGTCTTTAAGTTGTGAAGTCTTTTTGAAATGGAAATACTTATATATCTGTCTCTCAATGGAAGTAGTTTTCTTAGCATTTAGGTATTTCCTACTTATTTTGACAACAAAGAAGCAACTACAATAACTCAAATTATTTTTAAATAAAAATAATTTTTGATTTTTTAAAAAATAAAAAGTAGTTATGAGCTCTCACTCAGCCAGGCAGTTGGTAGCTGACTCTGGTTGCAATTGAATCTATTGCACTGACTAGGCTCCCCTTAGAAAGGTGAGAAAGTGTCCTGGCATGTCCTGTCTCTAGTGGCTGTGTTGAGTCATGTGAAACAGAGCCACTACCCACAATAAAACAATACAAAACAACCTTTGGATGGGATAGGAGGTAAATAACAGAAATTGCAGAGGAGAAATTGCAACCTGCAGGGAGAATTAATCACCAGAGCTGGTGTTGGGAGATGCGCTGGAAATAAATCCCAAGAAATACCATCTCACTTAGCACATGTGCTAAGGACTGTTTCTTTGGGGGTCCAGTTTGTGCTATGGCATAGTCCTGCAAGGGCTGAAACTTTGCCCAGGCAGCTGAAATGAAAGCTGTGGTTTGTTTGGCCACTCCATTCCACGGCACTCGAGTTTGCACTGGATGTTTCAGGCACAATCCAGCTGGGATTAGTCAGAAGACAGTCTGAGACCTTGTGGAATCAGCCATATACATGAATGTAATTTTAAGGACCTGACACAGACCCAGAGATTTGGTAGGAAAAACTGACTTCCATTCAACTGCTTAACAATCTGTAGTTTTCTTCCTCCCGGTGACTGTGCTCCCTGTGCTGATCAGCCCACATAGGAACTGTTGTGAAGTCCCAGTTGTAAAGGCATGTGCTGTACAGCTGACAGCCAGGGCTTGCTAATCCCATGGGTTTCACTGGGAGTTCAGCCAGAGCCCAAATACCACGACAACACAGGAAACCCAGTGCTCTTTCTGAATTCCCCCAGTCTTCAAGCTGTATTTTGCAATGGTACAAGGAGAAATTTTGGGAGACTAGTGGCTTTTTTTTTACTTAAAAGTCAATTTTTTTGGTGAAATGGGAATGGAAGAATCTCCAACAGATTATGGGGAATTAAAGGGCCAGATAAGGCCCCTAAAATTAGAAGCACCTATCTGGCTGGGGCAGGTGAACTGCTGTCTCTTAGGGAGCTTAAAATTGAAGATAGCACATAGGTTACACCCTAATTTCTTACTGGAAAAAATGGTGCCAATATATTAGATGTTTTTAGTTTGAATATATACCGACTCACAAAAATAGCCAACTAAGGTTGGGTTAAACTGCAGGCATATAACTTTTCATCTATGATTCACCTTTCTTTTAGGGGTGCTTCTATTTGTAGGTTATATCCCTGGGAACATGCATATCCCATCAAACAAAACTGAAAAACCTTCTCTTACTATATCCTAAAGGACATATTCTTGTTCCACCCTTCTCTGCCTGATGGGTGACACATGGGCCAGATACACCCACCAGCCTCTTCAGTTTCATGTAACAAGACACAGTTCCAGCCCTTGTTAAGACACCTTATTGGCACTGTGCATCTCAAAGATGATATGTATCAGAATGAAAAAAACAGCCCAGCATCTCTGTGTTAAAATTAGACATGTACAAAAAGTCACATGAATGTGATGTTCTTGTTAACTGTATCCTTAAAGACTGCAATGACATTCAGTGGCGTGTTTTAAGAATTTTGTTATAATATTGTCACAATTCGCCTATCCATTACTTAGATATCTCAGATGGATGGATGTTGTTTAAAAGTGCAACAGCGATATGTTTGCTCGATTTATAGTCCATTCTTCTCTCCAGCTTCCTGGCCTCCAGTGGGATTTCTATTTTCTGTTGTTAAATCCCAGCATAATGGATACCGCAGCTGCAATGGACAGCTGTAATTTTTACTGACTTCTGTCTTGGTGTGTGTGACTCAGCCATGCAGTTCTCTAGTCAGCTAATGTGTTTTGAAAATGGATTTGAATAATATCTGTATATATGGTTTAATTAACAATAGAAAATGTTTATTCTTTTGAACTTCTCACTGTTGAAAGAGAAAGAAAACATGCGTCTACTTTGTATTTAATATTATCATTCCCTAGGTGCTTAATGAGGGAATGTACAGGACAGATGTTTTGGAATGTAAACCCACAGTAGAGT
This sequence comes from Illadopsis cleaveri, assembly GCA_013399915.1. Lineage (NCBI taxonomy): Eukaryota > Metazoa > Chordata > Aves > Passeriformes > Timaliidae > Illadopsis > Illadopsis cleaveri. Next base: position 886,193 of record VXBB01004271.1, read on the forward strand.
ATTTAACTTTTTGAAAATACATTTAATTTTAAAGTCTCATGAAAGGTAAAACAGTCAGAAAACACTGAAGGGGTCATAAAATCTTATAACTAAGAAAATAGGATCCTTAGTACCCAACACCATGTTTTGGTGCTTGGAGAACGGTTTCTTGCCATCATATACTAACTTGTTTTTCACCCCTGCACAAAAGCATTAGAAAGTACCTTCATCATCCCTGAGCTGAAATTGAATTGATATATCCAGCTTTTCACTGGAATGTCCCAACATGTTCAACTTGTCATGTTCTACGCTGGATCTTGTCCTTTGAATGATACCTCATATGATTGAATAAGAATTGTATTCTGCTGTTGTTGGGGTTCATATTTAATACCAGATAATACACACTTACATGTAACCTGCTTGAAAAGCTGAACATTTTGCTCCAAACAGATTTTACTGTGAGAACATCTGTAAACACAAACTAACCCCATGTCACTTCCCTGTGGAACCAGAGAAGAAGGGAGGTGATATATTTGCACGCTCTGAAATGGAGCTGTGTGCCCCAAAAACATGCTAAACTTAGCTTTTTGCACAAGACCCCCTGACAGTAAGAGTGGTCCCTGAGAAATAAGGCCAAGGGTTTTGTCTTATTAGTCAGCAATTTGGCCTCTGTAGTTTGTACCTGATAGGCCAATGAACATCCCATAATCTCATAAAGAAAACCTAAATTGCTAAATAGTTTGCAGATGAAAAGCGCAGTGCTAACTACAGTTTAAATATTTAAATAATATCTCCTCCATTGCATTAGGTACAAATCTGTTTGCTGTCAACATTTAGCCAGTCCAACCTAGGATTTTATAAGAAATATCAGTTAATCACAAGTCTGTCTCTAGGCTATATGAGTCTCTCAAATGTGCAGCTCCAGGAAAATTGCCACAGGGCTAATGTGTATCCGGTACTGAAGCATGTGGCACTCTCCATGAGATGCACTGTGATAGAAAAGTGGAAATAAACCCCTTAGTCTTTTCCAGGAGGAGGTACATTAGTGTAGTAGTTGGCCATTTTTAACACCATTTGATATCTTGTAAGTGCATGAAAGTATTGAGAATTAGTACTTTATCAGGTGGTTTTCTGGCTCTTCTCCAGGTGAGAGAGTTTTGCTGTTAGCAGAGGAATTTTAAGAGAGTAAACAATGTCAATACATCCATTTTTTGTCTGATTGCTATTGGTATTTAACATGATTCTTTACAGCCTTGGTCAGGAATAATGCTAAATACAGTCTGCTAATTTAAACTGGTAGGGTTTGGGTTTCCTTGGAAAATTCTTGGTCAACTGCCAAGTGAGTGGTCAGCAGAGACAGCGGATACTTAAGACAATATTCAGCTTCTAACTATCAGAGTCAAATTCTGTACTGGGTTGATAAAATTGAGAATGTAAGGCTGTAAGAGGCAATTTAATAATAAAAATTAATAATCTTTGATGTATGGAAAATTATGATAGCCAAGAACATTTCAAATATTTACAACTGAAACTTTTTTTAGCTTTGGAAATCAAGATTTCCTGCTATGGATGGGCACGTGGTTACTGGTCTATTTGAAGGAGTTTGAATTTTAGATGGTTTAATACAAAGACTATCACTGTATGAAAAAAACCCAAATTTTTCTTTTCACCTAGTTATGATATACATGACTAATGCAGTTAATGTAATAACACAGGTAAGGTTCTTCACAAATATACCAGCAATAGTATTATCCATTTATTTATTTTTTCATATTTACCTTTGCACCTGTGTGCTGTTGATTTTTCCTGTTAATAGTTTATTAATTTTGTACTCTCTAGTCAAATAACTTTTCATTAGAAGAAATGCCTTGCATGCAAGATCAAATACTGTGCTATGTACGCCACTCATTAAAGAATCAATAGCTGTTTTCTGTATTGTAAGTAGCGTGTTCAAAGTAACAGCTTGCAAAAGTAATAGTAGGACATCTCCAGTCTGTTTTTTTTGTTTCCCTGGATATAAAAGGAGCAGCTGGTTAGAATCTGTTCTACCATATTAAATAACGTCCCAGTAGGAACCACTTCTCTCTCAGAGAAAAATCTAACACTGACTTCCCAAAATGTGCAGAATGTTGATTATGCTTCAGATTTTACTTTAATTCGTCCTGTAGGTCATGTCTAGGTACATGTTGCTACTGTTCTACATATGATTTTTAATTAATGTATTTCTTGATTATTTAAATTAAAACCTTATAAATGGCAAGGAACATTAAGTTTTTCAGAGTGAGGCTGTACAACTCAGATCCTGATTTCTGATTTGAAAGTCCTTTGGGAGGATGAAAATCCTATAAAAATATTTTTGGTGGCAATTACAACATCTATGTTCACATATTACGTATATAGACAAAAGCAGTGTTCAAGAATTCTTAGAAGAGCTTTGTTTATGATGAATCTGCAAATCAGATTTACAGAGATTTGTTTTATTTAAAGTGTGTAGACATTTGTCACATAGCTTGGAAAAAAGCTGTAAGTTTAGAAGGCTGAGTTTTACACAGTTTAAAATGTCTGAAGAGCATTCTATTTAGGTGACATCTTTGACTATTAAGTACAAAGTACTCATCTGAGTGCCAAATATAAACTGTTGAGACAGCTATTTGGCATGTTGGCGTGTTGTATGTAATTTTTCTAAAATTTATGTGATAATACTTGTTTGATTTTTAAAGCTTTCCCTTTATTTTGTAATCAGAATTTGTTGGTGATTATATTTGGAATGTGTTTGTGTAGGTGTACACAGACATGCACCCTTAGACATATGTATAAAATAATGAGGTAACTCTTCATACAATAGTGAGCTATTTAAGCTTAAACATTGGTTACAGATTCATTATGCTGTTTGACACCGTTATATATATATGAGTAAACCATTAATTGTTCTTCTTTCATAGCAAATTAAGCCTATATTATTAAAATAATGTAAACAATTAAAGATAGAAGTAGTAGTTAACCAGAAGTTCACTTTGATGAGCTAAATTTTATTTACTTCCTATCCACTCCAAAGAGGTGTGAAGGAATTTCATGCAGACCTTTTACTGCACTATACCTGCAAGCAAGCAGTTGCTACTGTAGCTTTCAACTAATTTAAACACAGGATTTTGTCTGGTAGATTATGATGCATCTATGCATGCTTGATGTACCAGGGCAGCCTTTAGAAGCTGCTCAGGAGACCAGATACTACCAAGGGCACCCCGTGCTTGTTGGTAAAGAATCTGCTCTGGCAGATGTGAGCCATGGAAGTTGAGGCCAGCTGAGGTTGGCTTGATCGGGAACCAGGTTACTTGTGCCATGTTACCTTGCTCTGGCATGGGGATATGCAGAGCTGTGAACAGAAACCCTGCAGTCACTGGAAAGGCCAGGGGAAAGACACTCTCCTTCATGAAGTCACAGAAATGAAGGCAATGTGTTACAGAGCAGATTCATTTTTTGTTTGGAGCGTTTCTAAAGATGATAGAACAGGATTGTACACTCCCTGTTTGCCAGGGTTTTCTTTAGGAAAGGAATTTTAAAAAGGAGTGAGCAAACATGTACTACTGTCCATGAGACAGATCAGTAAAATGCACGTGCCCACAGGATGGGTTACAAAGGCAGCTTTGTCATTAGAGATAGTGCAAGTTCCACTGATATATGTACAGTAAACGAGGAATTATTCTGGCAGTTCCTGTAGTAATAGAAGCAGCTCATGAAGTAGTGAACTCTGGTTTTTTATGTTTTGTTGCTACTTTCCATAATGTGAAATATTGGGGCCCATCCCCACTGACTTTTCTGCTCAGACTACTGTAGTTCAAAAGCACTGCTTGTGGATAAATTCAATACCATAGTCATGTAAGTTGCTACTCCAGAAAATGATGCACAATCTAGCTGATCACGTAGAAAAACATGAGTTATTCTTATATTCAACTGTATCTGTGGCAATACACATGTAACATTTTAACACAAAATAAGAGAAGGTACAGTGGTAATCCAGGAAATGGCTAATTTTCCTCATTTTTTTCAGCTGTTCCTTACCAATGTACGTGGTACTATACCTTAGAAATTTCATTTCTGATATTGAAAGTGTAGGGGAAAATGGATTCTTCCTGATAGTCCTCACAAATAACTTCATTCAGGAAACAACAGTTTTCATCTTTTAATTAACATCATCTGATTCAGTCTTCAGACCACTTTTTTTTTTTTTTTTTTTCATCCTGCTCTTGCTGTCTGCAATCACTTATGTTATTTTTCCTTCTTGGAAAAAATGTATCGCTAGATTGTTTCTTCCCATCATTCCTCCTCTTAGCTCTAAGTTTGCCTTCATGTATGCTACAGTGTGTGCCAGAAAGTCTTACTAATTTCAATAACCAAACAATCTCTGAGGTGGCAGCAGCATTTCTTACTGTTCTGTAACAGTTTTGGGAAAAAGGATTAAATTTAGTGCAATGATGACAGGAACTCATTCATTATCATGGATAGATCATATTTAAATTGCATAAACATTTTACATTACAATCTTACATCAATAAATTCCAAGGTGAAGGAAATAAATTCAAAACCTGTTCTTCAAAGCATGGAAGTGAGAGAGGAAAGCTCTTGCAGAAACTAACATTATTCTTATGACAGACAGTGCACCAAAGGAAAAGGGTCATCACTCCTGAGCTTTAAACAGGATTTTAGACATCCCACACCCAGATCTTTAAGTGACTTGGAGTTAAGGCTGCAGAGCTGACCTTAATGTAATATTCTGGAGGAAACTGGTGATTTGACATATTCTTGGCAGTATTTACAAACTTATGGCTGAAGTACTCTACAGGCTTTCCTTTGGGAAGTGTTTGGTAGCCCCCACCCGGCTGTCTGACTACAGAGGTGATTGTCCTGTGAGCCAGGTGAATCAGGAGTCAACCATACGGCAGCTGCACAGCTGTCATATTCACCTCCTGAGTCATGCTGGTCATTTCAGCAACCTCCATCACATCAGGAGGGCAAGAGCACTCCCAGCATGTCCCAGATGGAACACTGTGGACTTCCAGAAAGCAGGAGAAGGCAGTGAGGCAAGCCCAGGAGGCACAGCTGGACTAGGGCAATCTTTCATTCAGAACATCCTTTCAAATGGGATAGAATACTGCCATATTCACTATTTGTGGTTCCTTTCAATGTGATGTTTAAAGCTTAGGCAAGCTGCAGTGTTACAGTCTGGTCAGACCTTCCTTTCAGCTGTGGATAGGCGTGGTAATTTAGTTACATGCTCTCAGAAACATCCTTGTTATCAGTGCTTAGTGGTTGCCTTCTGGGCAAGTACACTTCCCCAGTAAAGATCTAAAAAGCTCCAGGAAAAAATGGGTGCAGTGGTGCAGAACATTTTCCAAAAACTCTTTCCACAGCCACATAATAACTACTGAATTTAGGCTAACAGCTATGTTCACTTTCTAGCAGTAGCAAACTCAAAACCCTTGCTAGCTCACTATGCTAATCAGTCACTAATCAAGTTTCTAACCAGCCTGGAAAATGTGCTGTTTGAAGAGCAGAAATTCACGTATTCGTAATGTTTAATTTTTCTGCCTATCACTTATTTTCTTGCTATGCTCCATCATCAATGAGAAAGAAGCTGGATAGATTGTCACAGATCTGTGCCTTTCAATTTTTTTTTCCTGTATTGTGAATATGCTGAATGCTTCGTTTCTTAATAGATATAGGAGGATAGTTGTGTTTGAAAGAAAGGTTCATAAAAGAATGTTTATTTCTTACTACACATTGTATTGTAAGGCTCTGTCAAATCTACATTATAAATTATACTTTTTCTTACAACTCTTTTGGATCACTGCTGATTAATAGCTGATTTTAAAGTGCTTTAGTTAATTTTTTTGCATATAAGTTTTCTTTATTTCATAGGTTGCTGTGAAATAGTTTCTTTAATGCCAATTTTCCTAAGAGGTGATTTACTACAGTCTCATTTTTTCTGACCTTTAAATTAGTTTTATGCAACCACAGTATTAGAACATTCAAGCAAATGCAACATAGATTTATCAAAGTTATTATCCCAGTCTACAGTGAAGAACTAGACGTTCAGAAAATGTGGTGGGCCTGATATTAGTCAAAGCTCAACATTTGATACAGTATCACACATGGGAAATTATTAGTCCAGCTGAACTAGGTAGTTGTTAGTAGTGGCATTGCAGAATGGAATAGAGCTGAGTAAAAAAGCCATCACAACAGGTTCTGTTTAATGGAGAACTGTCACACTAGACAGAACATATCAGTGGAATTTTTTAAGGATCAATCTAGAGTACTTGACTTACTTAACATTTTAATTAATGGTTTTGGCACAAAAATGTGCAACTGGAGGAATGGAATTTGGTGGTGGCAAAATATCATGAGGCATCATTGATATAAAGGATGAGTAGAATATTATGCAGGAAAAATGTTCTGACCTTGAGGACTAAAGTAATAGAAATAAGATGAAATTTAAGAATACTGATGGCATTTAAGGACTGCTGGAAAGAATTTCTGCTAGAGACTTATCAGTTGAAAACGACAGAGGAGGCAAAAGACCTGTGTGTAACCATCAGTCATAGAATAACTACGAGTCACCAATGTGATACAGCTGTGAAGAAAGCAGTGAGATCCTAGAAAGTATCAAATGAGATATTTCCTGTGGAGATGGGGAAATGTTAATGTTGTAGCAGCACTGGAGAGCTTGCTTTTTAAAAAACTGTACACCCGCTTTTAAGGAAGATTGAATCCAAGTGATGCAAATGTTAGGAAGGGTTATAGGGATGATTAGAATGATACAGAAGCAAACAAAAAAAGGCTGTGGCTTGTTTAGGGTAGCAATATAACGGGGCGAGGAGACTAGATTGCTGTCCACGTACTCTTTGCAGGGGGAAACAGCAGAGTCGGGGAGAAGTGGCACTTGAGACTAAAAACAAGTAGACAGGAGTGAATGTAGGCTGGAAATTAAACGAACATTTCTAGTGATAAGATCAATAGGATCTCAATCAGTAGCAGCAGTGAAGAGAGAAATGGATCGGTTTTAAGACAGAGCTCAGTAAATTCATGGAAAGGTTTATATAGTGTGATTTTCATATTATGTGATTTGCAGAGTCAGTTGGGAACTAAATCTGCAGATTTTTGATGTCTTACATTCTTCATTTCTTAATCACCTGTGTATGCATCATATGTGATGCATACAGCTTGCTTAGATTGTGCAAATTTATTTAACCTCAAATTGATATTCAACAGTGAGACAAACTCTCCATGAAAAGAGGATCCTTATTCATAACTACATTGCTCAAAAGTACTCAGATATTTTCATTCATACCTGCAGCAGTACTCAGAAGTACTCAGGCTCAGAATATATATGTATTTATTAGATGTACTATAGACTATAAAGGCTACATTACAGTCTAAAAAATGTATGAAATTATTTATGTGAAACCTACATTTCACAATTTTGGCAAAGGAAACAGAAAGTGGGTGCAGACAAAACTTGTGGGCTTGTAAGAGGACACAAACTACCTTTAATACCAGTAAAATTTACTGATATTATTTACTTCTTTTCTGACACGAGTGCAAATCTTAAACACTAAAACCAGTAGTATCTGTTCTCTTTATTGCATGCAAACTTCTATAATTACTCCACTGGAAAAGTGTGGTAGTAAGTTTTACTAAGTAAGGCATTGAATTTGGCATAGAATATGAAAGGAACCTCTTGGATGTTAAGATCCTTGCAATGTGAATTCCACTAGCAGAAATTCCATCAGGATAATAATTTCTATCAGGATAATAAAGGCAAAGGGTCTGGCTAGATAAAAATATTGATCCTCAGATACTTGTCAGTAACAATTAAATAAACAGGAAAGTTTTCCCATTAAAATACTTGTAATGGGCTATTCCAGCCCTAGGAAATAATAATTTTAAAAATATATGCAAGTAAAAAAGGGGCTCTGGCGAACAAAGGTTGTCTAATTTCAACCATGAAGTCTTTCTTCACTTTATTCCTTTATAGTCATGCATTGAGGGTTGGGGAGGGGAAACAGTCTGTCTTAACAGACCACGTTAAAAGACAAGAGTTGCTTTTAAGAGAAAGTAGAAGGAAATTCTTAGGGAGGTGAGTATCTTGGGTTTGCTGGCTGGCACACTGCAGACCCCTTGTCTTGTTTGAAAAATATTTTAGTATTCCAATTACAGAACCCTCTGGGCTCTTTCCAGAGCACAGTATCCACTGCTTTACCATTGCGGACTCTGCAGAAGGTTGTGCATAAGGTTCTGCAAAAAATCAATTCTTCCAGTGTAAACATCCTTTTTGCAGAAAGTTGAAACAGAAAAAGAATGCAGTACACTGACATGTTGCCAAGCAGCAAAAAGGACAAATGTCAAGAACCATCTATATCTTTTGTATTAGTACACTTCCTTTCCTCACACCTTCATCGCACAAGCTGTTATGATTCTTATGTATTCTTTATATGTAGAGAAGTTACATAGAAGCTAGTTTTTCCTCATTTCTTCTCTATTTCCCTTTTTTAAAGATCCAGTATTAAAGAGAGGTCCTTGGTGGGTCTAATCTGGTTGAGACATTACTAGTTTCAGGTCAGTCCACAGCTTTAGGCATTTTTGGTGTAGCTGATTAATTCATTAGTTGATGGGCATCCTATTGTGAAGCCTTTAAGGTCTGGGTTACTTCCAGAAATAAAATGAAAATCTTGCCAGAAGGGAGAATATTAACCTTAGAAATAAAACTGGCCTCTCTATACCATGAGGAGGTCAGCAGTATTCTGCTGGGATAGTTAAGAACTACAAAATGGTGACTGCCAGAAAAAAAGAGGTACTTAGAAAGCATTAGCAAGTAGGAATTTTGAGATAGTTTGCACTGACCCCTAATTTATGTTGTTTGCCATATCTTTTATTCACTGGAGTAGGGGTAGTTTCTTCCTAGCAAGTTTTCATGGGTAAATTGTTACAGTCTCCCTCTTGCTCTCCCAAAAACATTTGTGTGAGTAATTTCAGTGACATGTATTTGTAGAGTGCATTAAAGACCTTTTGATAATTGATTATAATTTTTGCAAGGATGTATTTTATGGTGGTGACATTCCATGGCTTTAAAAACATTTATTTACTGTGAAACTATTACTGAGTACTTTCAGGACACACTATCTTACTGGTAACAAATGTCTTCTGAAATGAGAAAGAGCTTTCCTTAATTTAAAATTTCAGTGTTGAGATTATTTTTTTTATTATTACAGCAATTTAATAATCTCTTCAAAGTCCTTTCATATTTTCAAGGTCAAGCACTTTTAAAAGGACTTATGGGCCCCAAATTTCTTTTTGCTTCTACCACACCAACTGTGATGAGGTAATGGTGTTCTGCAAGTTGGCATTGGAGCAACAAATTATACATCAGCCAGGGCTCATGCCTTTTTCCCTTTGTGCCCTGTGACTATATGACTAATAAAATGCCTATTTTTATTGTGTGTGGTCCAGCTTCAGAATAATAATCATCCTTGAAGATTAAATTAATGAAAAATCAATTTAGCAATCAAATATTTCAGCCATAGTGGGTGGCTGAGTTAAGAAGGTATTATAAGCAGAGTATAATTTGTTCAGACATATAGGCAGTTGTTGGATTTCTTATTCAGCCATCAATTACTGCAAAATGGTTAGCTGAAATTACAATTAAATAGTGGTTGCAAACCACACTGTTAGAGCACAATCACATGTGGAAACCGCTGTAGTTATTTTAGAAGTGACCATCCCTGCTGTTTTCTGCTGCTCTTCCTCTGGAGGTCACAGACATCAGCAAGGGGCTTCTGTCATGTGCTGCCTTGCTCAGGCAGCTTCAGCCAGCACCAAGCCCTGGTTTGGGCAGGAGCCTTCACAAGGCCATTATGGTGTCTCCTCCTGGGCTTGTGGCTTCCAGCAGGTGACAGGAAGCAGCCAAGGCTGGTCACGTCCTGTGCTGCTCCCACTCTGCCTCCCGTGGGGGTTTCCCTGTGAGCATGGGGTTTGCTCCCATGGAGAAGTCCTCCTTTACCCCTTTCAGGATGATACATTAATAATGCCTGTATATAAAGAGGGATTACCTGGATAATATGTGTTTGCCCAGTGCTACTGTGACTGCTCCTGGATGTTGCTGCTATGAGTACTTCAGTAACATTTATTGTCCTACAATTGCACTTCTGTCCAACTGTGTCTATGGTAGGAACTAGGCTGTAAGAGCAGTATTTTCAGGGCAAATATTTTAGGCTTTCTGTCTCAATTCTCCACATGTTCAGTACCCATCTTTATGATATGAGTGAAAATAATTAATTGCTTCTTGATGAAATAATTGCCCCCAGTTTACTATGTGCCATAGGACATTATAGAGGACATGGGACAGGCTTTGAAATTTGCTCTCAAGATTTCCAAGGGAAAAATGGTGATCAATTAAGAATTTGCAACTCCTCATCATTTTGTGATTCCTTTCCAGGGCTCAACTTTTCAGAGAAAAGCAGTGACTTAATAATCCAAACCAAGTAACTCCTTCTTATTCATGGTACAAGGAGTTTTAGTACTTGCTATCTGTCTCATAGAGCATTATGTGCTTGCTTACATATTTGGTGGAAAGGTTGTTCTGTACAGTCTTATCTGTTGCAATATTTCCAGATATCCTGTTTTAAAGCATTTGCTAGTAGGCATATGTATGCAATACATCATGAACAAATGCCAAAAAAAATCCTATAAAAACTTACTTTGTGTTGTGAGAGAGGATGTAAGTTCACATGGTGCTTCAATGCTGCACCACGGATGTGTCTTTTGAGCAGTTTTACGTGTAGGCGTTTGCTATTAGGTGTTTGCTATTGTTAAAAGTGACAGCTACATCCCCCTCTTTAGGTGAGCCTTTTAAAAATAAGCGCAATCTACATATGGTTTGCATATTTTAATTTGTAATTTGCATATGTTAATTGACAGTCATTGCAGCAGCAAATGGTATTGCATGTAGTCAGCTTAAGTTGTAAGAGTTACAGGAAAGTTTGCTCAAAGGCTCAGGAAAGACTGAACTACCACTGATTGTCCCCAGTGATGCTGAGGATGGGGAGGGCTCTGTATTGTGCACTTCAAAAGCGTAAATGAATAAACACAATGGTTGGTCTCCTGGTTTGAAAATATATCTTGCAACTTTGGAAGGGAATAATTTCCTGCTGTCAGTGCCTTCCATGGCAGTAAACTTCATCCCAGATCATGTAGAAACTTTCTCTTAAACTGAGCCTACATTTCTAGAATGTTTTTGGGGAAAGAAGATCCTAATTTTACCAGTTAGATAATATATGAAGTAAATGTCTCTTGTACCCATGCTGAAGAGTCAGGAAGCAAAGCTGTGGTGCAGAGTGAACCACATGAACACACCACTTTGTAGCATTGAAAACACGAGATTCATTTCTGCAGATCACCCATGTGTTTTGCAAGAACAAGCCAGATCAGCATATTGAAAAACATTTATTGGAGGAGACATCAAAGTTTTGGCTCAAAAAGGTGTTAGATGGGAAAGGACATAGTAGGAAATAACTACTTTAATGATATTTAGGTTGCTGAATATTGCAACAGGTGACCTGTATTGGAATAATCTTGTAACAGGAGCCCCCTGGGATTCTTCTGCTCTGTAGCAGACACACTGGCATCAGTTTATGTATTTTCTAGGCCACTACATTTCAAATAAGAGCAGATTCATATTACTACTGTCAGTGATGCATTCTGAAAAAATAGTGAAAAAGACAAAAGGAAAACCTGTACAATTTTCCATCACAGTGACACCATTGTGGTAGCAATAATACAGATCATCCATCTTGCAGTAGTGTTTTCCTGTGGTTACCAGACAAGTGGCCAATGACTCTTCCCTTCAGCATATCTAATGTCACTGGCAGCAGAGTTTTTATTCCATGTTTCAGCAAGACTTCTGCTTAGAATCACATTTAATAAAGACAAGGTAGAAATTCCTGGTAAATCTAATAGAATGATTCCTAGATGGGAAGGTAGTTGGAAGAATCCCCTATAATTGTCATCTCCCTGTGCCCTTTAAGAAACATCCACTGGCAGTCGCCCTCTTGGGGCTAGTTTGCAAATGCGGCAGTGGAACATTTGCCTAGGACATATCACCCCAATGTACTACAGTCAGTACAGACAGCATGATGTATGGAAAGGAGATGATTATTCCACATCAGCTGGCTAATTACATAAAGGATTTTTTTTATTTAAAATAGATTACTGTAGAATTAAACAAAATATTCTCAATTTCTGGAATCAATGGGGAGACAAAAAAGACACCCATAACATAGATATTGTAAATTTTTTCTATGACACTGGAGTGTAAACATAGACATTTCTCTGAAGAAAAAGGAAAAAGTAAGAATTTTTCTTGGTTTCTGATCCTATTTGGGTTAAAATTTACTCCTTTTAAAGTAAACACCACTTCTTCTTGACACTGTTAAGAGTGTCATTCCTCAAGTGTAACTTGTAACTGATGAAGTAAACAAAAATGTTGTTTTGTTAATACTACCATTTGCTCTTAAATCTTCTCACAGTTGTATGAAAACCTGTGTTTCGAAATTCAACCATTCCCATCACCTTTCTTATCATTCTGAAGGTCTGGGTGCATTTATCACTACTCAGAACATACAGAGCACAAATAACTTAGAAAACAAGCAGCAAACACAAATTCTTCAATGGAAATGCTTTGGGTGACCCTGTGAGTGACTTCCATGTGAGTACCCCTTTGAAGGACATTGAATGGAGCAGACAGCTTACAACATGGGAGAGGAAAATGTGAATGGGATGACATACAAGTGATGAAACTCAAGGGGAAAAAAGCAGGTGGAAATAGAAGAGGAGGAGCAAAAGTTCAGCTTCCCTAGGCAGCATCCCCACGCAGAGCAAAGGCTTCCTGTGAAGTTGCTCTTTGGGGGTGTAGCCTGCCATCTGCCTTGGAAGTGGTGGATTTTTAGGAGACATTAAAGGTGACAAAAGTCATTCAGAGCCCCTGTTTGTGACTGTGCTGCACACCACCTCATGAGAATAGCTCTGGGGAATCAGACTCATGCTGCTTTGCCAATAAAATGTGTGTGTGGTTGGAGGCTCCTGTTTCACCCCAGTAGGATACTGCATGAGTGTGTAGGCATAGACGATTATCCTGGAGAAATTCAGCATTAGTTTGCTAAATGTGTATTGCTCCTGAAAGCGGGCACATTAGGAACACAAAGCACGTGTTGGAAGAGAGGGATGATATTTTCTTATTTCAGAAATATGGGGCCCTATACACTGTACCAGTGTCGAGGCAGCGACAGGGGAGACTCAGATATATGGTGTGGCAAAACCAAACCACCTTCTGAATGTTGTCTGAAGCTGTGTGACAGGCATTGCGGTGCATTGTGCAGTCAGTGTGGGCACCTGCTGGGTAGAAAGCCTGGGGAGGAGAAGTTTTAGGATCACACTGGTTACTGTGAATTGTTTTCTATGTTATCTTGCATACATTCAAATATTATTTCCAATTAGTTATTTTCAAGTTCAGAGCCATAGTTCAGCCCATCAATGTAATTTCAGTCTCTTGCAGTGGCAAGCAAAATAGCCATCCTTTTTTAAGGCCCACTTGCCTCTGAGGCTCTTGCAAAAGCAGGAAACAAGAATTTCAAGCTCAATAGAATCACAGAATCACAGAATGTGTAGGTTGGAAGAGACCTTCAAGATCATTGAGTCCAACCCAGCCCTAACACCTCAACTAGATCATGGTATCAAGTGCCACATCCAGTCTCTTTTTAAACACATCCAGGGATAGCCTGAAAGAATAAACTTCTTCACATGATTTTTAGCACTTCCTAACTCTAACCAGATGTGAGGTATGCAAGAACAGCCTTTTAGTTTTTATTTGTATTTATGATGATTCTAGGAACAGGAGGATAGGAGTAATGTGGTTGAAGTACTGTATGAAATACAGGAGTGCTGATCCAAAAAAATTTTAAATGTCATGTTCAGTCCAAGGCTTGTGCAGAGGTCTGGGAACAACTGCTATTTATCTAAATTGCTTTATGCTTCACTGTGGGCGATTTTCCCTCCATTTCTATTTTTTGTAGCAAGATGACATTTTAGTTTTGAATTAATCCACAATTTTGCTGAAAAAAAAAATGCAAGGTTCACTTTGTATTAGAAAGCAGTTGGAGAGTAGAGTCCATGTTTTCAGGTTGTCTTCAGCATGCTTTGTTGGCATAATCCAGAAGCATGGGGAGCAGAAACAGCACAGCCACCTGGCCTGCATCAGAGTACAGCACTGCTCCTCTGCCCTCACCTCTTAGGTGACTAACTTCGCAAAAAGTAAAATTATTTTCTTTGATTCTCCTCGTCATTATGCAAACAAAATTTCTGCTGTTTAAGTGGAGACTTCATGAGAGGTCAGGATTTGTGAATAATGTCTGAGATAAGATCAATATTAAGGGGGGCGGAGAGTAATTTGAAAATAGTAATATGTCAGTGTATTAATGCAGTGAAGAAAGGTTGACTTTCGGCAAAGATGTTTTTCTCTGGTGAAAAAAACAACTCTGCAGCATTGTTGTTTTCTATTACACTTCTGTGTAATGGATGCTCACAACAGAACAGTTTTGGACTGGTGTTTTCTGCATTTTATTCCAGCACCTTCTATATTTGTCATATAATAAAAATATGAATTGGTTCCTACCAAACTTACCCTTACATGGTGTTAGGTTTTGTAAACAAGTAAGTCAGCTCTCTATTCACTGCAGTAGCTGGCACACAAATCTGTTTCCAGATCCTGAGCTGAGTTTGCAATGCTGAAGTTAAAAAAAATATATATTCTTTGTTGTGAGATATGTGCAAATTATTTGAAAATCAGGGAGGTATTTCAAATACATATGAATACAGCAATATATTTGCATGTTCACACTGCAAGGTGGAGTATCTTATTTTTTTTATCAGAATTCTGTTTGACATAATGAGTTTGAAGTATACCAAATTAAATTAGTTTTCCCACATTAGGTGATTTCTGTAAGTTTTTAAAATTCAGAAGATTTGGAAAAAATACATTTAGTTTTTCAAAGAAACTCTTTGAATTGCATGGTCATATACATATTAGGATATCAGAACATCAAGTTATCTATCTGGGCTCATTGTCTTGGATGTCAGCAGGGATTCTTATTGGGAGACTTGCGATTCTGATTGGGAGACTTGCACTGTAACCCTATCAAGCACTGCTGGTAGATAAAAGTTGTTGCTAAACCTTTAGAAAAAAGCTTCCCACCTTGACTTTCTCTCTTGAAGTGCTGCAGAAAAACATATTTCAAGAGAAAATTTTTATATGCTTTCAGCCTAAGATAATAAAGTCTGTATGTATTTTTCTGTAATTAAATTAAGAAGTTTAAGGGTGGCGTCTGGACTTCCCTGCACTGTCACTGTGCTTGGATGTCAATAGCTGTTAGTAGCTCTGACTTCCATGTCTAACTGTATGCAGCCATCACTTCTGTATCTTTTCACCTGTATATTTTTGGAAGTCGGTGTGATGGACCAGAGCAAGAATTGTGCCACACTTCTTTCTTTTTCCATTTTTTTCCTAAGTTTCTAGTTTGTCTGTTGTTAAGCAATGGTGTTGGTCTGAGTGGGCATTTGGGTTCATCTTGTGTGGTGGTTGTTATGTTTTATGGTCAGGCAATCCCTGAAATTGTCCAGACAGTGACAGTTCAAGACTGTCATGGGAACTGTATCTTTCATATGGTAGTTCCAGAAATCACAATGAGTCATTGTAGAAAAACTGTTCCAAGAAGATAATAGAATGACTCTCTGGGAAATGTGAAAGAAATGTATCATACAGCTAAAAGGACAGAAAACATAGGAAGTGGTAGTTTCAACTTCAGCACAGATTTGTTGTAGTACTTATCGTTACCTTTTTTGAGTTAAGAGGATTTTGCATTACTTGCATAAAATTTTATTAAAAACTACGTATAATGTGTGTTTGGACTGAAGCTTATAAACCTGCTACATTGCTTGCCCTTTTCTGAAAGTGCTTCTTTATTATTTCATGTTATTTTGTCAGACATCTGATGTGTGTAACTGAACACAGGGCACTTGCCTTCATTATAAGGGTAATAAACAAGGTGCACTTTTAAAACCAACAAAACATTTTGAAATAGTAGACTATTTTTCTAATTATCTTGTCCACTGTGTTCAATACCGTTTTTACTTTCTCTGCAGTTAGCTTCCATGAGCTTGAAAGAGAAAGAGAGTGGGAAAGCAAGCTTTGCTGCTGAAAAAAAAAAAAAAATCAAAGCCAACCACCAACAGGTTTTCGAAAAAGAGTGTTCTGGTTGTTATAAAACATGTATATAACCGACAACTGGTGAGATATTGTTCATACATCTACAGCATAACATTACCAGAAAAATCATGCTGGTTATCAATCCACATGTGCTCAATGCAGTTTGAGGATTTTGAGAATGCCATGTATATCTTTTATCATGTCACTGTAACCCCTCACCTCCCACCAGTTCTCCAGACACACTCCCCACTACGTTATCTCCCCTTTGATGCACATATCAACCCATTTCACCTCTGATATTTTTCACCTGAATGTGGACCATGCTGTGATGCTTGACTGACAGTGGTTGAGCATGAAGTCCTGTGTTGGGGGAAAGGACTGTCTTTCTCCTTCACATGCCCAGCCTGTGGGTTTTAGTCTTTCCAGGAAAAGAATTCTTACAGTGTTGAGGGGGTCAGCTGCACCTGTGGGGCAAATGCCTCTATGAGCCCATTTTCCCCACACACACCAAGCTGACCAGATGCTGCGCGGCCATTTTCATGTCTCAGAGCCCAAACCAATATATGTTCCTTCTTCACAGGAATTCTTCCTCAGACATGATGCCAAGCTATGCAAACATGTAGCTTTGGGGTTGCTCAGAGTGTTAGCAGAGCAAGTTGGTGCCTGCCTACCATATGCTTTACACAAACATATGTGGCTCTGCTTGCACTGTACTAACCACAGTGAAGGAATAGCTTTGACTACTTAAACTAGCTGCCATAAGTACTGATTGTGCTATCTCTCAGTAGAAGGGAGCTTGTGGAGAGGTGCAAAAAGCACCCAAGAAGGAAAATAAATTGTGTCTGAGCTGAACCCTCTGAGGTCCCAGCAGCTGTGCTTCTCCTCAGACTTCACATCATGAATCGTGTCCTCAGGCTTTTCATCGGGCATGGTGGTGATGACATGAGATGCTATTCTTGCAGATACAAACTGGACTGAAACCAAAAATATAATTTATCAGAGTTGCAGCTAATTGAAGGTGTGGGATGTTCCTGATTTTGCCTGGATGAAAATCAGAAACTTTAGAAGTGGACAAGTCATCCACTACACATGGTACTCTGTCTCAGTCACTCACAGCTTCTCTTCCAATGTTTCTAAGGGTGAATGGCCTATGCATTTTTCAGATCAGTACTTTCTCAGTTGTTTATTCTTCCCTCACATAGGCTGCATATGTTTAACAGTATTTCTAGAATGCATGTAGGATTTTTTTTCTTGCCTCACCTTTTCATCTCGACACAGCTCAGAGGAGAGACTGGAGATGAGGAAATGGTAAAATTATATTTGTAGACATCTATCTCCAGAACAACTTCACTCCAGAAAATATAGCACAACAGATCTTCCTATGTGCTTTCGTAGCAATAATTGGGATATTTATACACTTTGGAGGTAGGAAGGGGGGAGGGAAGGGAGATCCTGAGCATAACGACCAGGTTCTTAGCAAGTGGTAATTGGTGTGGTTCTAATGAATTGCCTGATTTTCATGGAACTGTTTGATTTAGACCTATAAAAGACAAATCAAGTCAATGGCGGTGAAATATGTGGGTTGGTCACTGAACACAACACCATCATGAACACTCCACAGAAAGGCAGACACCTTTTTTCTGCAGCAACCAAGCTTTGGTTTTGAGGTCTCTATCTAGGTTCTAGTTCAGACCAGCTTGGGTATCTGCCTAAAGGGATTATGGCAATATGTGAGGGTATGACAAATATCATTTTATCTTAAAATCATTTTGCTTATGTTTTTACATAATTCTTTTTTCTTCTCATGCCATGTTCAGCATTCTGCTAGGTCAGATGAAGTCAGGGGTCAGGAGTGTGTTTGATTTAATACAACTGGATGGTTTCCCTGGTTTTTGTCCCTTCCTTTTGGTGTCCTGTCATTTGAATTTTATGGTTTTGCCTTTATTTCTTGAGACAACTTTTCTGGGTATCATTTTCTCTGCTATGTTGGTCCTTTATGCTGGTACAGATTGCATTTGTTCATCTAAAATGCTTGTCCTGCACAATTTCCATCATTTTTACAGTCTTACATTTTGTCATTTTCTGCTTGAGTTTGGTAGTGGTTTGTTATGTTTTGACAGTGGTTTGTCATAACCTCTTTGGTTTGCTTTTAAAACTTTCTACTTTGCAGTTGTTGAACAAACTTAACTGAACTACTCTTTCTTTGAACTGAATGATTAGCACAGACAGAAGTGTAAGTGGCTGTATACTGCAAGCAGGCATACCATTTGTTCTGGCATTATTTGCATTCAGAGTGTAGAATTTTTATGCAAACACAAATACTCTCTTTTCTAAATTTTCATCATGGGAGTGATGGTTTTGATTTATAAGACAGAGGTTTTAGAGTTAAAACTGGAGCTTCCTCATCTAAGGTATGTCTTTTTGTCTGTGGAACAAGAATATGGGTAACCCAACCATTTCTCACTTCCAGCCTAAAAAAATAAGCTTAGACTGTATGCTTCCTGATAAATCTGCCTGCCATGACAAATTCTGAATTTTTTAATGTTGTGTAAGGGTCTGGCCTGCTCTGTACTATTAGAAATCTAATTCAGTTGTTTTAACAATAAATTGCATGGGCTCTGACTTCTCATTTTAGGATCGAGTAGCAGGCTCCCTAAGTACTTAGTGTTGTCAATGGATACAGAGAAAAAAAACTTAAAGCTTGAAGCTGGTATGGAACTGTGCAAGGCTGGTGCTCTGCTGTTTGTGCTTCAGCTTGAGACACTGGTTCTGAGACCTGCAGGAAAGGAACTGAGAGTTGAAGTTGACTGTGAGCCAGTGATGTGCCACTGCAGCAAAGAAATCAACACCCTCCTGGGGCTGCATGAGGGAGAGTTTGAGGGAGATGATGGAGGTGATCTTTCCCTCAGCACTGGTGAGACACATCTGGATAGTCAATTTGGACTCACCATTTAGAAGCAAGACCTGGATATACTGGAGTGAGTCCAGAAACATGATGTGAATATGATTAAGGACTTGGAGGATTTGCAATGTGAGGAGAGGCTGAGAGAGTTGAGACTCTGCAGCCTGGAGAAGCCTATAATGTGTGTAAATATATGATGGGACAGAGTTAAGAGGATAGAATCAGACTTTTCAGTATTGTGCAGTGTAATGGAAGAGGCAGTGAGCACTGAGTGAAACACAGAAAATTCCATTTAAGCACGACAAAACCTGTTTTGTTTCAAAGGTGGTCAAACACTTGCACAGCTTACCCAGACAGGTTGTGAAGGCTTCATGTTTGGAGATACTCAAAACCCAAATGGGCACAGCCCTAGCCAAGCCACTACAGATTCCCCTTCTCTGAGTGGAGGGTGGGATGATTTCCAGAGGTGATCTCCAAGTCCAGGTGCTATCCCGTGAAAGGGATCTTGGACTCTGCTGCTTGCTCTCACATTCCCTGGTCTAGATTCTCTTAGCCTGAGGCTCAAATAATCGAGAGCTGATGAATGAATTTTGTACTGAGCAGTTCTTTATAGACTGGTGGTCAGCTGGCAGTGTAATAAGAAAAAGGTTGGGAGGAGATTTTGTTGTAGACTGGCTGAACCTTAATTAAAAATTACTCTCATGCAGTTTAGCTTTGTGCTGAGACATATAGAGGATTTTATAGTTCTTTTCTGAATGTTTTTATCAAAATGAATTATAGTGAAATATTGTCTCTCTTCAGAGGAATGAAGGATTTAAGACTGAGTTGCAGATTATGTGTCTGTTGATAATAAGGGTCATAAGGTGCAGGGAGTAAAGCTGAGGTCTCATTGTCATAGTTTCTGTTACTTGCTCTTGACTCAAGTGTATTTTAGAGGATTGAAGTGCTGGTTACACTCTTTAGAGAAAAGGAAATACACTGTCAAGTGAATCAAATTTTACACGCAAATTCTCACCAGGGTAAAATATTGTTAGAAAATACTGGAGAAAAGGCACAGTCAGACCTAACACAATGATTGAATTACACAGGCCAGAAGGAATTGGAGAGAAAAAATGTATACATTTGCAACTTCATAAGCTTTAATATTTTGGGTTATAGCCTTTAACTGTAGGCAGTGTTGTTGATATAAAATAAATAAGATACTGCAGATACCATGAAAGTGTCATGGATCTAAACAAAACCATTGGGTTCTGGTTGTGGGAAGGATTCAATTCCCTCAGTAACAGTACTGAATCCATGTTACACATCCCACTTCGTCATTTTGACACAAAAGTGAGAACAAAGGCAAATTGGTTAGAAACATTAGATTTCCACAACATCCAGAAGATGCTGTGTAGCTAATTAAAAATAAAAACATAATTTTAAGTACATAGGAAGAACACATAATATGCTAATTTTACTCCTCAAAAGGTGTGCTTTTGCAATATGGAGGTACTACTTCCATTCTCTTCCAAATTTCATGGTGTTTAAAATTTATAGTGTGTGTAGATTATGCAGATGCTTTCTGAATGTTCAAATACAATGTAGCTTATTACTAATATAATACTATTAAAAGTACACTAGTGTACTCTAATATAGTATCATCCTTATTACTGTTGTATAGATTTTATATCATACTTTTACTCTTTCTTAATATTTAATTAGTATAAATAACCAGAAATTTCTATAAGTGTAAATTAATCATACATTCTTATTTTTATTCTAAAACTCGTCTACATGATAGAAGCCCAATCTTACACTAGAAAGGGATTAAAAAAGGACAGGTCTGTGTGTGCCATATTCTGCCGTGGATGCGTGTGGGTGGTTTAAGCAACATGGCACACATGTTTCTGAGGCAGAATTTGGACTTATTAGACTGCCTGCCGTGCCACACTATCAAATCTGACAGTTGCTTTTCCTAGGAACTGACAGATTTGTGTTGTTTGGGTTTGAATCCACTCAGCATATAAGGTCTTACAGAGGTGGAGGAGTGGTCCCATGAGCATCCTGCCTTGCAGCTCTTCCAGAGAGCAGGCCATGGTACTGAAAACTGGAGATTTGCTCTTGTCCAGCTTCAGAGATGGAACTCTGCCTCTACATCCCAGCCAGATGGACTGTATTTGGAAGAGAACACAGCTGATGTGCTCTTTCACTGGGATGATTTTGGGTAAATACAAGTGTAGGCAGAGCAACAGCAGGGATATCACTATGTAACTCCACCAAGTTTTGCTCTGTGTGTACTGATTTGTTTACTTCAGTTGCAGAAACATATGTAAATGAACATGCCAAGCTCTGCCCCACGCAGATGTTAGTTAGCCATGCCCACGTCAATTAACAATTAACAGAAAGCTCTGCTCTCTTTTGCAGTGCCCAGGAAGGTTCATTTGCAATCAATGGGCTGTTGTCTCCTGGCTTCCCTAGTCCTTGCATCTGGCTGAGGAGAGTTAGTTACATCTCCTTTTAATTACAGAGATCCAACTGTGATAATCTCTGAAGCAAGAGACTCTCATAGTCTGCCTAGAGCTTTATGGGACAGCTCAACATTTTGTGTTGGGAGCCAAAAAAAACCCCACAGCCCCCACCAGCAGAGTTCCTCCAGCCCATCATGATAATGAGATAATCAGCTGCAGGCTGCACCAGAGCTTCCAGTGCTCCTTTGAGCTACAGGCAGAGGGTGGGTTTTTTTCATTCTGTTGCTGATTCTGTGGAACTTTTAGAGGCTTTTTATCTTTTATATTTTTTGGGTTTGTTTGTTTCTTTTTTATTACTTATTTTATAACCTAGCTTTAATTAAAGACAGACGACTTGACAGGATTCAAGCTGCAAGAAAAAACAGCCTGAAAGCAATAAAACCAATATTTTTATTTCACTGATTAACACTTCCATTGTTTCTTTGCTACACCAACTTGGCGGTTATTTTACACAGTATATATGCTAAATCCAAATGTCTGATCCTGAGAGCCTCTACTGTAAATGCAACAGGAGCAGTTCAATGAGCAAGGAGAAGTTTGCTATCAAGCCCTGCTTCTGCAAAGAGGCTGTGACCCTTCATTCTGTAGACGGGGCATTGAGATTTTGAAAGCCTATCTTTGGCACACAAAGGGAGGAAATGTTCTTCTGCTGTTCCTAGCCCACAAATAATACCAGTTTCCTATGAACTAGAAAAACATGTTTACTTTCTATTTTACTCAAATTTTCCTTGGGGAAAAAATCCCCAACCATCCAACAGTACCATCACCACCACACTGTGTGGTAGTACCAAAATTATATTGTAAACTATTTTTTCAGCTGGCTTTCTACCCATAGCTCATCGAGGCTTGGAAAAACTCTGAACTTCACAAGTTATGGACAATCCCATCTGGAGCTTGTTGGACTTTCTGGCTCAGTTTGGGATGGAAAAATAATTCTAGAGTTAAGCATATTCCTGAGAGAACAAAGTGTTTTATGCTCAGGTAAACACATCTAAAAGAGAAAATAAACTAATAAACTAAAGGAACAGGGTGAGAGACGGACATCCTAATCATCATTGTTGCATGCCCAGGCTAAAAAGCAGGAGTGTGACCTCAGTGCATCCCTCCTTGAGAGGCAGGCCTTGGGCCATTTAATATGTCAGATGGTTTCATTCTATTCCTTAGAATTTCCCAGGTGTGATAATTGAGGAGTTATATATAATATAACTGTTACCTATAAAGCTTCTTGCCTTTGTTCATAGATTGAATTAATTGATTTCTGGACCACTCATGTTTGCGGGGTGGGGGGGTGTCACAAATCTATCTTAATTCAATTCTAAAATTGTTTTTTCATCTCTGATGCATGGAAAAGTTAAATGGAATCACATTTAGCCAACCTGTCACACTACAACATAAGCTAAAGCTACGTCATGCCAGTGGATGACAGCATTCTTTTTTGTGCAAAATATTCATTTTTGATATGCCTTTCTTATAGACATTTTCATATAATTAACTATTCCTTATTGCTAAATCCAACTGATCTTTGTCACTTTGCTTTGCTATCTGGGCAACTGCTAGCAAAGTCAAGCAAAGATTAAGTGGCAGTGCCAACTTCTCATAAGAAATCCTCCTTCAGCTAGGGAGGAATGCTGCCCAGGACAAAATGATAATTTAAAGCAGCATTCCAGTGATCTGGAATTAATGCCTGAATGATGAGCAGGTGATTTTTCCTTCTAGTATATACAGTATCTTGCAATGTGGGGTGTCACATTTGACACTATTAAAGGATCTTTTCTGGGTAATGGGACATAAAAGCCTGCTATTATTTGTATAGATGAAGGTGTTTTTTCCATGTTACGGAAGTATTGCAAGTTTGTTTTTTAAATGTTTAAAAATGTGTATGCTTTGGAGTAGGGTTGCTTACCTTTGTGGTAGGGGTATCCCTTTATCCTCTTTGTGGAAATCTGACTGAATTGAACAAATTTCTAAATATTATGGAGAAAAGAAAGGCACCCATTCTCAGGTATTAAGTGCAGGCTTAAAATTTCCAAGGTCTCCCTTCCCAGGAACATAGCTCAGTGGGGCATCCACATGCCAACTACATAGAGTAACTAGATATTTTGCAGGTCAGGATATTTTGCTATGTGGAATCATTGTCATTTGCATTACAAAACCCACAGGGAAGGCTCAGCCAGTGGTGCATGCAAGAGCAGGAAACCCTTTCTTCTACACTGCTGGCAGATGTGCCTGGGATCCAGGTGGCCTCAAGAAAGAAGGAACTTGACCTGAATGTAGAGGAAAGAAAAGGGAAGATGAGGGAGAAAAAAAGTAGGGTAAAATCAGGACGAGATGCCATTGGTATGATAGAGGAGAGGGAAATAGTAATTGGGAGATGAAAGGAGAAGATGGAGGAGATGATTGAGTAAGGAAAGGTTGGAAGTCAATGAGAAAAATACAAGGAATGGGGATATGTTTGGCTGGGTGAGGGGACACAGAGGCAAGAGGTCCTCTTGACTGGTCTCTGGCTGATGAGAAGAGGAAGGAAGGAAGGAAGGAAAGGAAGAAAGGAAGGAAGGAAGGAAGGAAGGAAGGAAGGAAGGAAGGAATTTGGAGAAAGAATCTGCTGTTACAAGGAGACAGAGTGGGAAAAAGTGCAGAGTGAAAATTTGGCGGGGGTAACCCACAAAATCAAGATCCAGAAGGAATGCTTAGGCTGCTAAGGAAGAGGCTGGGACAAACAGATGTGGAAGCCTGGCTGGGTAGGAAGGGCACTGAAAGTGTGAGAAATTGGCGTTTTGGGCAGTGTGGAGGAGAACGAGGAAACTGAGACTAAATAACTGGGCCTTCTTAATTAAGGAGAATGAAAAAATCATGTAGATTTAGGGTAGGTTATTGAGTTACCTTGAGCAAAAGAGGCATCATTTGTGGAGAGCGAGAAGACAAGGAGATTCTGGGAGTTAAACAGTGGGCTTGGAAGATAAGCAACCAACCATAAGCTGAGAAAACAGACCATTGGACCATGGGGGTGGGGGAGCAGAAGGACTGGAGAAAGAATGAAACCCTGACATTAAGAAAGGAAATGACAAGAACGTCTCCACACTCAAACTGCTTCTGCAAATGCTCAGCTCAGAGCTCCTGTGGCTAAGATCTGTGGGCTAGTTCTGAAGGCTCCATGTGATGCTCCTTTAGGGAAGTGTGGTGTGGTAAGGAGGAGCCTTAAAAAACCATGCACAGACACACACACATTCTTGAACGTGTAGTCTGTGGACTAAAATCCAAGCTCTAAAAGATGAAGGAATTCCAATTGCAGTAGCACATAAAGCTTCATTCAGCCCTAGTGGTGCAATTGGATGTGCTATTAGACTATACTTTTCATTATTGCTGTGACTGCCACTGGGGAATTGCAATCCCAGGGCCAGGCTGGCATACAGCTTCCTCTGTGCTCTGCAAGGGGTGAGTTCATTTCTCTGGCATAAGGATGGCTGGACCACATCCTGAAGTGGCCACAAGTATCCAGTTGTTCCATAATTCTGCCTTCACATTGTTTGGGGTCCTCCTAGAAAGTATCCTGCTATCTCTAGCAGAAGATACATGGAGTTGCTGAAATCTTATTGACATGTGCAGTGGTAGGCACAGGTGAAGTGTGTACACTTACATGTGAGCATGTCCATCTGTTGCAAGTAGGGAAGGAAAAGCACCGTTGCCATGTTCCCATTCTTTTTCCCAGGAAAGGATTGTACGTGTGCACGCAGCAGAGCAGGGGGGCACACACATATGTGCTTGCCTGCTCATCTACACAATTATGTCTCAGAAGAGAAAAATTCAAGGAATAGTTCTTTGCACTAAAAAGTGCACTGATTTTGGGATCATAAGAGTTAGGACCTCATAAGAGTTATTCCACAGCCTTTTGTTGTTCTTGGAAATTCCATCTCCTGCACAAAACCCCCCTGTTACTGCTGTAGAGTTTCATGTTTGTCCTAGAAATGAAATTATCTTTTTAAGCCATTGAGTGCTTTGGGAAGGGAACCAAGAGCTTGAACATGCTTCTGTCTTTCATGGCAAAGCAAAGTATTGAGCAGAGGAGATGTCTGCTCATTAGCACAGGTTTCCATTACTGTTTCTTCTGGAGAAAATCAAAAAGCTGTAAACATTTATGCTGGATATTTGCATCAGTTATTTTCAGTTCTGCAGAGTGACAGGGTCTGCACATGCATCTGTCATGGAAAATGCAGTTCCATGGAGCACATCCTTGTGTGCACCTCTATTCCTCTTCATCCTTTTGGTCTCCCACTCTGTTCTTAACAGTAGCATATCCCTGTAGCAAACATAGATAACACGTACCAGGAAATAAACTTAGCAGGAAATAATTTTTATTAAAAATGCTTACTAGTAATAAGAATAAATTATTTGTTGTATTTCTAGCCTTCTTTAATGTGTTGTAGCTGTAAATACAGGGCAAAAAGCAACACCACATGATCATGCTACTT
Source organism: Illadopsis cleaveri (assembly GCA_013399915.1). NCBI lineage: Eukaryota > Metazoa > Chordata > Aves > Passeriformes > Timaliidae > Illadopsis > Illadopsis cleaveri. The sequence goes on from VXBB01004271.1 coordinate 912,359, forward strand.
TGTGAGCAGTCTATCAACTGCAGTTAAATAGTTTCAAGATATTTATGCAGTGCATAAGTCACATGAATAGAGGTTTATCACCATCAGTAGGAATGCTGGATTTTCATATCACCCATTTGCTGCTTAAGATGATTAGCAGGAAATTTAATTTGCACTAATTAGCCTTAGGGGAGCAAGAAATTAACTTGATGGGTAAATTCCACTTTTTTACTATATACCACACCAACATGAAGAAATTTGAGTTAAACCATGAATTAAATCCTATGCTAATATGCTGGACTTCAGTTTTTCTAAATTAAATTAAAAGACTATAAAAAATTATTATATGCATGATTAGTGGGTGAGGTTTTTTAGGATCTACAGTTGTACAACAGTCTTTCAGTGTATTCACTGAATTCTCAGCCACTTCCAGAGAGTGTGGTATATTTTTATACATTAAACTACACTGATATGTGATATTACAGCAAAGGCTTTAACAAGTCCTAGCTTTCTATATTTGCATTTTTTCATTATACAATATGCATTATGACTGCCTATACAATATTCCACATTGCACAGAATAAAAACAGTATTAACAGAGGTACTGTGAAGATTCCTTATTTTTAAATTTGCGACACTGATTTGCAAATGCATTTTTACATTCAGGAGCCTTTGTTCATATGCTGGCAAAATTTCTGTGAAAATAGTTTTTTCAGAAATCAATCTCAAAAGTATACAGCAAATGAGGGAAGCATGAGTCACCACATAGTCCTAATAGACAAATTAGAATTAGAAACTAATAAACTCTAGTCTTGCCTGTGGATGGTGACTTTCCTACCTCATTCTTCCAAGAGACCATTTAGATTACTTGGTTTTTCCCTGTAAAATGGAGGCAATTTTTATGTATCCACCACTCAAAATTACTGTGGATTGATTAATGCTTGCAAAGCAATGAGTCATTTGGTATGGAAGCACCCATCTATTATAAACTGAAATGTTCTCTTATACCAGGCTTGTGGTTACATTCATATTTATCTGTAAAGAAGGAGATGCTTGGAAAGCATCGGTTGCATATGAGCTAATTTCCTTTGATGTCAGTGCTGCTGCTAGTTTGTTCATCTGAGGCACACTCAAAAGCTCACTCTCACCACCACATTTTTTGGAATTAGACCTTGTAAAACTTACCTGAACGCTACTACTGAAGTGAGAGATGTGACTTCAGTGAGAGTTTTGCCTGACTAAATAATTCTGAATTGGATGCCTTCAGTCCACAGTTTGGGCTTAAGTGGTGCATGTAAGGGAATTCAGGTGTCTGCTCAGACTTTCTAGCCTATGGCATAAATACTGTTCTAAAGAGACCACAGATAGATCTGTGGGTAGTCATATATTGTATAACATTCAAGTTTTCCATTCTTAGGTCTTCCCTCAATCCCCAGTACTCCGATTTCTCTGTAGTAGCCCTCTTGTTGAATCAAGAGTGCATGTGCATGTGTGTGTGTGCATGTATATAAATATACACGTGGGTATATATAAATATACACGTGCCCACACACAAAAAACCATAAATGTGTACACAGCCCCCTTATATAAAAGTGCTTTGCTTTTTTGGGGTGTATAAGTATATTTCTGTCAATACTCACTACTTGAATATACACTTACGGGTAATATTCAGCTTTCAGTAGTAATTGACATCATGTGGGTTTTTGTGTAATAATTACTTTGGGACAAAAGCCTTGCAGATGGTTTCAAGAGTGACTGTAACTTGCCATCAATTTAAAAAGATTAAATATGATGAACCCACTCCCTCTGAATGGAGTCAGCCATTTTTATTGATTTCAGTGGGAGCAGGCACAACTTTATCTCTACAAAAGAGAGAGAATGTGTATTATATTCATTAAATGAAAGTTTTATTTCATTGCACTTAAAATTATTCATGTGCTGTTAGCAAATGGTTTGAGATTTTATAACCTGAAGCATTTGCTGAATTCTGCTTTGTATTTTCCTCACAGCAATTGGAAGAACCCTCATTCCTCGTTATTTTAGCACTGTCTTTGAAGGAGGTGTAACAGACCTGTATTACATTCTCAAGCACTCAAAAGAGTCATACCACAACTCATCCATCACAGTGGACTGTGATCAATGCACCATGGTCACTCAGCATGGAAAACCCATGTTTACCAAGGTAACAGGGAAGACTCAATAAAGCATGTTGTTGGTTTTTGGTTTTCTTTTTCTTTTTCAATGTATATAAGGGGGAAAAATATTGGCTGCTGAATTTTTCTGGTAGACTGAGATTATTTCTAATACTGAAAACCCTTGGAGCCATTTAATTACTGTTTTCTATATTCATTATGTGACTGGAAGATTCTGTGGATATCTCCTGTAATTCTCCCAGAAAGATTGCAAGAGAAGCACATAATGCCAGGTTGCCAGAAGTATCAGTTTTATGTGAATTAAATTTAGCCTGCCCATCTCCTTTTCTCTAGGTTTCATTTTAAAGCAACAATGAGATTTCACATTGCTGGTACCATTTGGACTGGTATGCATTACATTTGATACTTACCTACTACAAGGACTATAAATCTCTAGGAAAATACTGATTTAATGCAGTAGGATGCCAGTCCAAAAGGCAGTGAAGTCAGTGGAAGGAGTCAATTGATTGCAACGTGCTCTGGATCAAACAGTTAGTGAATATTCAGTATTTGTAATTGATAGTGAATTATCTTCATGCATAGGGCACATCTAGCCCTGTACTTAAAATTATGCCATATATGTATATAAAAAAGCAGTACCAAAAGGGTGAAAAATAGAAATTGAAACAAAAAATTTCTTATATTAAAAAAAATCAGTAAACTTGTTTCAAAATGGAAGTGAATACATTTAAATACATTAACAGTAAATACTGATAACAGGAAATACTGATTTTCCATCTTGTACCTGTTCATCTTCAACTTTTTCATAAAGAAAAGAACAAAAGGAGAAGGGGCAGCAGGAGAAGGCGGCTAATCTGTGTTGCCCTTGATCTGCAGGACTGTGGAGGTTTTAATTTCAAGTCACTGGCTATTGGCAGCGTCATGACCAGGGTTACGTGGCTTGTGCTGTTGTATCATGTATGTGAGTCCCATCCGTCTGCAGGTCCTGCTCTGCCGTCTCCCCTGGGGTGGGGTTCAGAGGGACAAGCTGCTGGTGTGTGGTGCACTGGTGGTCACTGGTGAGCCAGGATGTGTGAGCCTGCTCCAGCCCCTGTGGCTTACACAGACACAGAGAGAGAAGAGACTAGATATTCCTATTAGCACCTCTTTGCCACCTCACTGCTCACGAGGAGCTATGAGCCCTGGCCCTGTGCAGGAGATGTGCCAAAGTTACACAGTAGCTGCTTCATTGGTGAGCTCCCTAAAGCGATTTCTGTGTCATTTCCCTTTGTGTTGCTTTAATGCAATAGCAAATAAAAGGGGGTTGGTTTGGGGGTTTTAGCCAGTAAATATAGAAGGCTTTTCTCAATGCAATTAGATTATTTTATTTATCATGGCAGCACATGACAGTGTTGTTACTTTGGAAACAAGGTTAGCATCCAGCAAATCAAAGATGGACAAAAGGTATGGACTGGGCTGGGTGTCCACCTTGTGTGAGGGGGCCACAGTTGCCTCCCGTGGCACTGTCCTGTTGCATGCAGTGGGTCCCTCTGTCTGCTGCAGCCCTGGCAGTGCACAGCTTGCCTCAGCTTTGACATTTCTCTGGCAGATTCCAGTATAAACCTCTGTGTCCTGGTGGAAAAGTTCAGGTGGGGATGTGATTTGGATTCTAGGAGAAAAATAAGGAGGGTTTAATGCCTGCATGTTTAAAATATGACTTGTTAGTAAGAGAAAATCTGAAATAAAACACAGTAGTTGGTGGAATAAGGGAGAAGAAATAATACTCTCTCAGAAATAAGTTAGAGCTGAATGTTGCCTCAGCTTCATTTAACTGCCTTATTTAACTTCTAGCAGAGATACCAAGGGCAGTTTACCTTGTACCCAAAGTAAACTCCTACTCTCACAGCATTGGTGATGGAATAAAGCAGACCTCCCATAATAAGCACCACTGCAGTGAGCTGTGTAGCTCCTTGGATCATATCTGAATTTGACCCATTGAAACTATCAGGTTGGGGTGGGGCTGTGGTTAATGCAAAATGCAAACTTTCAGTTTCACAAATGAATTCCAAGCTACAAATTCACTGACTTCTAATATAACAGACTGAAACACTTTTCTTTATGAATTGAATCAAGAATCCACAGAATCAAGAATTAAACGTATTTTATTCATTTCAATATTTTGCTAGTTTGCAAATCATTGCATACAGAAGTATTGGATGAATATATAAAATGGCATTTCCAATTCTTTTGAAACAGATATGGCCAGAAGATGCCTAGCAGTAAGACTATGAATAGTACAGCTTGGCTTTAGAGGCTAAGTCCTTGTAAAATGTCACACACTTAAAAATTATTTTATCAAGATATAAATAAATAGTATAAAGAGTTTATAATAGTTCAATGGCATAAATAAAATGTTGTAAAATACTGAAGCAAAGACCACTATGGGTTTTTTTTACTTGGGAGATGATCCACTTTTTTCTTCAGGTAGACAAAAGTTTTTGTAGTCCTCCTAAGTCTCTGTTTTCACTGTGTTTACTTCAACTTATGAGTAGGCAAATTGTTTTCCTACATTGTTTATCAATGATTATGTTTCCCAATGGAATGGCAGAGGTGGACATTGCCTTCACCACTAAAGCAGTGAGAACCCCATGTGCTCACTACTCACTTCCTTCTCCCAGGTGTGCAGCCATCAGCTGGATTTTATTGGTGAAGCCCTTGAAACAGCTCTTTGAATCCCTACTAATATTATCAGGCATTGCCCAGATTTGGATAAGCTTTAGGTTTCTTTTAAAGCAACAACTCTTGTTTGAGAAATGGTAGTTCATAAAGGAGGAGCACTTCTAAAGATGCCGAGTGTTAGGAGAATGAGATTGTGAGCAAGAAGGCACAGGACCAGAGCTGGTTTTCATAGGCACAAGCAGTTAAAATTCCTACAATTAATAAGTGCAGTGAAGGGGTTAAAAAGCTATTGGTTAGTTTGAGAAATGTTCTTTTTTAGTTTTTTCCTGGCCTAGTCTAGAGCAACCACGTGATACACTGAATGCCTGCCAGCCTCTTTCTTGTTGATCCTCCGGAGACCATCTGTGCTGGGGGCATTGATTAGAGTGTGTCTGCTGGGATTACATCTTTTCTGTTGCCATGCCAACTAATCAGCTGATTTTGGTTACCACAGAAACAAAATGTCAGAGCTCACAGTACGGTAACATGAATTCAGCACAACAGAAAATGTTTTCTTAATTGGAGACCCTTTTGATTTTTTGGATTCTATGTAAAAGGCAGCTTTCAGGGGAAAAAAATAGCCCTTTTAAAATAAGAACTGTGCCAATTTTATTGATTAAAAGCAATGTGTAAAATTCTACTTTACATAAGGAAATTAAATTCCTTTATGAGATGTATAAATTTTTACCACTGAAATATGAGGAATGTGTTTAAGTTTTTCTATTAAAATTTGTTAATGCCAGTGCCTAAAATCTGCTAAGAGCTTTGGCGGTGTGAGCTTAAAAAAAGAAACATTTGAGAAGCCACAGGTATTATTATTAAAAAAAAAAAGGTTTAAACCTGAAATATTTTCACATTAACTGATCAGTAACCAGGATCTTTGGCCTTGACAAGGTAACATTAATATAAAATATTTTTCCTCTGTGAATCCTTGTCTGCGTTGATGTGTACTGTGTAATTTCTCATCCTAGTGCAGATGATGTGAAAATCAAAAGTGAAACATAAGACACATTAAATATTTGAAGGTATCACTAGGGTGTGTTGAAAAGGGCAGATGAGAACCTGTTGCAAGATTCTCCTTCACAGGTCTACCGGAATTTGTCTATATAGTATGCCTGTTAAAATTACCTAGGTGTTTTTGCAGAAACAATAAGGAGGGAAAACTATAAGGATGTTAAGAGAACTGTTAACCAGAAAGGCCACACCTTGACCAAGTGAGAGCTGGCCAAGTCTGAGTTGGAGCTGTTAAAAAGGCTCAACAGACTCAGCTGAATCTGGGATGGTTATTTTTCAATCAGATACTAGCTGTATTAAAATTAATATGCAGAAACCCTTTCTTTTGAAAGCCGTTACCCCCTGTTTCCACAATATCTCTGTAACCTGCACTTGCAAGTTTACTATGAACAGAGATTGTAAGTCTGAATATACAATTAAAAATCAGCAGTGATGGTTAATTTTCAAATCAGACATCACTTTCGATTCTCCACAGTACCCTCAGTCAAGATGCCATGCTGGGCTTGTGTTTTTCACCTTAAAGAAGATCACAACCATGTACCTTTACCACATAAAATTGTGGACAGTTGTTTAAAAGTCCCCTATAATTTATTTTATTTTTCCTTTATAGGTAGTACCCACTTGCTGCATTTATTCCGCCTATATTTTCTGTTCTTTCTTAGACAAGATTCCTCACAAAGCTGTGTGAGGCACTTTCTGTGGAAGTAGCTCCATCGTCCTGGCTCTTCTCTGCTCCCCTCACTCTCAAACCTCCGAGCAAGGCAGCTCATAGAGCCCCATGACAAGCACCCATCTGGCTTTCCTTGGAAGAGGGGATTAATAAAACTAGATAAGAGGGAAAAAAATCACCAAAAAAAAAATCAAAAAAAAACCACCAAAAACCCCCCCACAAACCAAACCAAAAAAACAAAGAGCCTCAACAGGGGGAAATGCTTGGAAAAGACAAAAAAAATTATGAAAAAATTATGAAAAATGATGAAAAAAACCCCATGTTTGGTCACAGGCATTCAGGGTGCTGCCTTCTCCAACTGGGCATGAGAGAAATGTTTATATGCTAAGCTATAAGTCTAAAACAGGTTGAGAATGACTGGTTCAGCAACTTGCCATCAAGTGCACTCAGTTGCACCATAGTCACCTCCACTGCAAGCTTCAGTCATTAATTAGCAGTAGCAAACTGTGAGGAAAAAAGAATTGATGCAATAAATAAGATTTAGCACACAATATTCTTTGTTTGTAAAATGCTATAAAATCTATAGCATTGCAAGTTATTGTCTCTGAGGTAAGGCCTATGAAGTAATTTTCCTACATTCGTTTTTTCTCCCCAGGAGGATGAAAAACAATTAATCTAGCAGAGATGAACAGTAGAATACTGCTCTGATATTTTTGAATGTTGTTTAATCGATGGTACAATACCAATGAAAGCAAAATTCCTGGGAATTTATTTCATGTATTTTATGTATTCTAGGTATGCACAGAAGGACGTCTTATCTTGGAGTTTACTTTCGATGATCTTATGAGAATAAAAACATGGCACTTTACTATTAGACAATACAGAGAATTAGTCCCACGCAGCATTCTAGCCATGCATGTAAGTAATCCTTCATTCATTTGACCTAATGCAAAGAGATGAGATTAGGTTTATGAAGAACTCCAGCAAATTTCACACCCAAGGCAATTAACTATAAATATTTTGGTTCGCCTGCAACTACGTCTATTCACAAGTTCTTTCATCCTTCCCTTGTTTCTCAGTGCTCTTATTATTGCCACTGTTGCTATGTTTTTCATTCTATTTTAGCACATAATTTTCTTTTTAATCCCACTTGGTGGTCTGTATGATTTGGGTCCAAAATCTCTTCTTATGTACCTGAACTACACCAAAGTCTGTAAATTTTCATCCTAGGTACCAGTGATAAGTTTTAAATGAAGCAAACTGATATTACCTTGCATAGATAGAAAATAAGAAATTGCCATATATTTACTTAGAAACCTTTAGAATTTTAATCCAGACCTTCTTTTTGTTCCACATTTCACAACTTTCTTTCGTTATTGAATGAAAACACACACAATGAAACATCAATATTCTACAACATAAATATTCTACTACAAGTTAAAGTCAAAATATAATAAGGTAAATTGTAGAGAAACAAAGAACATCTCATTTCTTCACCATAGACCCATTTCTACTAGTAGCATCCCGATATACAAAATCAATTGCAGGACTATGGTTTTATAAAGGGTAAGAACACAGACACAAAGATGTTCCTATATTTTGACATCAAGTTACTTAGATATCCACAGATAAAGATCTCTTCATAGTGAGGAGTTTTATATAGCTGAAGCTGGACCTGTTTTCAAAGTGCTATTACAAGCCTGTAAAAAACACCTTTGAAAGCCCACCCCACCATTTCTGTCCCAGGGTTATCTGCTCTCTTAGGAGACTGATCAACTGAACTCTTCAGCAGTATCCCATTAAGGCACAATGAGGATGGCCATGATCGACATTATGTATTTAGGGGGCTGCTAAATTCAGAGTGGAAGCAGGTTAGACAGCAACCAGCAGGTATTAATTTTGGTAATGAGATTGATCTCATTTTAAAGAGGAGGCTGGAAGCTCCTGGCCAGGGTCGGACTATACTTGCATTTTTCCCCGTTTAATTCTGGGAAAATAACTTAGATCAGAATGGTTCTCCAGACTGTGCTTAATGTCATATATTTGATGAGGTCTTTCTGCTGCAATTTCTTACCCACAAAAAGAAAATGATACATTTTTTATTCCTTCCTTTTTCTGTCTAGTCTCCTGGGACTCACCGCAAACAAATAGAAGGCTCAAAGTGTACTGCAGTCCCTCAGGAAGCTCTTTGATGGGGCCCTGCTCACTTGCATGACCAGACCTCTTAGGTCTATCTTTTGAGTGGATGGTCAGGGAGCAAAGGAACAGATTGGAAAACAGTCTTTACTCTGCTCCAATTTCATAATGCTTTACATTTTCCTATGCATATGGAACTCTAGCTTATTACATAAATTTAGCATCAGTGTGTAATTTTTCCATAGCAGTGGCACTGCTTTTCAAGGAACCCTCCCTACATTCCTACTAAGCACATATAAAAAATACCCCAATGAAAAGCCAAGTGAAAAATCCTTTTTCCTTTGTTGTTTAGGCACAAGACCCTCAGGTGCTGGAGCAGCTGTCCAAAAACATCACTCGAATGGGTCTGACAAACTTCACCCTCAACTACCTCAGGGTAAGCATACCATAGCTGATGATTATTGTGAGTGTTTCTTTTAAAGGTACTGTTGGCTTTGAGTCAAGGTAATGAGAGCAGAGCCTGTGTTGATCAGGTGAGAAATTGACCTAACCCTTAACGAGGGCAGAGGAAAAACAAAGACACTGTAGTAGAGATGTAGCTGATAACAATGGGCTGTTAAAAAGACTAGGAATTTTATAATTCACTCCAAGCCTTGTGTGAGTAGCCCCTCTTTTTAACAGTCTTTCTTCTCAGTTTTGAATAATGCCTTTATTTTATTATAAGCAAGAAATTCTGAGTATTTTTCCTCTCTGTTTCAATGTGCCTGAAAAAATGGCAGCTAATTCTTATTAAAAGCTGCCTGTCTTCTCTAGTTTTTCAATGTTGCCACCTCTCCCAGGCAGAGTCAGGGCTGAGAGAAAGCTCACCTCCAGCCTGTTTGCAGCAGTCCCTCAAAGCAGTCCTCACTTCACATGCCTCTGGGAGCCTGAGCTTCCTCCTTAGCTTTGCACTGAATCGACTGTGGTTTTTACAATTAAATAATGCATTTGTTCCCATTGCTTTTTGACCCTTAAAGTGCATTCAAAGTTTAGATGTTTATTTTTATTTTCGAAAGTATTCCCTGGTGTGGGTTTACAATCTGTACACAGAAATACAGATTTGTAGTGTTCATATTTCAAGCTAAAAATCCAGATTTTTCCTATTTCTAGATGTTCCATCAGTGGATAAAATGAGGCCAATTGCTCAATGACACACCAAGCTAGCTTTGCCAGGACTATCTGGTTTTATTCTTTTTAATTTTATGAGTAATTTTTCAAGGTACTTTTTAAAGATAACACAAACACTAGAAAATGCAGTTATTTTCAGCCTAATGTAGAGCTGTACCTAAGTGTGTGGTTTAGCTGTACTTCATTCAGTTCTTTGAACCTGGTAGTACCTTCCCTATGGATGGACAGAGGCCTGTTCCCAGAGTGTTCTGAACTCCAAGGGAGACAGTGAGCAGAGCTGAGATGTGTGGCAAGATCTCTCTCACTGTATCACTCCAGTTTATAGACAGCCTGTAGTCGTACTTACTCTCCCAATAGCATAAGGCCATTGCTGATTGTTGCTTATGTGGTATTAATGTAAAAACTGCTGTTCAAATTACAGCCTGAGTTGTGCAGGGCAGGTCTGGTCTATTGTAACTGAAAGAAGAATATGGCATAAAACCTCAGAGGAATAATACATTGCATTAGGATTTTTCCATGTGTAAGTGTAAGATTAACATGTCTGTGTAATGCACATTGTATTCTCGTGGTTAGTTTAGTTTGTGATTAGGTACAGAGAGCAGCTCTTGTGCTCTGGCAACCCTACAGCCACACTGTCATTGTTTTGTGGTGGGGCATCCTAGAGCACGTCCTACAGAAAATCCCACTGGGGATTCCTCCTCAGTCACGGCAAGTTTTTCATTACATGTCATGCATTATGTGCTTGTGGCAAACTGGGCAGAAAGTGGCTGACTTAAGTAGGGGGTTTTGTGACAGGACATGGCGTCACACACGTGGGCTGGCCCTCTGCAGCCTCCTTGGTGCTCCAAGGGCCAGGCAGCATTTCCAGCACCACCTCAGTGTCCCTGTGCTATAATCTGTGATTGCTCAAGGTGACAATGCAAATGACAAAGGCAGGGCTCTGGTTAGGAGGCAGCTGGCATCAGGCACCCATGCTGCTCCCTCTGTCAGCATCAAAAAAAAAAAGCGAGAAAGGAAGAGGGAGAGGGAGGAAAAAAAACCTCAGAAAAAGAAAACTGGGATCAAGATAAGCACTAGGGAGATGAGCAGTGAAGTGGAAGGGGATAAAAAGATAAAGTCTTACTTTTTTTCTTCTTCCAGACTAGTTTTGTTAGCTTAAGAGACGACATTAGGTCTCTGGGTGCAAAGCTTCCTCTGGCTCCTGCTGTGGTGATTCCGAGAGGAAATCTTTTTTTTCTCAAGCCAATCTTTACATGTCTCTTTTTCTTGTGGTTAGGGATTGATCATTCTGCTCCTTTTTTCAGATGTTCGGCTCATCGTGGCAGCATGTATTACATGGTTTATTTCCATTTTGATTTGCTTTTTTTCCAGTTACTTTACTCTGTTAATTTTAACATGAAAATCTTTTCTGAGTTCATGCACTAAAAGCCATGTACTAAAATGATATGGTAAATGTACTTAGGTTTAAGGTGTTGTTTTTTGTCAGTTTTTAAGTCAGCATTTTATGATATTTTATTCGGTCTTCCCAGTGTTCAGTAATTAGCACTGTTGCATGATTTTGAATAAGGATCAGAAACTCAGCATAAAAATTATTTTCTTTTTTTTTTTCTGATGCACACAGCAAAGGCTTGTGATACTCATAAGCAAAAACTTCACTGATGGGCGGAATTAATCATTTTTATTCTCCAGTGTGCACACAGCAGCAAGCTGTGCTGCAGTTTCTTTAAAGGCAGAATTTGAACCTGGATTTCAGATGGTTGTGATATAAAGGCATAGCCTGTGTTTTTTGGGCTCTAGGCATCACAGAACGCTAAATCATTGCTAGTTGGGATAATTGCAGTTGCTGGCATGTAAAGCTCCATTCCTGAGTGCCACATGCTTGTAGAGCCACAGCTTTGGATGTGTGCCCTGGTTTGTCTTCATTCACTCCAAGTAAAGCTGTCCAGCACAGAAGAACATTGATTTTGTAAATTGTATTTAATACAAATTTAAAATATATCTTCTTGGAACCTGGAAATGAAATGTTTTGTCCTATGTCAATTGCCAAAATGTCTTTCTCTCAGTTTTCTCTGACTCTGTATAAAACCATAGGTTTCCTTTCTTTCTAGTTACGAGTTTGTTTTGTTCCAGCATAATTGATTACCTCATCAATGAGGTCAGTGTACTTTACTGTAGCTGCTAACTAGGAGTTGAATAGGATGTCTCCAAAGTAATCAGCAAAACCTTGTAGGTTTTAAATTAATATCAAGCTTTTTAAAATGTAATTTCTTATCAAGTCATCAAGTAGTAGATATTACGAATAATAAGGCCAAGACCTAGGCTCAGTCAGTATGAGTCCATGAACAAACAGGAATCCTGTACAGAATTTGAAGGTGAAGATAACAATGAGAAGTCACGTTTCCACCAAGCTACAATAATTTAGTCCCCATGTTACCTTATTTTTTTTCTAATTTTTTAGTTGCTGAGCTATTTTATCTATATCTTCAATGCATAATGGATTTGAATGTACTTTAAAAACAGTATCTCTATACTAGCAGCCCTATTAAAAATTTGGAGCTCAGATATTTCTTGTTGCCATCTATAAAATAATTAATTCTCCTAAAATTTCTGACATTATTAAAAAGTCAATGTCTACTGTCAATTAGGCAGAATTACCTGGCCTGAATTTGAAAGATAGTTGTATCTTGCCCAGCTGGTTTGCAAAATTTACTCTGCTTTCTTGTGCTGGCTGGGCTGGAATGATTTCTTAGAGCTCTTCCCCAGATGTATCTGTTGCATCCTCCCCACTCTGTGGTCTGCTCTGGTAGCCAGTTTATTGATGTTAATGGAGCTAAATCTGCACCTGCCCCTTGCAAAGTCAGAGTTAGCGTGGCAGAGCGCTCCTGCTCTGCGTCAGGAGACGTATCCAGGCAGGGGAATGCACACTCCCATTTCCCCTTACATCCTGTATGACTCTATTAACTAGGGCTTTCTTATCTGAGGCACAAATTATCCAATTTGTTTGTTCTCTATATAAGACAATAACGAGGTGTTACTATTGCTACACAGAGGACAATATTTTCTAAGACCTCACTTTCACTAATTTAGTTTCTCACTAGACACTTTTGGATTTCTTCTGCTGGGAGAATAATGTGAATTATTTAATGGGACACAATTTTCTAAAGGCACTACTTATACTGTAATCAAAAACCGTTTGTATGTATACCCATTGTGTACACAAAATTTTCTTTTTCACATGCAAAATAGACACATGTGCAACACTTTCTTTTAATGTGCAGGGAAATTTGATTTTCTAAGTATGGTTTCAAGCATGGGAAAGATATGAGTTGAAATAATTTTGGAGCTATTTTGCTCCTAATCCATAACAGTTTGTGGCAGCTATCTGGCAAATATTTTATGGTGTTGGTGTATCTTCAGTAAAGAAGGAGAAAATTTACATGCATACATGTTAAGGATGCAAAGTCAGGTGCTTGAGGGAAAAGAAATGCTATATTTATAGTCACACATGGAATATGAACTCATTTCCCTTTGTGAGTTATGTTGCATCATCATCATCAGGCAGTGCAGGTAGTGCACAGGCCAGCTAGCCCTCACTCAGTAGGAAGTGCTCCAGTGCTACTCATTTTCTTGCAGGGTCTTCCCCAGCATCATTCTGCTGCCCAGGGAAGTGGTGGAGTCACAATTCCTGGAGATATTTAAAAGACCTGTGGAAGTGGCACTTAAAGACATGGTTTAGTGGTGGCCTTGCAGTGCTGGGTTAGTAGTTGGACTCAATGATGTTAGAAGTGTTTCCTAACATAAACCATTCTCTGATTCCATCTCAGCTGCAAACCTTAATGGCTGCATGGCTTCTACCAGCTGAGGCATTGTCATTCCAGTGTGCACGTGTGGCATTAGGGCACATGGATGAGACTGGGGCAGTCTGAAGGGACAACTAAGAGCAAGTGTCCTTTCTCAGAAAGCAAGGGCCTGATTTTGCAAAGCACTTGGGATTTCATCTTGCCCCATAGACTAACAACAAACCCATTGCTATTGGATGCAGTCTGTTGTCTAAGGCTGGCTATTGGACAAAGTAGATGATGTTTCTGGAAACACACTAGTGAAAATTCTTTTTCCATGACAGAGTATCACAGTCAAGCTTGGGAACAAGGACAGTTTGTTAGAGCAGCACTGGGCTACTCTAAACCCTGTCCTTTCTTGTTCTACAGTGCCCTGCTTCTGCCATGTTTACATGTCCTCAGTAGCTACAAGTGAAGCCCTACACAAAAGCACTTCCTAAGCTTTGCGCTGTGCACTGAATGGGGAGTGCTAGGGAAACAGAGGATGTGTTCAGATGCTGTATCCTACTGGATGTGAATGAGAAGTTCTAGTAAGGGTTCTCAAGCATTCAAAGGAGGAGGAATGATTATATTAGATAATTTAATCATTTTGGTGACTTTCATATGAAAACTGCCAAGATTTTTAAGAATCCTATGTGCTATGGTGAAATCCTGTGTGTAGATGGTGAAAGCAGACACAATATTTTGTAGGCATAATTCCTGTAAATAATGGATTTTTTCAATCTAAACCAGTCAATCTTGGGGTAGCTCTCCACAGGAAAATGCAGCCAAAACCAGAGGATTCTCACAGAAGGATTCAAATTACTGTAGCTGGCTATCCATAATCTATCTGTGCCAGCTATAATTAGCTGATTCTGCCAGGGTTTTCTGGTAATGTAATTTCTTAGCATTTATTTTAGTAATGATCACAGTGGTTTCTGTTCCTCTCTTTTATGCAGCTAACACTTTAGGGATGGTGTTATATGTTACTTTCAAAATAATAAATGAGAAGAAATGTATTTGCAAAAGCTCATACAGTCAAATGTTAGCATTTCACTTTTTTAATAAAGACAGAACATCACAGAATCCTTATATCAGGAGTTAATTCATGATAAGCATGAAATATCAGAAAGAAAAAGATGGGAGAGTTGCAGAAGATGGGGCAGGTAGAGAATTAAACACCAACTCAGAAATCTTCTAAAGCAAAAATGGAATCTGAAGCAATCACTGGATAGGACATGGATTGGAAAGGTAATATTCATATTGTTAGAAATAATACTGGCCACGAAAAGCACTGGTGTGCTTTTCATCCCTTGATTTCTAAGTATTTTGCTAAAACAAATGGGAAAATTGTGGCACATGAGAAACAAAAAAAGATGGGGTAGACCCAATAGCATTTTTAAAAAAAATGCAGATTGCAATTTTAAACCAGACTGGAGAGTACAGAGAGCTGGTGCAGTAGTGTCCTCTTCTGCTCCTAGTGACTCAGGAACAGATTTTAGTGTCTGTGAATATCAGAAATTTCGAAAGTCAGTGAAAAGTGGGCAATGGGAACAAAGAACGAGAGACAACAGACATCAGAGTACAATTTGGGATTTCAGCAGAAATGGCAAGGTACCAGTATTCTGGAGATGGTATTGGCCAGTTTTTGCACAAAGAGCACTACCAGGCTCATGAGTACCAGATAAGGAGAAAGATGTGTGTGTATGAACACAAGCCAGTTACTGTGCTCACTGGACATACAGACCATATGACCTTTGAAATAAAATTAAGGTCTGGACTAATGAGAATGGAAGGATGATAATCAGTGATGTGAGTCCTTGAAGCATACATGAGTAAGAAATCAGAATGAAGTTAGGTTGCAGCAGTTTGAAATTAAAAATGTCAGAAGGGTAAAAGGGAGAAAATGAAAGACAAAGACAAAGCACTAGTCATATAAAAACAAGCTACAAAATTTGAAGTAATACTGCTATTTCAGAAAAGAAAAAAGATGAAGAAAAAAGTTCCAAGAACACAGCCACAGGCTCTCTTTTAAGAAGACCAATTTGGACTAGTATGCAGTACAGTCATAAATAATAATAACTATTAATTAAGTTTAGGAATGAGACCTGCAGAGGTGCAATTTGTATGAAGACCTGAAAATGCCCAAACCAGCTTCTTGTTCAAAGCAATGAAAACAGCAAAAATTTTAATTAGTTGTTTAATATTGAATATCCATCAGTATTTGGTATGAATTGTTATGCAGGGAGGAGTGAGTGCTCTGAAGGGGTCAAGAAATAGGCTTTAATGCAAAGCTGGTGGTTCAAAGCTTTGTTCTTGGAAGGAGTTGTTTTAGAACTTAAAATATTTATTGTGAAAAGCTCATGGCAACCCTAAGGTCTGCTATTCATCTGGAAAGGGAATCCTGTAGCCTACCCACTCATGTTTTTAATCTTCATAAAGATAATTTCATGAGTCTGTCTATTGTGATATCACAAGCAACTGGCTCATGTAACCTTGTAAAGTAATTTTGTACACATAGTTAACTTTACTGATTAGCCTGCTTAGCCCCTTCCCCTTCTACTCTTTGTATGGGTAAAACAGCATTACTGTTCATCCATCTCTGCTGGAGAGATCTTCTTTCATATCTCAAGCTAAAATTTGACTGTTCAATAGGTTTGCCTTGGACTATTGAGTTTGATCCTACTTCTAGGATGTTTCTGAATAGCTTTATCTTTCTTATGCCCTGATCCCTGTGTTAATGGAGGATACCTACCCACTTTGTCACTTCATTCTGTCTATATACTTCCATTTTTTAATCTCTTTATTTTAATCTCTCTCTGTAATCTCTCAGTTTTCCATTCACAACAGAACCCCTAAATACCAAAATCTGACTCTAAGCAGTGAAATAGTTTAGAGACTATTAGTCTGGGTTACAGACTGGCATGCAGAAAGCTAAATTTGTCTTGCGGTCACCTCCCTGGTACTGGTGCACTGTTGGAGCCAGGTCAGGTGACTACTCTGATGAAAGAACTAATCTAATCCTTTTCACCTAAATTATGACCATCCTTAATAGCTCCCCAAGCACTACTTGTGCTGGGCAGAGAACAGAGCAGCAGTATGGATTCGTATCAGCTGGCTCTTGTCAAAGCTGGACTTCATCTCCAAATTTGCCGAAATTGATAGAAGGAGACAAGAAAGAGCTGGGGAATCATACATATTAAGTAGGAGTCCATAAAGCTGTAAATTTCCCTTTTATTTTTCTGGATCTGGAACATTATACTGATTGTGTCTGACTTATTATTGTTTCACACTGTTTTAAATGTGTTCATTTCATTAGAGTGACCACTGACTTTCAGCCGTATATTTTAGAGTAGACACTTGCTCAAAAAAGATTACCATCATTAACAAAACTTGAATTGAAAACAAAATAAACATAAAGGGAAAAGGCTGATTTTTTTTGCACTGCTTCTGAGTGAAAAAGAAAATTCTATCAGTATGCACATATGTATCTATATAAATGGAACACCCATTCCTGTAGGTATCCTGTGAACCATACTGTTCACTAACTTTGCAATTAATTGTCATTATTCTCCTATTGGAAAATTTCAGTAACATTTTTCCTTGCTGTATGCACAGATGAATGAATATTAGTGTCCATCATGAATGTGTAGATCTGTGCATTCCTTTTGATTTCTAAGCATACCTTCTGTTGATATTAAAGGGAACAGCAACAGGTGTATCAAATTCATAAATGGGAGCCATGATTTTGTGTTTACCCTGCTTCAGGTAGACCCATGGGATGTAATGTGGAGAATTTATAGGCAGCACTAATGAGCAAAAGTTCTGAACCAAAGCTGTACTGATGTCCACATAAGGCTTGTGAGCACAGGGGGACAGAGGACATTGAAACTTGACAGAAGAATTGTTTCATTTCTAGTGCTGCATTCTGCACAGCTAGAAAACTGTGCTGTGTTAAATATTTCTCCCTACTCTGAATTGGTTCCTTAACTTTGTGCCTTGTTACCTTTCTACTTTGTGTTGCTGCCTCACAATTACTCATGATGAGGAAGTTTGTTAATCAAGGATCCAGTTCAACATCCATTAGAGTCAATGGGTATATCTTCTTTGATCCAAATGTTATCTTATAGTTTTTCATTTGTTCAGAGGTATTTTATACACATAAAATCCAATTTATTGAAATTAATTTCTCTATTCCTTTAGGCAGTTTTAGTCATGAAAATGCCATGCTTCATGAACAGCAACAACAAATGGTTATTTTTATTGCTTTTTTGTTTTTCTTTTCTTTTCACATTTCGTGACAAAAGAAAATTAGCTTGATTAACCACAGATTTTAATTCTTAGGTGAGCCCAAAGGAACAAATATCACTGGCTTGGGGATCTGATTTGAAGAAAGACTTTAAGCATAGAAAAGAATGGAGGAATACAAAAAAATAGAGCTTTCATAGCAAGACAGAGAATTTTCTCATTTTATTAATCATTCAGGCAAAACTTAGAGCTGATTTAATTAAAGGACTGTGCACCATTTCTATCCATGATAAGATGGTTTTACATAAAGTAAGTATGAGTCACATGAAAAAAACTCCACAGCTGTATTCCCTAGCTAAGATTTCATAACATTTCATTTATAAAGCAGGACTCAGTCATGCTGGATCAAAACCTTTAAAGAAAACACAAGCACCACCATTTTGTCTAAACAAAATGGTGTTGGTGATTAGCAGAGATCACGGTGCTCTGGACCCGACCTTGTCTCATTCTGGGACTTTACTAGTCCAGCCTTTCAGTATTACTGCTGCATACCACAATGGAATGTAGGTCCCATGTCTACATGGGACAGCAGAGGTTTCTTTCTACAGACTTTCCAATCCAAGTAATGAAATATAAAAGGGAATAATCTTTTAATAGTGAAATGCAAAGGAAGGAAGTAAATTTCCATCTTCTAACCAGACTACACCAGACCTTTTCACTGATTAACTTTTGATGAGGTGTATTAGAGATATGGTATCATTTGAAATATTATAGTCTATTTAATAGCAAGTCTGTATTTTATAACTATCCCAACATCATGGTGGTATTCTAGTGGATACATTACTGATTTTCTTTAGCAGTATGTGAGATGAGATTTTCAGCCATACAAAGGACAGTATATCATATATTCTATTGCTAAGTGTTCTTGAACAATGTAAATTTAAAAATGAATTAATTTTACTAAAATAATTGTGGTAGAAAACTGAACATGAAATACAGGTTGCTCTTTATGATAGTTAACAATGTAAGGAGAACGACAAATTATTCAGAACAAAATGTATATTCTTGAAGTCTTTCAATGTTATCACTAAATATCATATTCATGAAAATTTTGTTTCTTTTGGACACGTTATTGGTGTCTAATTGTATTATGAAGATCATCTGGTCTCTTTATTTATCAGTCTCTTTCAATTCTTTCTACTTTAATATAAGGATAGGTTGATTTCTGTAGCCCTATTCTAAGATTTAGATTCCTATTCTGGGCCACTTTACAACCTAAGTAAGCTTTCTGGTGCTGCAATAAATGATAAGGAAAACTTCTGCTTTCAATCACACACATATACAAACTGGAATAACATCTTGGAAAGCAGTGACCTTTCTCCAGAGTGACATTAGTGGGTGCAAAGCTTCTCCTGTGGGAGTTACATATTTCATTACCTGTAGAAATACAGGTATGAACACCATCAGATTAATCACAGTGGCAAAGAACATGTGGACACTGTCATGGTCTGACCTCCAAGGCTGGCTCCAAAGCCCCTGCTAATCAGCCCAATTCTGCTGAGAACACAGGGCCCGGTCAAGCATTTCTCAAGGCTCTTCTGAGTACAAACCCTGTTTAAAGGCAAAGGCTGCCTTCCTTATAGAGCAAAAAACCCATCCCAGAGGCTTCAAGAGCTGTCTTTTTCACTGGCTACTAGAGCAGAGATTAGAAATACATGAAGGAAGAGGAAACAGCAGAAACAAAATCTACCCACATAAACCAAAGCTCTGTAGCCCCCCAGGGACTTGAGAAGGATGCTGTCTATGAAGGTGCTCTTTTCTGCTTACACTGTCCTCCCACATTTCTTGCATCAAATTCTGCTGAAGACCACTTCCTTAAAGAGCAACGAATACCAGATAAATCACTGAATGTGTCATAATATAAACCATACTTTTTAAATGCTGATTGGTTTGGAATGATATTTTAGGCTTTTTTCTTGCCTTTTCCTTTAAGTGAAATTAAAGAGGAAAGCAGCTTTTTTTGATACCTGCTATGAAGGCTGTTACTGGTCCTTGATAATTCTACTTTGTGTAAGTAGAAGTTGTGATTGCTTAGTACTTCTCTAGATGGATGTATCATGCCAGCTTTTACCCCTAATTTATATTCTCAAGGGAACCTAAAGGGAGCTTACCTTTTTAGCTTCCAGTGTTTGATTTCATTGTTCAAAGTTTTATTCTTTTATTTTTCTTAGTTTCTTTCTGAACAAAAATTAGATTAAAAAGAACTTCAAAGGATATCAGCTGCAAAAGAGTTGTTGATTTCAGTGGAATTATACCAAGTTATAAAAAAAATCAGGTCAAAACAGGGGGAAAATGTAAAGAAGTATATGCATTTCATATTCTTCAAGCTTGCTTTGACAAAGCTTTTAAAAGGTTATCTGCTTACATTTTGCTCACACTCATTTCTTTTAGGTACATAAACACATGCTTTTCCAAACAATTAATACAGTTTATCTTTGCTCAGCTTCATACTAGTAAGGCTGGAATCAAGTTCTTGAAACTTGAGTCTGAGGTTAGTTATAGATGCCATCCAAAAAGGTATATCTATTACACATCTATATGTGTAATCATGGAAGGTGATGTATACAATTTGGAAAAAAACATTTAGCATTGCAATCTAGCTGAAAAATGGTCTGTGCTTTAGGAATAAGGCAACATGGGCAGATCTCATTAGCTACTTTATTCCTATCTGCAAGGGCTGTTAGAATCATCCATTTAATGACATTCAACTTTCTGTGTTTTAATAAATAAGGTTGTATTAATCTAGAATATCATAGGAATTGTGATTGTGCAGAAAACACTTTTGGTGATGAACTATTCAACTTCCCACTTGGAAGCACTCAAAAAACTTAAACAAAACCCCGAAGGGGTTAATCTGTGATGACTTTTGGGGTTTTGCTTATCATACAGATATTTTTATATGGATATAAAATTTTGTGGTTTCCTCAATTTAGTTGAAAAAAAACACCGCTATATTTGTTGGCCATTTTAGTCAGTTACTGCAGCAATGGGAAAGTCTAGAGAGTGCATCTGTGCTTGGTTATCAGTCTTAAACACCTTGAATAAATAGCATAGCATCAGGAAAACCAGATGACTTCAGCCATCCAAAAATACAGGACAATGCATTGCCTGCAGCCTTTTGCCACTATTATAAAATAGAAATAATTATGGAGAGGGGAAAAAAGTTCATCGGTGTGTATTTACTAAAGTATATGCTCATGTCATCATTGAAAATGTGCCTGAAAGTTCTAGCAAAGTAAAGCAATTTCATATAATGAATTTTGTTATGCCTTCTCATTTTCTGTGGACTCTGAAAATCTAGACCTACCTGCACTCCCATCATCATAGTATCTGATGTTTTTGCATTTTTATTTTATTTTATTCTGGCAATATTTTTGTAAAAGCCATTATATCCATTGCACAAGTGAGGAGCTGAGGACGCTTAGAAGGACGTAAAGCCAGACCATAGTGGCTTCACTGCAGCCTTCAGCCAGAGGCTTGTTTTTTGGGATTTCATTGCTTGAGACACCACAGGCATTTGTGCCATCCTGGTATCAGCCAGCCACTGTGTTTTTCATTTTTACAGCAAAGCATGGGAGGTGGGAGGAGATGCCTGGCTTTATCTGGTATTCCAGAACCCTCGCCCCAGGGTCTTGACATATGGGTCAAGATCCTAATTAACCTCAGGGAGCTGAAAGGCTCATGTGCACATACACCATGAACAGGCTAAAAAAATAGGGGGTGCTGTGAGCAACTTACTGAAGCAGAGCCATGATGCAGCCAGGAGGGCATGGCTCCATGGGTCAAAAAAGGAGCCAGATTGTTTCAGCTGCTGGAGAACATGGCTGAATAAAAACAAGGACTTACCTTTTCCAGTCTGCTCTCAGGATTCTTTTTTTTTTTTTTAATTGAAGAGTGACTGAACAGCCGGTTGGAGTGAACATGCTAGCGTTTGCTCTTCTGTATACACAACTTGTACTTCTGTGTGCTTAACCCATCCACATCTGTCTGACTTAGAGCTCATTTGCCTTTTCAAGACCCTCAGATTATGTTCATTTTTGTATATTAAACAGTATCTAGTGGTGTTCTCGGGTATCTGAATGCATGTCTATACTCTTTTAGAGCAGTTCCTGCCTACTTTGCTCACTCTCAAAGAATTCCTGGGCACAGTTCAGCAGTTGGCATAATAGCCAGTCCATTGCTGGAAGGGAATTTCTATGTAGTCACCTGTCTTGGTGCATAAGAAGGCTTAACTTTATGAAGGTAGGACAGCCTCTGCCAGTTGGCCTCACTGCCAGAGAACAGTGCTGGCACATTTCATTTACTAGAGCTGCTATGTCTTAACAGTCTTAAACATGATGTTTTTTGAATTATGAATTGTTTGAGTATGTACCAGGCTCACCTCAACCAAGGTAAGTGAAACACAGGACTTTTGTGGCTCATACTCTTGGAGCTGAATGCTTAAATGTAGGTACTTTGGGATCCCTTTATTTCTGATATTTGATTTAGTGCTACAACTGAGGTCACAGACCAAGAATGAGCTTTAAGACCAGCTCTCCTAATTTTTTTTTCTGATACCATTATGACTATTTCACTCAGCTATTTCTTCTGTATTAACAGAAACATATGCTTGTATCTTTTATTTCTGTCACAGGAAAATGCTACTATTGTTCTCCTGTGTACTGGGATCACAGTAGGTAATAACAAATTTCCCTGTCAGCTAGCAGGAGAAATGGCAGTCTCTTTTTACTCCACTCCCATTTATACTTCTAGAAGTGAAAGGAACTTGTCTCTCTGGAAGAGGCCTGCTGCCTGGACTGAAGGCAGGTTTGTAGCAGCCAAGCAGCAGAGTGAGCAACTGGTCAGAATGTGTTCAACAGGGCACAGTCCAGGATGTGAGGACAACTCCTGAATGCCATGGAGAACTTACAACACTTGGAAATGTGTATCTGGGTACACAAAATGGGGCTAAAATCTGAAAAAAAATAAAATTAACAGCTCCTTCTTGAATACCTCTGGTCTTTGAGTGTCTGTCTGAGTAAAGTAAGAAATTACCTTTCGATGTCTTCTGTTTGTCCTGCAAAGTCAGGCAGCTCGCACAGATTAGAGGGGTTCTTCCTTCCTGAATCACATTTTACAGCAGAACTGTTAAAGGCCAAGTGCAGTGCTGATATATGAAACAAAAGGAACACAGCCTGACTTTCAAACTCCAAGCACGAGTTTGCAGTACTTGCAATTAGGAAGAAGATATTTGTACATGTAAACTGCAAGTCTTATCTGGAAATCACTGAGTTAATAATCTTGGGACCTTATGATTTTTTTTACCAGGACACGGCAGTTTAAGGACATTGTTGTGTGAAACTTTGTACAAATCTGGTAATAGATCAGCTGGTCTGTTTTTAAAAGGAGGGAAGGAAGACTATTTATTTCCCCCCAAAGGAACTGCTACAAAGCTATTTTCCTTATCAGAAGAACACCTTTTTCCTGAATGTTATCTCTGACATTTGTTCTTTATAACCTAATGAGGGCAGGTGGAATACCATGGGAATGCGTAATTGTTGATTTGATATAATTTTAACTTTTGTTTCAAGCCTGCACATGGAGTTGGTATTTTGAACCTTCATTTTGCTTATTGGTGACCTTGGGCTATTTTGTAGTCCATAAGAGGGGAAAAATACGGTGCTTCTTTTTACAGCTAGTCTGTTAGGTGGTTCAAACTCTTGCCTAGACACCATGCAAAGTTTCTATATATTTTTTCTTTTGTGAGCAGCAGAGAGTGTTGCTTGATCTTCCCACATAAAATGGTAGGGTATGTTTGTAATTTATGTTCTTCTCTGAATGTTTGAATTAGACCCCTTACACATCTTGTAAAAAACACACAGTGGCCTTCCTGGCTAAGGGCCCTGCTGTGCAGGTGGAGTGAGGCAGCACTGTGGCCCTGCCTGCTACCCCCTGTGCTCATTAGGGCTGGAAATCGGCTGGGTGCTGCCCACCCTGGCACACAAGCTGACCTTTTTCCCTTAGGAAAGGTTCCAGGAATTCCCCCAGGGATCTTTGGGCATGGTCATTCCCAGAAGATGGACTTTACCAGACATAAGGGGCTATGCAAAGCTGTTACTCCACTGGTCAGTGGTATTGGCATAGGGATTGATCCTCTCTGGACTGGATGCAGCATTGTGCAGGCAGTGACACCCAGTGACTGGGAGAGACACTTGTGTGTCCTCAGGTATGCCCATGCTCCACCCATGGCCAGCCTGTTTTAATTTGCCTTCTTGGTACTAAACAAGTAGGGGGGGCACAAACTTTCAGCATGAAAAGTAAAGCCATGAAAAGTAAAGATTTAACCTTATCTCTGCCCAGGTGCAGCCTCTTTCTATTCTGGCATGAGCCCAATTGTGTGTTAAATTCTGAATACAGAGTACGAGCTTGTAGAGTATCAAAGCTCAGGGAATAGTCTGATACACTCTCTTGAATCTTAAATGGCTGAACAACCATGGTATTTTTGCATGTCCCTAGCACTTTACATGGTACTCTAATACCAAACCCTAGATGAAGGCAAACACCAAGTGTTGCTACTCTGCCAGGATCAGAGAACAGTTTCTATAACAATAGGCAGAAAAACTGCATTGGCTCAGCCTGACAGTTAAATGGCCATTATTTGTATTTCCATCAGGAAAAGGGTTCTTTTAAATACCACTTTCTCCTCTTCACCATACTTGGCTACTGTGAAAACCAAAAGAGTCATGTACAGATAAAAAGTAATTTAAATGCAATATAGAACTAAATGTAGTTTTTTTCTATTGTCATCTCCCTTGGCTACTGGCCAAAGAGATTTGGTACCCAGCTGTTATAGCATCTTACTCATGATGTGTAAGGGTGATCCCCAAGAGCTCGTCCAAGTCTGGACCTGAGAGCAACAAGCCTCCACAGTAACATCATCCTCTGCGCCAGAATGACCCTTTCTGGGGAGCTGAGACAATCAGTAATAAGAGCTAAAATAAGATATCTTTCCTTAAAGAAGCCAGCAAGAATCTGGCTCAGAATACAATCCTGAAAATGCCTTTGTCTATCACCAAGCAGAAAACTTTCTCCAATTGTGTTCAGAAACCCACATATGGATTGTCTGCCTGTACCATTTCTTAAGCAGCATTGGTCCCACATCAGCAGTTTCAGACACACATTTCTGCCCACATGCTGCCTATTTCCTTAGTTATTTCTTGGACAGATCTCTTCCCCCAGCTGTTTTGCTATATAGCCACACAAATAGCAGTGCTTGCACAGCAGTGGGACAGCATGGTGCTGCTGGCATTGCCACCTAAGAAACAGCAGCCTTAGTGCAGTGTCCTTTGAATCCTGTCCCTTCCTAAACCTTCCACGTGATTTTTTCTGGCCTTGCTTTCCAGGAGAGGGGGGAAAAGGAGGACAAAACAGTCTATGAGTGCTAATGTCTCTGAATTAAGATTTTAAGTAGCAGTTTATTCAACATATGATGGACTGTTCAATCACAGGTTGGATACAAGTACTTGCAGTCTTTTCAGAAGAAAAGTTTAACTCATTTCTCCACTTAGCCTCATATTAATGAAGGGCTGGGGGCACTGGGGCATGCTTAGAGAACATAAAAATATCACCACAATTTTTTATATTCTCCACACCCTAAATGTTCACTTTGTGGTGCACATACCATATTGCTTCCCAGAATACCCAGACTAGGGTTCTTTTGCTGTCTGAAAAACTAATTAAAAGCTTAAAAACAAGTGGTCTGAAAGAGCATGTCTCTGCTAAACCTTTACTGATCAGTGATGTCTGTGGACTAATTTATTCTCACTTCTTGATCAATTGACTCATGCCATAATGATGTCATACTTTTCCCATTCAATCTCAGAATGTTTTTAATGATTGGAAATCTCTGTCTCTGTCTGTGCTTTATACCCTGTGCCATCTCATAGACTTCAGAAAATTTCTTAGCAACTGAGTTTCCACCTTTCATTGGAGCTAACTAAGGGGCACTTCAAGTTGTATGATTTTTCAGCAGCACCTCCCTGAATGAACTCACTCAGGAAGAACAAGATAAATCAAACAGTATAGGCAAGGACATAATGCAGACAATTCACAATAATAAAGTATCTGCATTAGTCTCAAAACAGCAATTCAGAGGAGCATAGGATTAACCAAATATTGTATATGCCAGTTCGTTTGCACCATCCGCTGAACCAAGTATCAGAAGGGGAAGGGATAATAGACACATGGGGCTTTGTGTTGAAATAGATTTGGAAAAAGAAAATTGTTTCAGAAATCTATGAAAACAAAAATCTGGGTGCTTACAAATCTGCAGCCAGGAGAGGGAAGAAAGAATGATGTCGCTTCATAAACGTCAGAGATTTGCTTTTTTCATTTACCATTTTTAGAAGCAGGGAAGGTTGTGGAGCTTAATATAATCTACTCTGGAGTCTAGTTCAGAGAGGAATTGCAATTTAACTATAGGAACCACAAGCATGGTTTCTATTATGCAGAGAACAAGAAGCACAGATTTTTCAAATGTATGTGGATGCTGTGAATACATGCAAAGTTGAGGCTTGGACACAGTCACCAGGATACAGCCACAGACTGACTGTGTTTAGATAGTTTAGACATTGCAACCACTTGCTGAGAATCTTTTGTGTTCACCAGAGCATGTGAGAGACATTTGAAACCTTTCAGCTGATCTTCAGATCAATTATATTACTGAGAATTCTTTCCTAGAAAATATGATCAAAAGCTGAGAAATTATGTTGTTCAGATACTATTGTAAAATATGTGTCTTAGTCAAAAGATGATATTGGATTTCTGCATTGCCAAACACAGAAACACTAAAATAAGGGAAAAAGATCCCCTTATTTCAGAAGTCTGGGAAGTGCTGGTGCATCTCTCTGAAGTGTCATATAGTGTATTAGCATAAACCAGCCCATTTCAAACCCTGAAAATATGTGTTTATTTCTCTTGATCAAGACTGCTTAAATATTGGAAGTTACAGTTTTTCCCTTGTAATATAAATTGCTACAAGAAATGTAAATTAATGTTACTTATTTAATTGATAATAATTACACTTAGCAATCTGTGCTGCAAAAGGTAATGGCTGTGGAAGTCACAAGGCATTTGCACAGAAGTTTAACTTGGTGATAAATGGCTTCCTTGTGTGACGGGACACATAAGAGTTGCAAATACAGTCCCATCTTCAAAGACTTGAAAAATTCTGGTTTAGCTGAATTTCGTGTCTCTTCTTTTGGTGTTGAATAGGACAGTATTCTGAACGTGATTGTAAAAATTAGAAAGGTCCCTTTAAAATGCAGTAAAAAGTAATTGTTTATTTTAAATTTCAGTTCTTATAGTGTCAGAACACGTCAAAAATACTCGTGAAAGCATCATTGATTCATAGAGAGATGGTGTTAAAGGACATAAGACATCAGAATAGAATTCAGTCCGACTTTTGTGTATATCATGGGCCATTATACATCACTGAATTACTGCCAAACTGAGCCTAGTGGCTTCAATTTCACTGAGACATAACTGGTGTTTGGCAAGAGCAGAAAGTATCCTCAGAGTACCCATTTCAAATTATGGAATTATTAGTTTCCTTATTATATAGATGGGACACAGAGTAGTTTGGGGAACCATTGAAAGGTCTTTCTGGATGCTATATGCTCTACCAGGAGACTATTTTCTCATGGCAAAAAAAAAGAAAACAGCACTGGAATCTTGAGGTCTCACTAACTCCTTCTCCATAAAACTGACTTCTTCTGACGCTAGGGGTGATAATGAGAATTTGACGATTGTTCTGTGACTTGTGTGATATTTTCAGCCCTGGCTGGAACACATTAAAAAGCTGTTTTGAAGATAGAGGATACATTACTGTGATCACACTAGCAAAAAAAGTTCAAAATCTCTCCTTGCTCTCTAAAAGCATTGAACTGCCTGAAGAAAATAGATGTGTTATCATAGGCAAAATTAGCCAAACCTTGTGCCAGAATTGAAATTCACTTTACTTTGCTCATGTAAGAAGGTGTAAATTTTTTTTATATATATAAATAAGGCTTAAAAAGTCAAATTGTAGTTGTTTTTGTGGTCAGAGTTTTCAGTAACAAGCACCATGCCTTGTGAGCTTCTGAAGACATTGTGGCCACTCTGGAAACAATAGTTGCATTGTCCCCAGCAGCACTAGGACCACTGCACACTCTCTACATGCATCAGTAATACATGAACATTGCTGTTTGCAAAAGACCACAGATTTTGGCTTCCTCATCCAATTAGTCCACTTCCCCTTCATTATGGAAAACAAGGAGGACATTTCAGTCACCAGACCTGTAGCTGTCACTGGGTAGATGATGCTCCCAGCCTGCATTTCCACTTGTAAATGAGATGGACCTATGGCATTGAGTTGAGAGCTGGTATATAAATGTCTGCCTGGGTGACCTGTTGGCACATTTTCTCAATTTATCCCATGCCACCTCACTGTCTCCCAAACTGTCTTGGTGCCATTTCCAGAGCAACCTGAGTGAGGGTGGATTTTAGTAAGTGTGACTGGGGCCACCCTCTGCTGGGAGCAGGCAGAGCTGAGCTGTGTGCACACAGGTGCTGCACTGGCACCCTCTCTGGGGGCTGATGAATGGGCCTCACCTGCTTCATTTGGGAATATTGTACTGTATAATGTATCCATAAGTGGTTCCATACCCATTGGCAATGTATCCTTGTGCATTGTGTCATCATGCCATATAAATTTAGAATGGCTCAAATGAGAGCAAAATTATATTTCTGTTATATTAACAGAACATCCGTTGTGGAGCTGAGGCTGCCTTTGTTGTCTGTGTTGGGTGATACTTGATCTGATGCTGGAATGGAACTGGCAGATGATCCCTTGTATGCCATGAAGCATGCTGATACAAAAGTTATCTGTCAAATTTTGTTGAAGGATATTGAACTAGTCAAATTAATTTCTACAGGCATAGCTGTCTGCATCACCGATACCCAGAAGCTTTAACACCAGGGCTGCTGTGCTGCTGAAGCACAACCTTATTCACACACTTTAACAGCTTTGAGAGCACTGCTGCAGTGCAATTGGTAGCACTGATACACACACAGAAGACCTTTCTCAATATTGCTTTTACTGAGAACTTCAAATGAATGGATGCATTTGAAAGACTTCCCAGAAAATACATTTCCTTTTCAGCTGGCAGCTCAGTTATTCATCCAAGTAGTCTGTGGATTAAGTAATTTGACAGGTTTCTTTTGTGAAACAGTTGTGTGTTATTGCTCTCTCCTTTTTTCATCTCACCTGTACAACTAACCCAGAGATTCAACACAGATATTTCAAGGCACACACCAGGACCAGCCAGTGGCCACCCCAAGTAGCATGTGATGATTCTGGTAACCTCCACAGGGCCCATAAATGGGTTCACAAACCAGGGAGAGAAAACCAGAAGCAGGGAAAAGAGTTAAGAAGGTTGTTTTTTCCTATTTGCTTATTAGCTCGGTTCTTGGCATAAGTCTCTCTGGACATGGACAAAGAGGGAGCACAGATTTTACTCATTTCATGTCTCAGAAGATTAGTGCAGGAAGGTCAAATTGAGGTACAGTATCATGTATTATAACGCAGCAGAATGATATGGTATCTAATTTATTAAGTGACCAGGCAGATTGGACATCCAGATTTTTTGACATATATAGGAGCTCTCAGTTTGTTGGTACTGTTTGGTACTTCTTCTTTCTGCTGTGCTGCAGAGTGGAGAGGGTGGGAAGAGGCTGGAATCCCCCCCATTCAGGTGCAGGTGCCATGTCATGGTGCTTTCCTGTGTGTTTCCCTGGGGATGGCTTTCACAGCACAGACACTCAGACCACGAGCACTCGTGAGGGGATGGTGTAAGGCAGTGCCAGTGTCCCCACACAATGTCCCTACACAATGTCCCCACAGCACTGCGAGATGCAGTCCTTCTGGGAAGCAAAGGCCACACATGCCTTTGTGTTTTACCTCCACCTGATCATCATATCCACCCACCTAAAATTCCATCTCTGTTTTCTATATAGATCCTGACAGAACAGCTCAAGTACACTGTGTACAGTCAGAGGACAAGTATTGATTTTGCTGTACCTGAATAAAATTCTTAACAGAAAAACAAAGCTAATGCTGGTGTTTCGGTTTTTCTCTCTTTTGACTTCTGTGTGTGGGTTTCTGTTCTCACCATACAGTATTTGATTTGTGTGAGGTACAGAGTCAGAGCTTGATTTTTAAGATGGGCACAACCCAGGCTCTGATCTGTGCAGGCACAATTTCGGAGCCAGTAAATAATTTTGCCTGTGTTTTATTGCCTGTATTTAATTGAAGTGCAAAGCAATAATTTCCTTCCTACTGACAAATCAGCAAATCAGATAGGCAGTTATTACATTTTTCTGTTGTAATTATGAGGAACCATACCCTACCACATCAACATTGCCTAAAAGTTTCAATGTGTAGTTTATTCGCACTTCACTGGGCCAAGGGACAACTAGCCTGATCTGAAGTGTATCCTTATTTATTTTAAAGATGTTGTTGTGAATTAAGGTGATTAAGGCATTATTTTAATAGTAGGTATAGTATACATTAGTAGTGTTGCTAATTATATTGTCATGAAAACATTTGAAGCCTTATTAATGCACACACAATCGATACTTAAAAGCGTCGTTGCCTGATGGTGATAATACAGCTTCACTAGTGGATGATCTATGACTGCAAGCATTAAATACTCCCTACTTTAAAGTCATTAATCCCTACTTTCTTTGAATACGTTTAATTAAAAAGTTCCCTTTTCCAGTAATTGCTGTTTTTATATAACCCCAAAATGGAATTTTATTCAGGCACAAGGTCTTTTATATAAACATCCATCTGTCCACAGCATAACAGTGCTGGGACAAGTTTTGTGGATTGGGTGAGAAGTGAAGAGATTACAGAAGACTCTGTGTCCCTGTAAGAACTGTGAACTTTTGTGCTCTGTGTAACAGCTTTGGAGCATTTTTGCTTTCAGAATTTTGGTGCCAAACAAGAAATTGCAGAATCAATAGGAGAGAGCATCATGAAACAATGGGTTTTATGCCTACTGGAGCTGCAATATTAGTTTATAAAAAGATCCCTTTTTTTTTTTTTCTGTGTCAAGGTCTGCGCTGCAAAGTATCTTCCTTTCTGTTTGAGCACAGATTTAAGCAAAGCTCAATTGCATGTATAAAAGTACACATGTACACACACACACACACACATATATATT
Organism: Illadopsis cleaveri; assembly: GCA_013399915.1. Taxonomy (NCBI): domain Eukaryota; kingdom Metazoa; phylum Chordata; class Aves; order Passeriformes; family Timaliidae; genus Illadopsis; species Illadopsis cleaveri. The sequence continues at coordinate 943,545 of VXBB01004271.1, forward strand.
CTCTGTGCTTCAGGCTGAGAGATATCACTAATAAAAAGAAAACACGTTGGTATTAATAAGGTCGGCATTCAAAAAGTATGAAATAAATGCATGGAAGTTTTTCAGCTTATTAATCATTCCATTACAAGTGGTGTTTTTACTTTCATTGCTCTAACATCTAACCACAGTTCACTGGCTAAAGGCCAAGGTAGCTTTTGCACTGGCACATTACCATGCAGTGTACTTCTGTACTTCTCTTCCATTTATTAATGCTGCAGACTTCCTACAATTCAGGCCAAAAATAGAACTGGTTATGTGAAAAACACTGCATTTGTGCCTGAGCTGCAGTATAGAAACAAGAGGATTTTATATGGATGGGGAAGATATTCATGACACTGAAGAGCTAGCTGCTTATATTCTGGAAAAAGCTTTCTTTTTTTCATGGTTGTAAATAAAATTAGAGTTGCTATATACATGTTAGTCAGAAGGATGAATCACAGTTGTTGTATTGCCTCAATATGAATCTTTATGTGTATCTTTTGTATGAAGGAGAGATGATTTCTTGTACAAGGAAACCTGAAAATAGAGCAATGTATGGAAAGGAATTTTGTAAAAGCAAAGGTGAATGTGATGTTTTGTTTTTCAATATAGAGACTGTTTTCATCTGTGGCACGTGTTTTGAAGTAGCCTCAAAAATTATATGCAAACCAAAAACTTCAACATCACCACTAAATTTTTAGACTTGTATTTTGGCCAGGCAAAGCATCTCCTATTGTTCTGCTTACTGTAACTTTAAGTCAGCATTTGCTGTCTTCAGACCACTTCACCACAAAGACATTTCTAAACTTATTTCCAAGCTGTTATACAGCTTCACACTAAAAATTGTGAGCATTCAAATGCAGTCCTTACACTCTTGATCTTTTTTATAATGCTGTGATTTGTTTTGAATCAACAGTAGTTTGAACAAGACAAACAACATAGCAGATTCCATCTGAACCTAAGGGAGCTGCCAGGGACACAGGTGAAGAGTGATAGTGGATGCATTTCATAGTCAAAATGAAAAGCAGCAAAACTGATAAGGTCTCATTGTTGCACAAATAGAAAAAGCTAACAGTTTGCATATCAGAAATATCAGGTGTTAGGATTTGACTCAGGCCTGCTGAAAAGGAGCTTGTTTACCTTTGGAGAAATAGAGAGGAAGGAAATGTCATGCAGCAACACCACACGTGGTAATGATGGGAGATGGCAAACAAGGAAATAGACCTTTCCGATGCTGTTTCCTAGAGATACTGTTTGGACTGGCTGTGATGGTGGATTATTAAGGAATTCTGATTATTAAATATCTGTGCCTGGCAAAGAATAAGAGAGCAACAAACCTCTTTTAGGTGCACAACAGTCTCCGAAGTCACCCTTGTTTTGTTCTTGGTACTGTGTAAGAAATAAAATTGGTGATCATGTTAGAAGCAGAGGCAATAATATTGAAATGAGAACAAATTGTAAGCTGTATGATTTTTGAACTATCTAGAGAAAATGAAATTAAGAAAGCTTTCAAATGCCATGTGCCTTGCACCAGACCACTGAAACACAGTGAGATAAAACAAAAGCTACTGTGTTTCTCTGTCAATTTATAACCTATAATTGGATTTTAAAAAGGAGGTATTAGTTCACAGGACAAGGTTTAAGTAAAAAATATTTGGTGCAAAGTGCTTAGTTCCTTCTCTTAATTACTACAGACCAGCCTTGAACCTTACCTAACAGTGGAACTCCATCCAAATCTAGTATAGACTGAAATTAATGAATCTGCTCCAACTTACATTAAAATTTAATTTTGTCCTGACAAGCTCTCTGAAATTGATACTCACTGCAATACTGAGTGCAGTATAAAAGATCATATCATGCAGTCAACATGATGCACTTTGCAATGTAATTTAACACAAATGTTAAATTAAATTACAAAGATAAATTTTATGGTCTCTCTTAAAATCATTTAAGAGCTTAATTCTTATCTGAGATGTGTAAGACACAAATCTTTCCTGTTGATCACTGACTATAGAGATAATTGTGAGAGAAGAATCACAAAATATGATGGGCTGTCCAGGGCTTTTCTTTATGATACAGACTTGTGATTTGATGTATTACTCCTTTATTGCAACTAGGATCTCTGTTGAAGGAACAGGCTTGTAGGTTGTCCTCATTAAAAAAAAAAAAAAAGCCAATCTGTACAGTTTGGATGAGGCAAAATGGCACCAGGAGATCCATGAAGAAGATTTAGATAATGTTAAACAAGATTTGGATTATTCAGATTGTAGATTTTCATGGCCTTCAGAACTAAGCCCATCAGGAGGAAGATGAGACTCATTGTGTAAGTCCTTTAATTTCCTTAGCTGAAAATACAGCAACTGGATGCAGTTTGACTCTGCCATTGGGATTCCAGGAATCTCTACGTATGTTATTGAAACAAAGTGCCCTTACTTTGCCTGATTTGTAATCAAGGGAAGGGAAAGGAGACAGATAACCTTCACTATTCACTTTGGTGTAGGAAGAACTGCGAGCCCAGCTGGTGGAAACAAAATGAAAAGCCCATGAGACTTGTCCGTGATGCTGTTGAAGGAGGGGGTTTTCCAAATACCTCCCCATTGTACAGAAGGTGAATAGGAAAAAGAGCATTAGCTGAAAAGACGTTCTTTTAATGTCTGAGTAATGAGAGGAAGAGTTCAAAGGTGCAAAGTTCTTGCCATGAATCAAAAAAATAAAAAAAAATTTAAAAAAATATTAAAACTTCAACGAAAGAAGCAAAACTACAAACACTGGAACTCCTTTCTAAGCCCTTTCTAAACAATGGATCTTAAATAAAAAGATTAAGCAAAATCACAAGGAAAACATTTTTAGAGTTTGGGGTAGGGGGTTATCAAATAATTTCAGCAATGACTGAGAGCCCTAAAATATTTTTTTTTTAATGCTTGAGAATATTCTGAAACAGAATTCCTCCCAGCACATGCTGTAATGATGAGCATACTGACTAATATGATAACTAAATAAGGTATATGTCAAAGTCATCTCCACAAATGCACTTCAGCTTCCCCTTGGACAAGGAAAGGAGAGCACATCTGTCCAGTTCAAGATCCATTATGTGGCATCTTGAAAATGCTTCATACCACTCATTACTTACAAACTGAAGATGTCACTAAGACTGATCATATCCACTGTAAGAAATGCTTAGTTTATTACAATATGATGCTAAGTAGGCCCTCAAAACAGGTTCTTTCCAGGGAGGAATGTGCTCAGCTATCTGCACAGCACTTCAGCAGCAGCTCTGCAGGAACAGGGACATCGACAGGAATGCTTTCCTGATTCTGGAACTGTTAAAGCCAGAGCCCTTCTGCTAGCCTGGTCACACTGCAGGGAGTGAGGAACCTGCCGTCCTTGCTGGGATGCAAGGAGGGAGGAAGAAACTTTCTGAGCTGTAAAGGAGGTTGGCTTCCTTGCTGACAAGGCACACAGTTTTGATGGTGTCATGGTGCCACCACAAGGAAAGGCAGAATTAATAGCCACAAGAGCTAGCAAAGCTTCCATAGTCACCTGAATTGCTCCAGAGTGCATGGAGGAGAGGACAATGGTGGACATGGTTATCTAGATGATAGGTAAAGGAGGGGGAGAAAAAAGGAAAGGGGAAAAAAAAAAAAAAAAAAAAAAAAAAAAAAAAAAGGAGGGAAGGAGAAACTAAATTGGGGTGCAACACTCTAACTAGAATTAGCTGCAATGCTGGTGATGGCTGTGCTAAGATCTGTTTCATATCCACTCATAGTTTTTTGCCTGAAAAAACATGTTTTTTAAGCTTAGTCTTACCTGAAATGAATGCTGCTTCTTGCCATTATTACTGTTGCTGGGCATTGAAATGACTGCAGATACAGAACAGTGTAAAAACATGATGAGCTATGTAGCTTGGGAGCAATTGAGCAGCTGAATACTGCATTATTGAGAAATCATTCGCTACCTCTGGGTGTTAGCGAGAAACTGGAGAGTCCTAGACTGGCATTCAGGGCATAGCATAGGATGAATAAACATTACTGAGTGCTGAGTATTTGCTAGTGAATCCAGCATGGAGCTTCAGCAGTTGTGTGTCATCCCACTGCGTCCTCCCAGGTTGGCAACACACACAAAAGGAATAGTGAATGCCAGGAGCCTTGTGGCAGGATTCTTTCCTAAATAACCAAATTATCAGTGAAATTGAGGACATTTTGTATGACGTGCAGCAGGGAAAAAAAGCCATATTTTCAAGTGTCAACATGTGAGAGCCATTTAAATATATATCAATAGTCCTCAAGGGACTTGTAGATAGGTGCATGAAATTGTTGTTTTTATGTGCATACCTGTCTATTGCCAAATTATCCCTGGGTTAGTATTTTGCCTCTTTTCTAGTTGAGATAGGAATCTCTTTAGAATAAGGGGCTTAGTATTTTGTAACATATCTCTGCCATTGTAGAAATAATAAGCTGCAGATGCAAATGATCACCAATATTGCAAGTGTTAAGCTGGAAATTCTAATTCTTAGCTTCTTAGGTGATTGCAAGTACAAATATTTTGTGACTCAGCATGGTGTCATAAAACATGGAACCTTCTCCCATGCTGAGTGGTGGCTATTAACCTGTAAATCTCAGGTTATGGAATTTGTCCCAGAATCTGCTTTTGCTATGGTATTGTGCTGCAGAATACTCGTTCTGTATTTTTTAAAGCTAACAAAAAATATCCACTCCATATGGTTTTCGAGATGTACTTAAAATATGAGCCAAGTTCAACCTGATGCAGTGCTGTCTTGCTGAGCCCTGAGCTAGTCTAAAACAATTTCTTTCAGAGGTGTGATCCCATTCATCTCAATGAGATTTTAAGTCAAAGCCTAAAGAAAGTATTTTTAGTAAAAGTTTTGAAACCTTTTCATTACTACCTGTTTAAATAAAATGTCTTTAATTTAGGAGTAAATACAGTAAGCATGCCTATATCATATTTCCAAGCAGTTTCCCACCTCCTTGTAGATTTCAAAACTCATATTGTTTCCTACCTATGCAGCAAATCCATGAATTCAGTCTGTTTATACACAGCCAATTTAAAAAACCTTTGACACAGAAGGAATTGGAAATATGGAGGGAACAGTAGTCACAGTAAACAAGCTGGGGATTACTCTGTGGTATTGGACTACTTAAGCTGTTGGTGTTTAAGAGCTGGCTTTTCATTCTGTCCCAAAGATCATCTAAGGTTTCACTAAAATAAATGACCCTTTGCAGACTGGATTTTGAATATTCAGGTTAAAATAACTCAGTTTATAATTTAAGTTGAAGCAGTTACTGTATTTGCTGCTTGCTACACTAACTACTGTCAAAATTGAACATTTATGTATTCCATGTATATCATTACATGAGATGTACAATGAACATTTATTAGTTCCACATCTCACCAGGAGTGCACAGTGGCTCTTCAAAAAGGGAAAGCAGGTAGCAAGAGTAGTAAGTTGAGTGACGGGAATCTCAAAGCCCTTTCTTTTGGCTTCAAGTTTATCTTGCAGGGAAGTACCATGGATACAGCTGATCCACTGAAATGTACTGATGGAAGAGACTTGTATTTGACTTGATATACTGGGCAAGAACTTAAAACAAAGCCAAGCATTCCCCTCTAGAAAACAGTATGTAAAAAACACCTAATTTCTTTTAGTTCATAAAACCTCCAAAACGTTTCTCATTTATATCTCCATGTTTTCAATTGAAAACAAAGATGGTTTTTAAGATGAAAATGTTCTGTATTCACATGTGATCCTTAAAAAACACATGCTATTTTGAGCAGTGAATTGCAAGCCGGCCAGTGAAAGAAGCAGCAATATGTTCCTGGGAAATTTTCATTCCTCCCTCTGTTCTGCAGGGGAATGAAACTTACATTAATTCGGAAAAACAAGCATGAGCAGAGAAATTTAAAATCAGCTATAAGCTTTCTCTGTTTCTAACTCCAAAGAATGAACTATATTGAGGACTGCAGCAATGCTTTCCTGTCTCAGTGCCATGCTGCTGGGAGTCCAGGCCACTCATACAGGGTTTTGAAACCACTCCAGAAAGTCAAACTTCCAGGTATAGCTCTTTTACAGGGCCTGAAAAAATATCCATAGTGTGTCCCCTTCCTCACTGCAGGTGTATCTGTAACATATTGCGGACATCTGGAAACGTGTACCTGTGGATGGGCATAAAACAGTGGATGTGGATGTGCAGAGACATTTCAGTTCTTTTCAGAAATCTTGCCCCACTGAAGAAATGGGACTTTTCCCAGGGAAATGCACTGGGGCCAGAATTTCTCTAGCAGCATTAACTGGGGTTGTTTTCTGTATAGCACATAGAGGGTGTGCAGACAGAAGACTGCATTTCAGCGTAGAAATAAAATGTCATTGTGTTTAGATTTGTTGGTTAACAACTCAGAGTTTATGTGGAGGATAAAAAATGAGCTCTAAAAGAAAGCACTGAACCTCTTCAAGGCTGCACATTGTATTCCAGGTATACCTACACTGTCAACATCCTACCTGAATACTAGCCAATGATTAATACTCCCATTCAAATGGAGGTTTTGTTACTTTTAGGAAAGGTTGTAAATCAACATGTGCTCTGAATATGCAACAGTTCCTATAATTTTCAAGTGATTAATACAGGCATTTGACCAGGAGAAGTTTCAAGCATCAAAGAGTTAAAACTACATTTCAGTAGAACTTCAGGGAACACTGTCATTGCTGCCTGGCTCCTTGCTGGCTCATTCAGAAAAACTGATGTTACATTATACATTAACATTTGTAAGTGTCATCTACATGAAAAAATTTAGCTATTTCCATTTTTTAAATTGTAATTAGTGAAACTTTTATATATACAGACAAAATGGGCAGCCATAGGAAGATACTTAAAACTTGCTTATTTTAGTAGACCATAGGACTTGTTGGCCACCTGGCTTACTGACCAGATATGTTTCCTGATTTAAAGAAACTGTCTGGGTGATTATATATTGTCACCGACTAAATATGGCAAGACTCGAGGCTCACCGATTTCTCTTTAAAATGCAAAAAGCATTAAAAAGCTGAAGGGCTGCCGTTCCTTTGTGCTGCTGGCACGGAGGCAGGGGAGCCTGTTCGCTGGGGCAGCTCTGCCACCTGCAGCTCAGCGCCGGCAGGACCGCGTTGCCTGCGCCGACCGCACAACAGCCTTCCCCACCGCTTTAAACGCAAAAACCCTCGTGGAGGCAAGAGGCTTCACCGAGGAGGGTAATCGCTAATTAAATCTAAAATAGAATACGTTAGCTTATGGTATGCAAAAGGTAAAAGAGGGCTTTCACATTGGTCTTTCTTAATAATCTTCTCTGCTTTCAGAATGAGCATCTGCTCTCAGAATGGAATAAAAACTCAGCATTAGAACAAAAATCATAAGGCTAAAACTATTCTTGGTGTGACTGGACTGATCTCAGGGCTGAATATGACCCCTTACTGATGAAGGCCAGTTTGGGCTCTGCTGTAACTGAGGTGGTACAGGAAATTATGTGTGGATCCATATTCTCAGAACCCTTTAACTCCTGTCTGCAGTGCCACCACTATCTTCTCATATAACTCCCTTCTTGAAACACACTGGTTTTTGAAACCTGTATATGCTAGTCTTCTCCTCCAAAAAAAAAATTAAAAAACTAATCAAATTCTTTCAGACGTGTTTTACTAACACCAAACAATAAAAAAGAAGAACCACTCCCAAACACACCTTATTATGTTCCCTATTTTCATTTCCTTGAGCCCCACGGGTATAGCATTACCATTTTGTCAAGTTGGATCCAAGCCCTCTGACTGATGAATTGTCCATAGGATCCATATGGAACTCCAGGAAAGTCACTGCCAGTCTGTATAGTACCAAACTGTGTGCATGGGTGCCAGTGTGTACTGGGCACATTTACAGGCTGCTCATGCCAGTGATCTCTCAGTGTCAAGAACTGTGTTCATCCTTAGAGTTGGCTCCATCTCACAGCTCTGACAGTGAAACAGCCATGGTTCTACCTAATGGTCAGACATCATCACAATGAGCTCAGATGAGATGGCTAGAAACTAATTCTAATAATATTGGGTTACTAAGCATGATGTGGAGTTCTTTCAGTGGGTTTTAGTACTGCAGAGGGAAAGTATATAATCTATTATGATACACATCGTTCCAAATATGTTTTAAAAGCTAAAATGAACATATTTTTTCTTTGAACTTCAGGCTTCGTTCAACTGCACACACAATTAAGACACATTCTAGTGCCTGAAACATCCAAATGGACCTTTGTGTCCTTCTGGGACAGCAGGAGGGATCTGGTGGATCAGATCCAGCATCATCTAGGGTATTTCAGCTGGCACTAGACACCTGTGCACAGGCATCTGGATCCCACCTCTTGTGCTGCCTAAGCGTGGAACTCAGAAATATCTGTCTTGTCAAGCATTGCCATTAAAGGTTCTGTATTCCTAGGAATGTAGAAATTATTTCTGTAATCATACATCGTCACCACACTAAATTCTTGAAGTCTTTAGGCTATTTTCTTGGGTGACTGATTTCAAGCTGTGAAGAAACTGCTTGTAGAAGAGATTGGCTTTGTTGGTGTTCCAAATATTATTAACATTGTACTATAGTCAAAACTTGTATATTTTGGTATTATCCAGTCCTTGAAAAAACGTTAAAATGGATGTTTTGAAGAGATCTCACACAGGGAGACTATATGATCTGTGGGGAATAGACAGTTTAAGCCTCAGGCTTCTTCTATATGTCAATGAATGCAGGAGTATAAAACATTTCATTAGCTTTGCTTTAAGAACTCACTCTGTCAAGCCAGCCTGCCAGTTACATGCAGTGGTTACATGTCAGTTACATTTAAAAGTGGTTAAAGACAGCAGGTGGTTTTGGCCAATCAAACTTTTAAATGCGTCTTGTACCCACATTTTAAATCTGGCTTTTTTGAAAAAACCAAACTACTGATTGTCACTGGCAAGTTCCTTGGACTTAAGGTAATTGGAGCACAATCATTTCCTCTTTCAAGGATTTGGGTTTGAGTCACTTTAGATTTCAAGTAGGTCTCAAAGGTCACTGAAAAGGACTGAGATTTGATATCAATCATTTTTAATCCAGTTCATTTTACACTTATTCCCAATTCACATGAGCTAGATGCATTTAAAACTATAGAATTCAATGCCCTCCTATTACTCAAGTATCCAAAGCCGACCTTACAATTTTGTGACTTTAGAGAAAGAAAATGGTTGTGAATACCCCAAAAGTCAGAAGTATTCAAGATGAGACTTTCCCATGTCCCAGAGTAGGGCCCTCAGTGCCCAAATTTTTTTTCTCTATGCAAGTGAGATCAGTCAAGCATTTCTACCTATTGGGTCTGTATTCCATTTCAGTCTTGTGTGTGAAGTGAAAGAGATTATGTACAGGATTAGCAGTCAAGATATCCACAGGCAGAAGGGACAGCGTAGTTCTCAGTGCACATTATGGTTAGAGCACAATAGCAAACATCTTTGCCAAGATGATAAGGAAGAAATATTCTCTTTGTTGCCAATATTAAATATCTAGGGAAGAGTAAGTATATAATGAATAAAGTGTCCCTAAGGAAATGTTGGAAGAACCTACATATATATTTACATATTTTTAGTTCCAGCAGCAGTAGAGCTATGTGAGTCTAGTGCTCTGCCTAGGGTAACTAGTTTGTTCAGAATTATCACAAATATTTTTTCAAATATCTTGCTGCCATCAGCTCATAATGAGAAAATTTAGGCAGCTGTGCCAGAAACCCAGACTTTAGAGAGTCAGGACAATGCTGTCCCTTATGATCACAAATCTCTTTCACATACACAAACACACACAAAACCTGAGCAAGCACCTGCAGGTTTCAGAATAAATTGAATATGAACTCAAAATACAATACCTTTTTCACAGCATAAACTGGATCCTGCATCTATTTTAGAACCTGATTATCTTAATTTTTGTTAGAATATTTAACTAGATGAAAATCCAAGCCCAGAGTGTACTATCTGATCGCAGATTTCTGTCCATTAGATTATCTTGTAGATATTTATTTACAAAAAGTATGTAAAAACTAAAAAAAAAGTCAATGAGGCAACTGCAGATTCAATTTCTGCACTTGAAAAAAAATAATTTCTCGTGCTGAAGCTCTTCGTTCTCCCTGCTGTTTTATGTTATCTCTGTTTTAACTGCTGTTAATGAAAGGCTCATCAAACAGCAGTGCCAATACACAGTAATATTTAAATGCTGAACTAGTCTCAGTCCTCACATCAGCTACCTTTCAACTATTTTCCTTGCATACATTGCATCTCCATTTATATGAATGAGAGAAGGGTGCACGTGGGGAGCATGGAGCAAGCGTTGTTGAAGCCCAGAGAGAAGAATTTGTCTCCTGTCTTATATATTTGTAAAAGAATGAAGGTAAAACATCTCCCGCTGAAGTAAATCCTAGATACTCCTTCAGCAAAATGTCCTCAAATTAAGTAAATAATTCAAACCAAGACTTTGCTTAAGTTACACCTTTCTTCAGTTCCCATTCTAACTTCTAATAATTTGATCAACTTGTTGCCCTACTTCTGTTGGTAAAAAAAGCCAAACCTGCCCCTGCTTCTAAATGCAGTTCTGCTTTGAAAAGTGACTAAAAATGGCATGCAGGCCCCATGCTTAATCTATGCCAGCTACTTCCTTGTCATATGTGCTCAGTTGTCAAGTAAGGAACCATTTCTCCTGTGTGCCAGCCCTGCAAATTTCAGGTAGGACCTGTAGGTCAGCCCGGATTTTTTTCTCCTCATTTAGGATGCCTAAAAACCAAGGCTCTGGCAAACAAGAGTAAGCCCTCAGTTACATGTGTGCAATTTTGTAGCCTTCTATGGCTTTGAGTGAGGTTTAATGACTGGAAATGCTTCTGTGGTTATAAAGAGGAGAGAATAGAAAGCCGCACAGTGCTCTTTCTGCTGGATCTGCTGTGCTAACAGGAGTAGAAAGCAGTGGACAATAATTTTAATTATTAAGTGAATAGACAGAAAATATATAAGATTCTATTTAATAAAGGTGTTTGAAATCCCATGTTTTCAGAAATCTTTATCTTTTATATTCAGCATTCAAGTAGATAAGAAAAATAAAAGGCTTCTTTTTTTCTCATGTGTCATTCATATGATAGGAAAAGAGTGTATAGTCCTCATATAACAAAAAAAGTCCAAAATTATCAGGATTATTTTGCATGAAATATCAAAATAAAAGATCATTTATAAGAAGTTCTCATTGTGGTGCAGCAGGTCAGAAGAACACATTTTGCTGTGTGGGAATGACAATCCTCTATGGGCATTTTACTATTTATTAATCTTTGCAGCTTTGGCAATGAAGCATGAACATTTTCTAGTCTTCTGAAATATCTGTAGCCTGGAAGACTAGAGTTGAAGTTTATCTGATATATCCAAAAATTACCTAGGATAGTAAATAGCAGGAAAAAGTTTTCCCAATTCAGAGTTTTGATTTTGCAATCCAAGTGAACTGTACAAGACATGCTCTGTTAGCAAAAGGAAAAAAAATCCAAAAATACAATTTCCAGCTATGTAAATACTGATCATTGGAGGCTTTGACTGGATTAAATTGTTCTATTCTGATTTTTTTCTTCCAGTTGTGTGTAATACTGGAGCCAATGCAGGAACTGATGTCAAGACATAAAACTTACAATCTAAGTCCTCGAGACTGCTTGAAGACTTGCTTATTTCAAAAATGGCAGAGAATGGTGGCCCCACCAGGTATGTTTCACTTCCAATATTCCACTTATTTTACAGTAAAATTAATAGAGAAGCAATGGGAAAGTTTACTTTTAAAGGAAAGTAATAAAAATTAACAATGCTCCCAAAGCAAGCCTGAAAATTATTCTGATATTTTACGATTTCAGCCTGACACAACTGATTTATAGATGTGCACACTGAGATGGCTTCACTATGACTAGGATATAATTTAGTACAAAAATATGTGTAGATGGAATGCAAAATGCCTACTGGCTCCATTAGAATTCATTGTTTATGTAATCCTGCTTCCTGCTGTGACTCTGAAATTACAGCTACAATTCATCATTAATTGTCTTTGAGACTAATATCAAGTTATTTACAGGCCTGGACCTAATCTCCTTCCTCTTACACCTTAAAATAATATTTCTCTCTTTTTTCAGATTATAAAGGTTTTTATATCTAAGAGTGTTCACATGGGTGCCCAGGCCAAATTTTGAGAAGAACAATTGCCCCTCTGTGCTTTGCCAGTTTATGCAAAGCTGTGTAATTATCCTGATTCAGTCTGAGGTTTACAGGCTTGCAGGGCAATGGCATTAGCACACTTTATTGGGTTCTCTTGGGAGCAGCAATTCTAAAGGTGAGGCCCACACAGGATGTAGAAGGAACTCAAAGGGTGGTTGCTTGTTGCTTGCTGCATCAATGGCAGCAGTAGGGTAGAAAGCTTCTTTAGCCTTTGTCTCTGGCTGGATCATTTGAGGCTGCACCCTACATCACAGTACGACCTGCATTTTTGTTTAGCATCATTTCTTCCTGTGTGACCTTCAGCAAGTTCCACAGTCACTTTGACCATAATGATCATTATCATGATACTCCCATCAGTAAAATGCTTTTGAATACCTTTATTCATACCTTTAGACAATGCTGAGAAAAAAAGCTTTGTTAATCCATCAGAAAAAATTGAAAGCAGATTCTATTGGTTTGGGTCCAAATATCATTCTACGGTTTGTATGTTAAATTTAACACAACTGCTACCATTAAACTTAGTAATTTAAAACAAATTTAAAAAATATTTCAGCACTTCTTATGGATCATTTTAGTTCATGCTTTACAATATCTGCCATTTGCTTTCCTTCTTATCATTTTATTGCAGCAGAACCCACAAGACAACCAACAACCAAACGGAGAAAAAGGAAAAACTCTACCAGCAGCACTTCCAACAGTAGTGCTGGGAATAACACAAATAGTACCAACAGCAAGAAAAAGTCAGCTGCTGCGAACCTGAGTCTATCAAGTCAGGTACCTGTAAGTCTCACTTTCCTTTTAGGCCTGAATCACTTATGGTGCTTTAATTCTTTCCATGCATTGTAAAGAAGGTGCATTCTTGAGCCAAAACTATCACAAGCAAAAGGCAATCTTGCACAGTGTGCTGTGGAAGCTGGGGAATTAGTAGAGAGATGTGAAGAAGCTGTTCTGCAGTGCAACTTTAATGCAGGACCCTCAAACAGAAGTGTCCTGAGGATCAGATGTGATTTCTTAAAGGCCTGGGCCAGTTCCCCTTTTTGTCAGAGGGAGTCCCTCTAATAGTGGTGGGACTCAGATTAGGCCTTGTGTTTTCAGACATAGCATCAGCCTTGCAGACTTTATCTACCAGGTGCTAGGTGAGGATGTGTCCCAGTGGTGCAGGACAGCTGTACCTGAGGAAGCCACTGGTGTCTCTTTTGTTAGTACCTTGCCTCTAATTGGTGCCAGGTTCAGATGCTGAACAGGAACAGGTTATGATTTAACTTACCTGCAGAGCTTTACTCCTTGTCCAATCACTCCACCTGCAGAGGATAGGTCCGCTGGAATGTGGCTCTCAGCTTATCCACCCTGCCAGCTGTAACTGTTGACATTCTAATTGTATAGGGAGACACCAAGTCATTTCCAGAGTAGCAACTGTATCAGCACTTTAATAATGTCACTTTTACTGCCTTAGTCACAATATAGGGGCAATCAGACCCCAAATTGTGACAAAGTGTGCCTTTAAGTCAATAAGGAGTTAGCTTATGCATTTTAAAGCTCGGGAAATTAATTTGATATTATAGGAACCATAAAGTCATATCCTGGGAATAACATGCAAGTATTTTTATTGGATTTTTGATCAGCAGATAGGAAGGGGTTAGGTCTCCTCTGAAACCTAACAAAGAATATAGGCATTTTGTTAGCACAAAGCAGACACTTCCTGGTAAGCTTGAATACCCAGATGAAAAAAAGAGGACTATACTAACACGAGTGAAATGAAATTAAAATTTTTGTTTAGCAACTGATTTAGCAATCCACTAGTTTACAGCTTTGGGCTTCAGTACATTAAACTCATATTTCCTCCTTGTCATATTAAAATTGGCTCACATCCCCAGAGTCAGATTCTTTCCCTAATATAGGCATCTCTGTGTTTTTCTGGCAGCACAAAGCAGTCAGAAGGCTGACTACCTGATCTCCTGGTGGCAGGCACTGCTCTGCCCCACTGGTGGTGTCTGCCACAAAAACCTTTGGATCAGTATTCAACCATATTTAAGGAAAAACTGCGATGAAATGCAAAATCAAGCAACCAGCTAGTTCCTTGCTGTCTCCAGCTTTAAAAGACAGTAGAATAATTTTCTGTCAACTACACCCTGCTCAGAGTTCAGCAGGACCAGAATCTGACCCTGCCTCTCTTCAGCCTGCTCCTCCCTGGAGAGAGGACTTTTGTTGCCCTCAGTGGTAGCTGTGTGTACTTGAATGTTTGAATGTGATTGAGCCCTCTGATAGTTACCTGTCACTCCCACTGATATTGAAACTGACTTCAGGTGCTGAAGGCTACTCCTGACAGATGAAGTAGTCAAGGCTGCTTTTCTGATGGAGATGATAGTTGAGCATCTGAGACATATTGGTGAATTTTATTATGGTATGAGGGATGGATTTTTAGGTTTCATTTACTTTCAGGATGTTGCATACTCAAGGTTTTTCAATATTCTTTGCTTTCTGTACCAGAGTAGCAAAATGATCCAAACTCTTTTGTATGGAGGATCAGGTTCCATTTTTAGGACACTTTTCCTTTCCATCTGCAAAGGGGAAAATGCTTAGCTGTTCGATTTGACATACTAACAGCTCTTCCCATCTTCCCCACAGCAAAGATAGCAAACCAGATGGAATTGATGGTTTGGCCACCCTGTAGAGTAGACAGAACTCAAAATAATTTTAGCAGGAGGATATTTCGGTGTAAAACTATTCAACACTTTTCAGTTTAATAAAGAAATGTTTTCCCACGCTTCTTCAAAATTTTGCATTCTTTGAAGTGGACCTTGCTGCCATTGCTTTCTGAAGATAGCTGCAGGTAGCAGTAACTTGCTTTCTGTTTCTTTCCCATAGCTGTACCTTAAAGTGTATCATTTAGTAGCTAATGTTTGGTTTCCCTTACATGCAATAGAAGACAAGAGATCCTTGAACACAATTTGGCAGTTTTCAATTCACTAAAATATTCATTTGGTCATACAGCTTTCTGTGAATGGGACTTTCCTGCTCAGTAGAAAAAAACCCCACCCTACTGAAATCATTCACTTTCAGTGTTAAAAGCATTTTCCCTCTCCTTATTAGAGAAGAGGAATAGAATCACGGCATCTTCTATCTAGATGACTCAAATAATCAGAGTTAGTTTCAATTCCATTTTTCTCATTCTCCTCTCTGGAGAACCCCACAATGAGCTCATATCTATATCAACCCTGGATTAATGTGAAGTCCTATATTCCAACTTCCTCTTTTTCTCCAGTGATTTCTTCCCTACCAGCAAAGGCAGTCTCTCCACCATAATCACATCTAATTTCCTGTCTGTTTTATGCTTCGGTGCTGTTTTAACTTTGATAATAAATTAATCCTGATTAACCAGTGTTTTCTGAGCCTCTGTTCTATATGATGTTTCTTGATTTAGGACATTAGTAATTTTTCCATTTTGCTCCTACATTAATGCTGCATACACTCTGGCAAATATGTGAACTACCATACACCTCATCCACACTTCTCAGTCACACTATTTACTTCTATTTCTTTAATGAGGTCTTCATGCCTGGAGAGGAAAATGTCCCATGTTCAGGATAGTGTTCGGAAAACAGAAGTACCATCAGCTATGGCAAAGCTTGGAACTTCAGAGTTTTGTCATTTTCCACACAGCCCCTTCTTCAGATAAATACATTGGGCTGACCAAACCTTGATTAATGAAGGAATGTTACTTCTCACAGAGACATTCTTCTACAAGTAGAAGGTTGTGCCATCTCCTCCACCTGCATTATTTTCTGATCAGTTCTCCAGGCAGGGACAGTACAGACAATACAGAGCCAAGAGCAGAAAGCAAAATGACATGATTGTGTTTCCATGCATGGGTCAGGTTGGCACTACATCCTGAAGCTCAGTTGTTGAAACCTAATCAATCAGTATCATTTGTGCTCCTTGTGTTGCCTTAAATTTATTAGCATTTCCACAGTGCTGACACTTTATCAGACATATCTAATCCATAAAAGCATCTGAAGGGTCTCTGCTAGTGGGTGGGTATCTTCCCTCTCATCAGGAATTTGAAAATGTTCACTCTCAGTCTGTCCTCTTATCTCTAACTATTGTTTATACTTTCTCAACTGTGGTAAATAAAATACAAAATTTTGTCCTTTTGACAGTCACTTGCACTCTATCGTACCCATTTTCTCTTATGATGGTGGGATAAAGTGTGGTTTCTGTGATTCTGTTGATTCTCAGGCTACTGATTGCAGATCTTCAGTATCTCTTGTCAGCGTTACTCTTCTGGCCCAAGTCCCTTGTTTAATACCTTTTCTATGTATTACTTATTTCCTACATATTTCCTACATTCTTAACACAAATGCAGTTAGCCAGTGTGCCCCATGACTGTACCACACAACTCTTTCTTAGGTTGGCTCATTGCTTGTCCAGTGATGCTTTTGACCCAAATCCTGTAGGTGCTGAGGCAACACACTGCAGTGGTGGAAGTATAACCAAGTGCTCCTAAGGTCAGTCTAATAGCACAAATACAAATAAGGTTTTTCTCACCAAATGTTTTCTTTCTCAGGCCCTCATGGGTGCAAGCTCAGTACTGCCAATGTGTTCACATAGATGCATTGACTTGTTTGACTGCATAAAAAAACCAGACAAGACAGGGACCCAGAAACTGTAGTCCTCTCAGCTGCTTTAGTCTCAGCAGATGCCAGTAATATAAACTTGGATCTGTTCATATCCTCAATCACATCTGATCTTTGGAAGCCTTGTTGGGTAGAAACTGGAGTTACCAATTTCCACTTTCCTCTAGACGAAGAGCAAAGATGGGCAAGAGTCTTTGTGCAAGGTTCAAAGAAAACCTGCCTTTCTAATGCTAGCCTTCCTATCATTTTAAAGAAATTAATTACCTAATTTGGGTACGTCAGTCTTACCACTTACATGGTACTTATAATTTCCTCTAGTATTTGAAGCTAGCTGCAATATTTTCCCAAGTCTTTGATCAGTTTTCAAGCCTTCTTACTGGCTAAAATCATATTCCTTAGAATTTTTCATATTCTTCTGTTTCAAATAAAACTGTTGTGAAAGCCCAAACCCTTGTATTGTAGAGCAGTGATTTGTATATGGTGATCTGTGGATTACAGGTATAAGCAAGCTCATCAGAAGGGGTCCATACAGCTATTTTCACTTAAATATCACACTATGTTAAGTTTAATTAAAACAGGACACATTGATGCATTTTCATATATTTGAAACTTGATAGCAATCTACAACTCTCACAAACTCTAAGAACCATTGGTCTATGCTACTCCCAATCATCAGCACAGAAATTAATAGGTGGATTTTGCTCTCATTTATTAATGAAGATCCTGTTGAGTGTAATGCTGTAACCATGAACCCAGTGAAATATCATGTATTGGAAAGAATAAAGCATCACTACATGCCACTGAGTAAATGAAACATTCTTTGTGACATCCAGAGTCTTAAGTAGAACCTCCTTGCACTCTTTAAGCAAGTTACGTACCTCAATAATCTCTCTTTCTCTCTGTGGCTGTCTGTAAGCTCCTCAGAAACCAAATCCATAAATAAACCTGCTAATGTGGAAGGGAGCAATGCAATCTTTTATGTGTTTGAGAAACGGGGTAGGTTTAGGTGGTTTGTAATGCATATTGTAGAACCAGAGCTACAGTTCCAGGGCCAGAGATTAGTGTCAGAAATTATCCCATGCCTCAAAACCGTGCAATTCAGAATTTAGCAGTGAGATGAGAGAGAATAACTTTGTTTCCAGTTTTTGTGCTTTAGGAAAAACATTCCAAACAAGAACAGAATGTCAAGTTAACAGTGAGAATTATGATGAGATGTGAAAGATTTTTGTCTGGGAAGTGTTTACTCTGAAACATAATTAAAATGTCGGTTCTGTTTCTAAAGTTCATTTCAATACCAAAATCAGTCTGATGTTTTTTCTCATGGAAGCAGTGACCATTATGGGTGTAGGCAGCAGTGGGGCTCTCAGCCATGAATAATTTTTGTGCCAAGAAGCTAAAAGGTCAATTATTAAAATAATTACCACTCACATAATTCCATAAGAAGGAAGGCAGGAGGAGGAACCCTTCTTCTTTTGACTTAGCACTTAGAGGTATGCTAGCTGCTAAAACTAATGCAACTTTCAGTCTTTGGAGGATGAGATGTGTTTGAATTACATACTTGAGAGTGCCAGGCATTTCTAATTACCTTAGGCTTGTGAAGCACTGTTTGTCTACTTCTGGGGGCTGTGACAACAGAGCTATGAACCTATCACTGTAACACACTGAGTGAGGCTACGTATTACCAGCAGCAAAGATGGCAGGCTCAGGGATGGGGAATTTTACATGGCCCACCAGATATTTTTTTTACCTCCAAACTTCACTAAGACATTGTTTAGACATAGGATGATCCCAAGTTAAAAAGTGTAGTCACTTAACTGGGCAGGGCAGAGCTAAATTTTGAGGCTTGGTATAAAAAACAGATGAAACCTAGAAATGACCAGTCTATTAAATAGAAGTGCTTGCATTTGAGTGTTGTGTGAAGTGATCTCTGTGTATAGTTTATATGCATCAATTTAAGTTTGGATGGCAACTAGGGTTATTACAGGATGAAAGGTATGATATACATGAAAGCTGCTTTTGTGGTTATATTATAAAATACTACATTTCTATCACATAATGTAAAACAACCACTGCTTTATTTACAGTGCTTCACTACAACCATATTTTACTATCATGAGACATTCCTTGACCAAAAATGTTGTTTCTAATCACAGAGTAAATTAATAAGATTGAGTGACTACAGTCTAAATCTTTTTAAAATTAATTTAGTCAAATATGTGCTACCATAACTAGGCCATAGCAGTGTGTGCTGCCATGCAAGAGACTAGGGTTTAATTCTTGGATTCTGCTTCTCACTCCATGAGCAGGAGCTAGGAGCACTCCAGAGCTGCAGCCTCAACCCTGGGAGGGATGGAGCCTTGTGTCATTCAACAGCAGTGACCCCCACTGGCCAATTTAAGGAGAAGCATTGAGGGGCTCTAAAAGGAGTCACTTCCAGTCCTCCTCAGAGGTTGGTGGTCATTGCACGGGATCTAGTGAGTGGAGGTTCAATGGGGTGCACTTGGTGGGGTCTTCAGCTTTCAGTCTGAGGAGCAGAATCCTCTGGGGAGGAAACAGCATGTGCGCTTCCTGAGACACTATTTTTGCCTGATACAGCTATAAGTGGCAAGATTGTCAAGAATTTTTTTTTTTCAGATGTCCTGTAACGAATGCTGTGATATCTATCTTTTAAATAGAATGAGGGAAAACTCCACTAGCCTCAATATAATTGTAGCTCAATTCCCAGAGGGAGAGAGAGAGACTCAATAGCAGAGAGAGAAATACAAGTGCAAACTGTTCTCTCAGTGGGAGTCATTATACGAAAGGAATAATATTTGCAATGAACCTGAGAAATTAGAGCTGGAAATACTTACAAGGTCATTGAACATCTCCCCACTAATGCATGAATGTTTCCTGACACAGACTGAGATTTTTTCCCAGCCTAGTGTTAGGTGACCTGAGCAGTAAATCTAGCACTGTTCCAGTGGGATCGTTAATCCTCAGCCTGCCGTTATCAGGAACAGGAATATTGTCTTAGCAGTGGGGATTACATTTTTGTTTACTTAATGCCATCTTAGTACCCTAGTCTACATCTCCTCAGATTGGCCTAAAGTGATTGTCATCCTTTCAGCACTTGCAGCTGTTAAGCATATTTCCCCTCCCAATCATTTGGTGGATGTAATACACATATAATTCTTTCACGTGGCCTCCCCAGCCAGCTGTTGTAGCCCCATAGTGATTTTTGATGCGCTTGTCCAAGTCTCATCTGAGTCGCTGACCTCTTGCTGGTGTGGCAACAGAGAGAATTTGAGGCCTGTCCTTGAGAACGTCCAAGTAAAAGGAACTGTTGCCACCTTGGTCTGTGATTCTGTGTTTCAGCCACTGTGGTCCTTTTTGCCTGCCATATAACACTGCACACTCACACCCAACTCGCTGTCCTCTGCTAGGTCTCTTTCATCATTAATGCTCTTGCAATACAATGGGATCAGGTCTGGTTCAGCAGTGCACACTATATATTGCCTGTTGTTTAGAGGGATGGGGTAAATTAGAATAAACTTTTGCTTATGAACACCTCTCTTATTTAAACCTCTGTATCACAAAGCTGTGTGTGAGTTTTTTTTAACCAAATATTTCATGGATATATGGAGTAACAAAACAGAGTGAAGGAGAAATAATGTAACAATTTTCATATATTCACAAATTTTTTACATAGCGGAGGCTGAAAATGTGACACCAACATTCCTTTGTAACATGCCAGCCTTTGCTGAGGGATATCAAGAAATAGTATAAACACTTGCAGGCAATAATTTGTATTGTTTTCTGGTGAAGGAACTAAATATCTGATTAAAAAGAAAGTTTATTAAATGCAAACATTTGTCTTCTGTTTGCTTTTAACATTCATAAGAAGGAACAGATCCTTTAAAAAATGAATCTGTTGTTCACCAGGATTCTTGGAAGGGCTTGTTAAATCAGCAGGAACAAAACTACACATCTGGAATTACTGCACTTCTACCAAGCACTACCTGATGCCCTGACACCTGAGCTGCATGAAAAGATGCATCCCACATATTTCTTTAGCTGTTAGCACAGCAGCCTGATTCTCTCCCTTGAACAGAGAGAACAAGAGAGCTCTCTGGCTTTGCACCTTCGCTTTCCAATCTCAAGTTTGCACCTTTCTATCCCGTGCTGCTTAGGGTTTTTGCAGCAAATCTGTAATGCACTGGAGTACAGTAGGCGGTTTACTTGTTTTCATGGAAGGACAATTTGTACTTAAAGCAGTGATTAGATGAATTCTTTCTTTCTTGCATGCTTTAGTTTCTGATGAGTACTAGCTTCATCAGTGTAATTATAATTAGCACTCTTCATCTTGCTTTTACGGTACCAGCTGGACAGATTGGTCCTCTTACTGCACAGATTGGCGGCAGGGTTGCCTACATGGAGTTAGGTGACAGGCACCATGAAATAACAGATGGTAAATTCAGGGCTTGTTGGCAATCAGCAGGTTTTTGCTAATGACTTAATTAGCTATGCAAATTGTCAAATCAGTGTGAACATTGTTTTTATCGAAAACTTTACCTAAATTAATTACCATAATTAAGTAGCAGAATGTCAAGTATATTGGATGCGTAAAAGGGCTTGGCTGGCTATGGATAAGAGAGTTACCATCTTTATTAGAGTGCTGTGCTCCATGTTTGAGAAGTCTGAGGATAAGAAATGTGGTTTCTTTTAAACTACTTTTAAAATACGCATATCACCAAGTTCCAGCTGAGATACACCCTGGTGCCTTTCCAAAGAAAATGGCTCAGGAAGGATTTACTGAATAAAGGCTAAATATTTCAAGGAGAAGTTTAGAGGCAGTTCCATAGCCTTTTATTTGCTTAAAATTAGGCATATTTTTCAGCCTACCTGCTTTTCTGTTCTGGGGTTTCTGAGATCCAGAGCCATGAGCATGGGGCTATAGAGATGTGTTATAGTTTTTAATTAAATTAGAAATAAAGTGCAAGCCTCTCTCCTTGTTCCTACTATGTGGGAACTTTTAACTCTGTTGTTCAAATGTCACAAAGTTAAAGAGATGCAAATTCTCTAACATAATTTTTTTAAGTTGATTTTTTCTCTCTCAAGGTTTCCATATAACAAATATTGGGTGCTGTTCACAGGATGTGATGGTGGTAGGAGAACCAACTCTGATGGGAGGCGAATTTGGGGATGAAGACGAAAGGCTTATCACTAGATTAGAGAATACACAGTATGATGCAGCAAATGGCATGGATGATGAAGAAGATTTCAACAATTCACCTGCACTGGGAAATAACAGCCCATGGAACAGCAAACCTCCTGCTAACCAGGAAACTAAATCTGAAAACCCCACACCACAAGCTTCCCAATAGGTTATTCTGCCGCAGTGCCCACTGCAATGTACCTCAGTGGGTTATTAATTACTGTTTCACAGCATTCTTCAAAATAAAATTTAAAATAAACAACTTTCAAATGATACAGTATCTATTTCTAAACTAAAGCTATCCAACTTTTTCGTTAGGGAAAACTCTTGTATATGCTTCCATATACATTCCTTGGAAGTACTGTCATACAACTAGATACTGGCACTGACCTCAATTAAAATAATTGAAAATTAAAAAGGATCTCATGGCAAATTTCTAACAGTGCATTTTATTGGAAGGGATTGTTTTTTTCCTCATCAAACAATGGCCATATTTTAACAAGTCATCAGTGCTCAGGATCTCATAAACATAACTATGTAAAACTTTTTACAATTGTAATATATTTTCTGCTTTTCAACTTGCACCTGAAATTTCTTGTTTCAGAAAAAGATCAGCTTTTAAGGAAAAGTAATTTAAAGTAACTTTTGTTCATTCTTTAACTTTTCTTTCATCAGTTAATCATTTAAAGGATCCAGCATTTTTAATTTACATTTAGCTGATGCCAGTAGATACTCTATCCATCATTTAATAAAAATACTGAAACAAGAAATGTCTTTTTTTCATCAAAGACATGAAAAAATATTTTTATGTGGAAAAAGACACCCAGTCCTATGAGAGTTTATGCTTTGTAAAATTGCTGTCGATCCAGATATTTTAAAGCCATGTAATCCATTAACTTTGTGGGCAGCTTAATAAATCTAAAACTTTTGTGTTTTTATTATTGTATCTGAGTTGGCTTTGTTGTTATTTCTTTTCATAGTATATTTCTTGTATAATATTTTTGTAAAGCCCTCATTTTTTGTTTTACTTTTTTGTTTTGGTTTTTATTCCTGTGTATTTATGTGAAACTTTATAAAAGAAACTAATTTTTTTCATTTACATATTAATATGTTCAACTCATCATGTAAAGACACAGTGAGTCAGTGTGTTATATGATACAACTGTATTTTATGTATGCTTTGCCAATAAGTGTGCCAATAAACTGTGTTAACAAATGTGCTCTTACACAGTGCATTTAAAGTTCCTTGTATACACAACACACACACCCGTGTTCAGGATCATGCACCAGGAATTTCTGGAATTAGTGTTTCTCTGAATTGCAGTCCTTTTCCAGTTAAAGGGAAAACCTATGGTTAGGTGTGGATCACTTGCAGCTCAATTTGGTTTGATGCTCTTTTTCTAACAATAACGACATGCAGCACCACAGGTGAGTTACAGCACAGAGAGCCAAATGTGAGGGAGTGCAGGGCATCCAGCCAGAGAAGCTCCATCCTGAACTTTGCATCCCTTGCCTTCCAGGGCCAGGGCTTATTGGAGCGGGGATTTCCACTCTGTTGAATTCTGTCTGATAGTTTTATGATGAGTCCCTCAACTGGTTTATGGGAGGATTTTAAAAATCCTCCTTTCTTTGCTTTGCTATCTTATCAATTGTTCACAAGTGCCAGCGAAACCCCTGGAGTGGTGCAGCCACTCTGAGTACAGCCCAGCCTGCAAAGCCCCTCGGCTGAGCTGGAGGACTGAGGCACAAGCCCACATATCCAGGCACCTGGGTGGCCTTGCAAGGTGTACCCTGAGAGTAGCAAACACAGGAAGAGCTGTTGGCAGAGAGATGCTGAATCTACACAATCCTGCCTTTTGTGCAGGAGAGTGTTGTTTTGTTCTTCCCTGAAACTCTGCTTTCAATATTGATGACATTGTAAAGCAGCTGAAGAGCTCCTAGGTTTTTTCCTGAGTGGCTGTGCATATACCCAGAAGCCACCTTAGGGAAATGTGTCTCCTTAGCATATATACATATTTTTTAATCATGCTTTTCCTGGATGTGATTCTGCCAAACAGGTTTGAAACCACCACTGCAGAAGGAATACAAGGCAAAGCACCCTGTGTGGCCACTTGGGTCTTGGTGAAGGACGGCTCCCACCCTGCCCCAGGAACCAGCCTTGGCCCCTGACCTGTGGTACTCCTTGCAGGAAGATAGCCTAAAAGACACTCCAAGATCTAGAGCACAAAGGATATCAACGTGCGAATTTAAAACTAGCTAAATAACAAATGCAGATAGCCATGCTGCTCCTTCGTAACATTTTAAGAATGTAGGAAACTCTAGTTTTGTCATTAAGGGACTATCTCAGCCCTGATTTTTCCATGTAAATAATTAAATTCACAATGTAGTCTGGTAAGGGATCTCTGGCTTCTATATAACCACTATAACATTACAATTATACACTGTAATTCTAATGTTCAAGAGCACTAATCATTCATATTACATCTCCATGAGAACACTCTAAAAGGCATTCCTTATTATTAATCTTTCAAGACTGGCACTACTACTTCAATTTTTAAAAGATTTATGATGTCATATTACTCCTGTTGTTTCAGTAAATAAACACAGGGACGCTTGAAAAATGGGCAACAGACTCCTTAGAGAGCTGTCCTTGAATTAATCTCCAAGGACACTTTCTCCATATCTCCTCAAAACCCTTGTCTACAAGCTATCAATCCACCCTATTGTGGTTAGGGTGAACAACAGACACAGCTAGCTGATTTTATTTATTCACTTATTTATTCATAAAAGAATTGTCCAAAATGGGCCAGCTCAAGGAAGTGGTTGAGAAGGACAGCAGCTGGACATGCAGTCTCCTCACTGCTCCATCCTTCGCTCCCGAGCCCCGGCTGCTGCGTGCGCTTTTCATTTCATGTTTGAAATGACATGGTAGACTCAAGATAGAGCCTGTGATCCCATTTCTGATCCTAAGAGCTCATGCCCTGTCCTCATGAACGCCCCCCATGGGTTGAGGATTAAAGAACAGTGATCACATGAACTGATGGGTTTTATGGCTTTGGTTTTGGGGTGGTCATTAAATGACACTGCAGCTACCATGTGCTCTGTGACTGCCTGGCACAGAGCAGTGGGAAAGGTGAATAAACACCACAGGTAAGTTGAAGCAACAGGTTTGTAAGAGCTGAGATTGCAGCCTGAAGAATGAAAGCTGGAAACCAATAGTTAATTGTACTGTAATCAAATCTCACCACCTACCAGAACATTGTATCTCACAGAATTTGGAAGGAAATAATGTTTTTGGCACTTCCCCCTGGGGAGCACTGAAGCTATTAAAAGGAGGAAGGAAACTTATCTCATGATGTTGAAATACTCTCAAAAAGAAAGCTCTTGTTTGTTTTAGCTAAATGGAGGGAAATACTGGCCCTGAGAAGTGCCCGTGCAAATCAGAGGGAGGAAATTCCAGGAGTTTACTTGGAAAAGCTGAATCACAAAATTAGTAAAGTGACCGAATACGAACACTGATAACCAAGCTGGTTGCTGTTACAAAGAACTTAAACCATGCAAGAATCATAAGCACTGGTGGGTTTTGATTGTTCTTTGAATTGCTTTGTTTGGGGTGTTCTTTGAATTGCTTTGTTTGGGGATTTTTTTTTGGGGGGGGAGGGTGGTCTTTGTTCAGCAAAGTCTACTTCTTAGAGAAATGGACTCTCATGAATCACCAGCTGGTCTTACCAGCTGCCCCTTGTGAAAACATTCCAGTTCTCTCTTTCCACAAATAGCAAAAAAAATGCAGTATTTAAAATTTTTTAATCTCTTCAGAAAGCAGGTTTTCTCAGGTTTCATCATCTTTGCATTGATGTTGAAGCATCATTATGGGTCTAATAATGTGGTAGGAGAATTCAGTTTGGAAGGGACCTTGGGAAGTATAACTAGTATTTGCATTCTTTCAGCGTCACAGACCTCTGTGAAAGTCGTGACTAATTTTTAGCCTTGGTCCTGGAGAAGTTACTGCTCTCAAATATTTGGGAAATAACCATCCTCGGGGAGCAGAGCAAAAGCCCTCCATACCAGAGAGCTGAGGATGTCAAGGATGATCAGTCAAAGTGTGCAGGAAGACACAGGTGTTAGAGGGAGGAGGAAACTTCCGAAGGCAAAGGCAAAATACTGAACACCACTGGGTGTTCTCTAACACCAGAGAGGAGAGACACTCCCTACCCAGCCATGGCTGCAAAACACCATTAAAGTAGTCTAAATGATAGAACAGACTAAATTTTGCAATTTCACAGCCTCCATGAAAATCCCATTTTAGCAAAGACAGGATGAAAGAGAAAACATGAATGATTGATACTGAAGGAAACCCAGTTTGTGTCTAATATATCCTGGAGAAACTGCTAATGGAAATTGAATAGTCCTGAAAATATTTCCTGAGACTGCAACTCTGATCAAGTAGCCCTATGGTGATATATTGCATGTCCAAATTAAAGCTGCCCTGGGGCACACGTAACCCCAGCAGCTGGTTTTACTGAGCAGGACTGGATGATTTGTATGTTTTTTCTAGCTTTTTGACAGCATATTTTTATACAAGGCTAAGGCTTGAATCTTCTACTGTGTAAGAGGAGCTACTGAATATTTAACATCCCATAGAACTGATGTTACTCCAGCATGTCATTATGCTCTATTAGGAAGCCTGGTGGTACCCCAGCATTGCAGTATGGCAGATGGTACCTTTAGATAGAGAGTCACTTATGGAAGTCTCTAAATTTATGGACCATACTCTTACATTTCTTGAGAAAATGTGAATTACCACTGAATGCTCACTGTATTAAAATCTGTTCTAATTTACCATGTTATTTTGACAGCAAGTAGTATCAATTCTTTAAAGGGGAGAGGTTTTATTAGGAACAGTGATAGAGCAATCTAACTGTAAAGGCATTTCTTCCATGACCCTGTGAATCACTTCTGAAATAAAAGAACTTTATCCCTCACATCAAGAAATAATTTTTAATGGTTCTATGGGCAGTCTTAATTCATAAGCACATATTAAAACACCATTATGCACTAAAGATGACATCAGGAAATAATTCACTTATGCATACAGAATCAAAAACTTTATAAAAAGCATCCATCTACAACAGAGCAAAAACACTCCAGCTGCCCAAGAAATTCCCAATTCTGTTTCCATCAATTTTACAGGAATCAGGATGAGATGGATCAGCTTTAGTTTGAATAAGATACTGAATCCATCCCTGATAATTCGTGTTACAGGTTACTGCACATTAGCAAGGGAATGTGCTTCAGTAGATAAATGTCCACACAGTGATCCTCCACGCCTGTTGGACAACCAAATTCAGGATCCTTTAGGTCAGTGCTCGTGGCTGGAATCCAAATTTCTTCAGGTTCATTTTCTTTTTTTTTTCTCCTGTGTGTGGTCATGGGGATTTTATGAGGGTGGGGATTTTTAATTTGAGAATATTTGGGGTCTTCTTTTTTTCTTTATTTTTTCTTCTTCAATCTGTACTGTGCCCTATAAGTACTTCTCAGATGTTCAAGACCATATCAGTTGGAACGTGACATGCAGAGCACGTGTTAGAGTGTGTATGTAGCAGTATTTTATATTATGTTAAAAGAAACTGCATGATCTCTGGAGATCCTCAAGTTGTGTATCACCCAGCTTAATTAATAGCTCTGTCTCAACAACTCTGAATTCATCTAAGTTGCTTTGTATCATTTTCTATTGAAGAGCTGTAATGTATAAGGTTAGCATCTCCTTTGTAATGCATTAGGAGACATTTTAGCAAATGCTTGATATAAAGCACGCATTTAACACTCCTTATCACATTCAACTGCAACTCTCATTTCATCACATGAAGTTTCATCCTCCCTGAGTAATCTCCTGGGGGGGTCTGAGTACTGAAAAAGCTTTTAAGAGCTGGCGTTTGGTGCTTTCAGATGCTGGGGATTTTTTTTTTTTCCATTCTATTTTCTTCCGTCTCTCTTTGATAGCTTATGAAAATTTGTTTGTCATTTTGCACAAAGTTTTTAACTTTCCGTCTTCTTCTGGCCATGTGCAGAACAGAACACAGGACTCACATGTGCTCCACACAGACAAACCCATCAAAACCAAGGTGGGTTTCTCCCAGCTTGCCAAGAGAGATCAAATTCAGCAGACAGAAGGTGTGAAATTTAGGAACTGTGATCAATACTGAGGCTTGTGTCTGTCTTTGACTGCAAACTCCATTCTGAAAGGGAATTTTCAGCTGTTTTCTTTGAAATCTCCCCTTCAGGTTAAACTCATGTTCCAAAGGGTGATAACAAAGGGTGAACTACTGAGACAGCTATCTTTTCATTGGAGTTTGTCAGCAGCTCTGTCTCTGTGTCTGTGCATAGACCACCAGCTCCTCCAATGTGAATCAGGTAGGAAGTGCTGCAGGAGCTGGGCTTATTGCTAAGGTGTCCCTGGACAGCAATCACAAGCCTTTATTGTGGTTCCTGAGCTCTGCAGCAGTAATGCAATTTCATTTCTGCATATTGCAGCTATCTCCTCTGCTGGTCTTTGTGTCAACAGGGATGGAGAG
>VXBB01004271.1:972334-1109994 GCA_013399915.1 Illadopsis cleaveri
TAAAAAAAAAAACCCGTATCAGCCTTCTTTCTTCCAGAAAATGTATTATTTTTAAATATAACCCCATTTTGAAAGAAGTCAAGACTTCCTTGTGAAGGGCCTAACTCAAATGTCACGCAGCAGGATTTGGCTTTACTGTAGATGCCGGTTGCATTCCTGAGAGGGAGGAAAAAATACTAATGGCCAGGTTATAATGAGGGTCTGAACAGTGGCACTCCACAGGGAGGCAACATTTTTGAGCTCAAGACCATGTAATAGTAGGATATGGGCTTTTAAAATGGAAAGGGAGTTGTCGAGTCCTATGATTTTTTCTGTGAGACCCACAGCATGGCCATTTCTCAAGTAGGGAGGGGAACTGCTGGGGAAGGAAGGAGTGGTCTGTATAATAATTGCCTTCAAACAGTCTGAGGCTTCTGAAAGTGGCAATCTACAAGACAGCAGTTTCCAAGAAAAGGCCGTATACAGGGGAAGAAAACTGCAATCAGTAATGAAGGAAACCTTCTAGCGATGGGCCTCATGCAGACACTTCCAGGTACCAGGATGGGCACATAGCTGCAAGGTCAAGACTCAAAGTGGAAAATGGAAAATTGTTCTTATTTAATATGCTTTTAATTTTATTCATCTGTTTTATTTTTAACCATCTGTGACTATGCTGTTCAATGCCAAAAACTTCTGATTTCTTAACTGCAAAAACCTCCTTTAGCTGATAAACAGGTGAGTTAATTTGAAATATTCTTTGAGGCAGAAGAAAGCAAGCACAGTGATAGCCCTGCCTTAAAACCAATAGAGTCATTTTGTCACACTAAAAGCCTGGCAGCAGCCAAAGCTTTTCTGGGACTGTTATACTCATCTACCCACACCTCACCCTCCATCCCAGTACCCTACAATGTCCTCCAGACCAGCTCCTTCCTTAGGAGAAGGTTTGTGGTGATTTGACTATCATTTCAAAATGTCTGCCTATATGACTGCAGGCTGTTGTGAAATATTCAGAGTAGATGTACAGAAATAATGATTTCTCAAAATCATGATTCTTTAATATTTTGGTTTGGTTTTTTGGTTGGTTGTTTGGTTGGTTTTTTGTTCAACGAAAAAATTTTCGTTTGTTTGGAATTCATTTTTCGTTTTGGTTTCTTCTGGGTATTGAATTTTTAAGTTGTACTTTGATAATTTTCTTTCCAGATGTGATTGTCATGAAACTACAAGCACGAAAAATTGGTTTTCAAATAGTTAAAACAAACAGTTAAAATTTTCTGGAGCTGATAAGTAGAATATCAAATACAAGCACCTCTGAACTGGCCAGGGGTGGGCTGATGAGGTTCCCTTCTCAAGGCTCCTGACTAAGCCAAAACACTTAAGAATGAATTACATAGATTGTGTCCTGCCCAGCTCTCTACAGAAATATGCTTGTAAACGTTGCAGAGAGATGGTTTGAAGGACATATGAGTGATACAGAATGACATAGATCACCCAAAGCATCACTTATTCCATCTTTCTCCTCTTCTTCCTTCCCCAATCCCCTTCAATATTTGAAAATAGACTAATCCAGGGGACTTGCAATTTAAAAAAAAAAAAAAAAAAAAAAAAAAGGTGGTAAAGGCTTATCAGCTCTGGCTTTCCAGTTAAAAGGATGCTGTTATGTCAGCTGGTGGTTTACATGTGACCAGAACTGGATAACCCTGACTGGACTGTGGCCTCTGTGTACATGTGTGGCTTTATGGCACTTTCTGTGCCTCCAGCGCAGGAAGCAGTTCCTAAAAAGCTCAGTTGCCTATAATTCCCACAAAAGAACTGCATTAAGGACCTCACTTTCTGTACAAAAACAAAATGCTTCCGAGCTTACCTGTCCTGGTGGCCCATCCTTGGACCCTGATGGGAGGCCAGCAGTGCCCTGATGAGGAGCACACTGCACTCCGCTGCCCGGCTTGTTTCCGACCCCATCCCACCCTGCACAGCCCCTCTGCCTCAGCACCCACAGTCTTGCACTGAGGCCACTCAGCCTTTTACACAACCCAAGATATTTGTATGTCTCAACATTTGTGAGTCTTGAGTGGAGCTGGGCCAATTTGGATCCCTTTATTAGAAGTATTAAATTCCATCGTGAAGGTATTTCCACAGCTGTGAGTTATTCAACATAAACTACTGAAGTAGAGAATAGGCTGCAAATAACCCACCAGGGAACAATTTCTTGAGTGCTAGTTATCCAGCAAATTCCTTTAT
Organism: Illadopsis cleaveri; assembly: GCA_013399915.1. Lineage (NCBI taxonomy): Eukaryota > Metazoa > Chordata > Aves > Passeriformes > Timaliidae > Illadopsis > Illadopsis cleaveri. The sequence goes on from VXBB01004271.1 coordinate 974,552, forward strand.
TCTCAGTTTTTATAGCAGGATTATTTGATGTAGTGGATATGTCCAGGTTATAATGTATTTGATTATTTATAGCAGATATCTTGTGTCATGAGCTCCATTTTAAAATGGACAAGGATTATTTGAACTAGACAGATGTGATGTTAATTTCCAAAACTAACCTCATTTTCAGTGGAGCCTGTGCTACTGCTTGCACTTTTGAGAATATCTCTTTTCTGGTAATTTGTCAACCCCCCAGTTGTTTTGCTACTAAGCCTACTTCATCCTGTGATTTTTCTGTTTCCTGTATCTTTCCTTGATGACTATTCCTATTTCCTAGTGAAGTATTTCCCTCCCAATGCCACCAAATGGATTCCTCTGCATGGAAAAAAACCCTCTTTTTCTGTTCCACGCTACATCAACACTCAAGAAATATTTTCAGTTCTGTGGAGACCCCAAGAGAAGGTGTCACCTGCTTTGTACTCCCCTGAATGAAAAACTCCCCCCTCTGTGTCACCTGCCTGAGCCAGCAGTGTGGTCTCTCTCCTGGAAAATGTGTTTAGAGTACATACACCTTTTTTAAAATGCTACTCCATTACCCTAAAAACAAGGAGACCTTTACACAATTCTTGCTGGTGTCTCCAAATCAAGCTATTGGCACAGCACAGTTGTTGTGGTTTAACCCCAGCTGGAAACTGAGTACCACAAACCTCCTTGCACACACTCCACCCACCCTTCCACACACTTCCTTTCTGGTGAGATGAGGAGGGGAATCAAGGAGAAGAAATATAAAACTCCTGCACTGAGATAAGAATAGTTTATTAATTAAAAGTAAAATATAATAATTCTAATGATAATAATAGCAATAATAACAATTGTAATGAAAATGAGAGAGGGAGAGGAAAAAGATCCAAGAGAAACAAGTGATGCACACTACAATTGCTCACCCCTCACTGACCCTATCCATCCCTGAGCAGCAATTGGTGCCAGCTCCCCCCCAGTTTATATAATCAACATGTCCTGTGGAATGGAACAGCCCTTTGGTCAGTTTGGGTCAGCTCTCCTGGCCATGGTCCCTCCTGGCTTCTTGTGCACCTGTTGACTGGCAGAGCACAGGACACTGAAAAGTCCTTGATTTAGAGTAACCATGAGTGAGCAAAAGCCAGAACATCAGCGTGTTATCAACATGATTCTCATACTGAATCCAAACCATGGCACTGCACCATATGACGAAAATTAACTCTGTCCCAGATGAAACCAGAACAATGGTTCAGTTTCTTTTGGAGGCTGTGGTTCCTCCCTGTCTCTTCACCCCTTGTTTGGTATTGAAAATATTTTGACTGACACAGTAATATCATTGAGGGCCCCTACATCTTGTACCAACAGGGCTGCTGAACACCAGCTCCACATTCAGCGTCTCTGCCACCCCCTGCTTTCACAAAGGTGATCAAATTGCCCAGCTTTTCTACCTGCAGCTTCCTGACCAACCCATGAGCCCAAGGCCAGATTCTGCCCCACCATGAAACGTGTTCAGCAGGGATGGCAAGTGTGCTAGAGCAGTGGCCAGGCAGTGAAGTCTTAGCAGATGCTGTGTCTCTGTATTTGCAGTTCTGTTTGCCCCTTTCTTCCATGTGATGGAGAAACCAGTTCTGGAATGTATTTTTGAGGTTATTCCATACTGAGCTGAGCCATTAAAGTGCATTACCTACAACTAAGGCCCTTTTTTATTATTTTTGTTTAATTCCCATGGTGTCACACTGGTGTGGTTTCAAAGTGCTGTGCATGGTTTTTATTTGTGTAATTTCCATTGAATTTTTGATTTTTTTTAATAGAAACTGTAGCAAAATCTTCCAAGTGCCTCTTAACAGTGCTAGGATTTCATTCCTGTCATCCTTATCCTTTTTGTGCAGTCTATTCAGCCAGCAATATTCAGAGCTTTTCTTAATGCCTTCCATCTCCTCTGTGCTGCTGGGAAGGGGCCAGCTATCAGCCAAACAGCAAGTAAATAGACTGCCTGCATTTAGTGTAGTGACGGGCACATATGTTTTTAGTGAAGAGTTTATTTGCCAGAAGAAAACTAGTTTGAGAATTCAGGTCAAGTTTTGGTGAATAACTTTGAACTAATAAATATAAGAGGTGAGGACAGAAAGATTTCAGAAGTGCAGGAAAATCTCATATCAATTTTTCTGGAATCAATCAGCTCTGTTTAGTTGGGCTAAGGCTACTCCTGTTGCCAGGAGGAAAAGAAACCAACCAACCAAATGAACAAACAAAAAAATACCCCAAACAAAAAACCAAAAAACAACCCAGGGAGGGAGGGGAAGGAAAACAGGACAGGAGATTGCCCCAAACACAACATCTAAGTCAGAGGTGTTTAATAAATCCATTTCCTTTGGTGCCCATTGCCCTCCCACTCCAGCCCTTGCCCCAGCTCTTCTCCTCTCCTGTGACAAAATTCCTATTTCTGAACCTATTCATTTCAACCTTCCCCATCCCTTGGTCCTTTTCATGAACATGCCCAGCTGTCAGCTGGAGAGCCTCCAGCCTCTGCCATCCCCATATCTTTCCAAAGCTCTGCATTAAATTCCCCCTGTCCAAACGCATCAAGAGCTCCCCACATTCAAGCACCTCCAAAAATTCTCCCCAAAGCCCCTTCTTGGCTCACTCATCTGTGTCAGAGCAGGTATTTGGCTCTTCCCAGCACCATTGGCTGCTGCAGCCCACTGTGCCCACCTTACCTCCCAAAAAAGCCTCAGACAGTGCTCCAGCAGCAAGCCAAAGATCCCAGAGGGTTGCTGTGCTCGCAAGCAGCACAAAGTCCTGTCCCAACAGGTCTCCAAGGAAAGGAAAGGAGTATTATGATGAGGGAATATCTGATGTACAGAAACTCTTTTTCCAGGATACATTCACAAGAGACTGAAATGTCATTTATATCTTAAAAAAAATATTGCCCTTAACACTCACTTAAGGTGCAAAAGAGCTGGATTCAGCCTTCAGCCTCCCATGTTACACAAGGGTTACACTGAAGAGGGGCCGATCTCATTTCCTGTGGAAGTATAAAGGTGATCTCAGTCGTATCTGGGCCAAAGGATAGTGGGTGCCTCCAGAGTGTGCTGATGCTTTTTGCAGAAACTTAGTGATCTATAGATCTATATCTATCCTCAAAGCAAGTCACAGGGAATTTGAGCTTGGTTTTTGTACCCCACATGACCCTGCTTGCTGCTCAGGTGCCACTGGGATCATGGTCTACTGTCCTCTGTAAACCTCAAGTTTAATTTTTATTAAATTGCATAACAGAGCAAGTGAACTGAGCATCATTCTTTCAAGCACACTGAGAAATTTTTGTTGAAAGCTGACTCAAAACATCCGTACTTAATTTAACTTCTTTCTCATTTCGTACATTAGAAAGCACTGCTACTGAGAAATCTCCAGCCAAGTGTCCCTGCCATGGTAGGACAAGGGTGTTTTGGTCCCAGGGGAGCTGCCGTGGTCATACAGAGAGGAGAGAGTCCAAGGTACCATGTAACAAGGTGGCAGATTCCCACTGGGGCAGGAAATTCCACTGATTTTGGTGAAATAAAAAGCTCTGAAGCTCAAAATCATAATGTTAACCTGCTACCACCACACTAAATCCTTGCTCTGGCTTTTCGAGGTCGGTTAATTCAGCTCATGCAGCTCTTGTCAGCAACCACTGGTGCAGCTATTTCAGCATAATGGTCCTTCATAGGCACAGCAAAGGGAGCTCTGAGGAGATTTATGGAGGATCATATCACAGAGCACTGCACAGTTGAGGATGACGGAGGCGAATGTTGTTGCGATGGACAACAGCCTGACTCCACAGCACCGATTAGAATGCCTCTTCCTGCAGAGGCAGGGCCTATCTCTGCCCTGCCTCCCACTTAACATTGCACTTTCCAGCCCAGTTACAAAGCTGCAGTCCTCTCCCACACCAGCCATGGTCCCCACTTGAGCAAACCCCACAACCAATTCTCCTCCTGGATTCACAAAACGAACACACCTGTACTCTAACTGCCGGTCATTCAGCAAACGACCTCATTTAGAAACTAGCCCCCTCAGTCCAATTATCCCTCTTCTCCATCCACATGTCCTTATGTAGCAGCATTGCTCATTTATATGCTAATTTTGCTAAGTCTACTTCAAAGGGGAGAATTGTTTGTTAAAAATCTTACACTCCAGCCTGAGTTCAGACCATCTCATTATTTACCTGCAAATTTAGGGAGATATGGGTAAAAGCTCTGTTCTTTTATGATCTATTGTCTAGGTGATCAAAGGAAACCATTCAATTTGAAGATCAAAAAGAGTCTGGCTCCCAGCAGCCCAGCAGCTGGCTCTGCCAACTCCCAAAGTCTGCAACCTCAGTTATAAGTAAAGACTGATTCTACTGTTAAATAACTTTTGATTACAAATTGGAGGGAATACAAAAAAACCCAAAAACCGCACATCATAGTCACTTTGCTAAGGTGTTAATGAAACTAGGCTTCATATTGATATTATCTCAATTATTAGTCAAGGAATAATCACTATGTATGTAGTGTCTCTATTATTAATCCTCAGATAATGAAAGATATCCCACAGACATAACTAATACTGCTTGATAAATTGCTGGTGGACCACAGCTAACCCAGATTTTCTTTTTTATACAGATATACTGCTCAAAGGATTTTTTAAAACAGGAACTCAGAGACAGAAATGTTTACTATTTAGAGGAGGCAAAAGCAGTAGCTGTATGTTGAAGTATCAAAATGGGACACCTCATGTCCCAGTCTGTTAGGGAATTATGTCAACAGAGTAACACGATGTGAATAATGAACCTGTGCTTTTCAGGGCTGACATAATTCCTCAGCCTAAGGAATTTCAAGAACCATGATTTGTAGAAATCCTACTCTTCTTGAAAAGATAACCCACAGAAAGAATTTTTCATCTTCACCACAAATAAACATTAAATAGTATACAGCTTGCTTTAGAAAAATAATATAAGAAGTGAAAATGTATAGACTTTCAGGTTTTAATCTTCCCTTTAAAGTCAACACACTTTTATTCATTATAGTTGGGCTATATCTCCATTTTCCATGCTACAAATGGCAACAAACAAGAGGCTGAGCACTGATATATATTTGGACCTTCTGCAAGGGGGGCACAAGGATATTTAGACTTCTGAGGTAATAAAATATGCTGGTTTTTTTACTTGATGCATTTCTGAAAATATACTGAATTCTCCTGAAAACATTAAGCGTCCAGTGCTGATAGGAGAGATATTTTGCTTGCTGGGATTTACTTTAGCTAGTTTGTGGGAATCAGTATGTTGTAGCCTTCCTGTCAGTCAGTAGTAAATGAATACCTTAACAGGTCTTGGATGACTTCTAGTGCTGTTCTCATTTGGAGCTGATCTAAAGCTGATGTTTTGAACAGTTGTTAGTATTAAAGATCTGATGGCACTTTACAGGAGGGTTGGAGTGTAAGTTTTGGTGTCCTGGCCGAATTCCAAAATGGATAATTAAATTCTGTCCATCTAAACTTCCCCCTGGGGTTTTAGTTGGCTCAGGTATTCTTAATTTCCTGTCTTAAAATATTCCATAGTGTTGCAGCAGTGCTGTTAAACAGTTGCCAGGTTTCACCTCGGCAATGTGTGAGATGATTCATACCTCATAGATCTGCAGATAGCAGCACGTTCAGTGCAGCCTATGGCAGCTGGAGAAAAGGCAGAGTTGGAATGACAAGATGTCATAACCACTGTTCCTTCCATTCATTTTCTAATTTTTTGACACTTCAGAAAGATACAATAAAATCTCTCTGGTTATTAATGAAAGTACCTCTTCCCCTCCACACTTCCATTCCTTGCATCCCCAGGAGAGAAGAGAGTCTGAGGAGATGTGTATGGGGTTAAATGAAAACCCAGATCCCTGGCTATGCCAGGATGTGAAGAGAACTGAGGTCTACATTTGACCTGCTCAGAACATTTTTCACCTCACATACTCTGAAGCTTGGAGAAATTTCAATTCCAAATCAAAGCTTCATGCCCTTATGGTAGTTTTTCTTCTTAATATGTAGCAACACAGCACCAAAAGAATGCTGAAGGTAAGATGAGCCCAAGTTAATGTGCATTTTACATTGCTCCCTGTTTTGTTCTTTCACTGGCAGTTTAAAAGCTAAACAAAGTCTAAATTACACACACGGACCCCCCATAAAAACAAAATACAGCCTCCAGAAAATCCTTGTTTGGAATGGTATACTCAAGCCTGTTATTTGCCCCTCCTTCATTGTTATCTGCCCTGTTTTTTCCCTTAGTTTTCTTCAGTCTTTCAAAAGTCTTTCACTTCTGAACTCAGTCTGGATATGAGTAAAGAGCTTTGAATATTCAGTCTCTCATCAAAAATAAGTCAGAAGATGATAATATCTTTGTTAGGGAAAAGAGGTTTTTCTGTTAGCTGATTCAGGCCACCCAAAAATCCAAGGAGTGCCCCAGAGAAATCTACCTGAATCCATTGCTCAGGTTAGAAGTGTAAAATGAGGCTTTTAACTTTAGCACCTCAGTTTGTTGCCTAAGGTGGGAGGAATAGCCCTGCCATTTTAACATAACATGTGATGTGTCTGTCTTGTGGTATGGCTCATGAATTTATCATGAGGTAGCAAAACCAGAATAGTGATGAATTGGTGAGAGTTCATTTTCATAAAAATTTCCAAAAACTCTCAATAGCTATAAAAAACACTGTGAGTCCAGCAAACTACCACTACTGTCCTCTGCAGTGTCCAGTATAACAACAAGCTCTTTTGCAAGAGCAGGGGAAGCAGCTGAGATGTGTAACAGCTCAATACTCCTGGTTTTGTGGCTTTCTCCCACAAACCTTGCTTCAGGAACCATCACTAGTGCAGCTCAGGGAGAGCTTTGTCCAGCCTCTCTGCTGAGGAGCTCAGGGAGTTACTGGCTGGATTACAACTGCTTGGCTGCCTGGGCTGCAGCTCTGTGTGAGTGAGGGATAATGGGCAGACTTTTAAACTTTTTTAAATAAGGAAAAAGCTCTTTCAGAAAAAGAAAGCAAATATGTGCCAGGTTTTTTAATGACAAAAAGAGAGCAGTAAAAACGGGGGGAAATACTAATGCTACTTTGGAATAAAAGTGCTTTGAAGAGGCACATCTTTAACTAATCAGGAAGCCCTGGACAGTAGGCCTAATCTTTTTAGTCTAACCAAAAAATCTATACATATCATTTTTCTGGCAGAAAAAGTTTTTCTTGTCTTGAGAGTCCCTGAAATTATATCAACTGGGGCCTGATCCTGGCAGGGGGATGAATTCCCAGGAACCACTGTGTAGTAGGCTGAAGGAAAAAAAAAAAAAGGTTTTGTGACACTCTGAGTGAAAAAAACGTTGATCCCTTTCTTGATGAGGATAATCATTGGCTATGTAAAACCAAAAAGGGATGAAAAATGTAGGGAGTCCCCGTGATGCTGTTTGAAAGTCAAGAGTTTTCACTTTGTCCTCGTGAATGCAGGCAGGGATCATTTGCTGAAACTGCTCAAATCCAGTTGCCCTTAAACATATAAAACTCCCACTTCAGTCAATGGGATGTGTGCATGCTGAAGAGCTCCTGGGTCAAGGCTGTGAATGTCTGACACTGATTGTGTGACACATGGGTGCTCTCATGGCTGATGGAAGGAAGGACGTATCAGCAGCAGATGAGACCTTTGCACAAATAGGATAACAACACCATGTCAATATTTTCCTAATGTGTGAATAAGTGCTGTGAGGGACAGGGCATACAGTATTCCAGAAACTGGAGTGTGGGAGATGGCTGAGAAAGCCTGCTGAATTCTTATCTAAACACCAAAAACTGATATTAAATATTAAATCAAATTATTAATATTAGAATATAAAATGTTAGCATGACACTTCACCTTCTCTAAAGCTGCATGTTGCCACTTGCCCTTGATGTAAAATCATGAGCTAAACGAATGATTTTCTGTTACTGCTTTCCAGTATGAAATCAACGGGGTGGAAAAGCTATCATTTTGTCAGAGAGAAATTTCCAAACAAGATTGCATGGTGTGGTTGCTGGAAGTGGCAGCAGTGGGGTAGATGTGTAAGACTTGGCCCTTGTAGTGTGTGAGGACAGAGGTATGAAATGGTGCTAAGCCACCCTGAAGCCCTCCAGCCCCTGGGTTTCAGCTCCAGGACAAGTCCCAATGCAAGAAGTGAAGCAATGCTGTTTTCTTCTGCTTTATGCCTTGTTAAATTCAACACAGAAACAGCTAATTGTGAAAGGATAATTCCGCATTTTTGAGATCAGAAATTGCCTTAAATCTAATTGATTTTTATATGTTTACTTACTTCAAGCTTAAACAGAAACTGCCACCACGTAGTTGTACAAATGTGTTTGAAGAGGCTTATGTGGTGTCTGGGACCACCTGAGGATCCTACAAACATTTCATCCTTGTTCTTCCAGTAACAAAGTCAGTGTTACAGTTTATAGGAGCAATTCAGAAGAAACAGAAGAAGGGAAGTGGTGGTCAGCCCTGCATAGATACAAGGGCTTCCCTTCTCAGGAAAGGTTCTTTTTGGTATTTGACTTGTAGCTGCTTTGTAGCACCTAACAGGGCATCTCGCCTGCTTTCTGGCAAACTGCAGTTACATGTCTATCAACTTTTTTTAGTATTGCCCTTTTATTGAAGCTTAGGTTTTAATTTTTCTCAAGTCCAACACAGTGAGAGTGGCCCTTGCTTACCCCGTTTTGCCCCTTTCCTTAAAAGGGATACAAGATGTAGAAATACGAATTCCTCTTCAGCTCAGTGTTGTCCTTTGTCTTTTCTCCCCCTTAACCCTGAGCCCTCACAGTGGCACCTATTGTATAACCATTCTCAGGGTAGATAGGCTCTGTAAAGACAAAAGTGGGTGGCAGTGCCAGTTACCCGAGTTGCTTGCATGGTTATGACCATGGCAGACACAAGTCCATCTCTGTCCACAAGAATTCTTTCAGGTCTATGTAAACCATGTATTGGCAACCAAAAAATGGAAGTAGACAAAAGGAACCAAGCTAGTATTTAAGCCAGGCTCCCTGGAAAAATAGAAGACAAGAGTTATGGTTGGACCTCCTCTGAGCAGGACCTGAACCAGAAGACCTTCAGAGGTCCCTTCAAAGCTGCTGGAATCTGAGTGTGGAAGGAGGGATGGAGTGGAAATGCATCAACATGTTTTTGCAATGGATGTGCCCAGTTCAGATCTTGGACAGTCATAAGAAAAGGAACGTGAGGCTTCATGATTCAGAAATGGATCCCAGACCCCCCAGAAAACTGTGTACTGCTTGGCAGGCTTTGATGAGCTGCATTGGTTTCAGGACATAAGCACATAGGCTCAGTCGTTAAGGAAAATACAGGGACTTCAAAGTGCTTCAAGTGAGCACCTGATGTCTTAAACTCGGGGCAAGAAGCTCTGGGAAATTTGGAAGTCCTCAGCAATCAGACTGAGAAGCTCAGTCATTTCAGTGCCAAATTAGTGGGGATTTCTGATGATATCTGAGTCCTACAAGAAAGTTGGTCATGGTTCAGCAGTGTCTGTAACAACAGGACTTCCACATCTGTCTTTTTACAACAGAATTTGTAATTCTAAAAAGTACCTCCGTGCTTGTGAAGCCCATTGCATGAATTAATAAATAATAATATCTTGGAAACTGCAAGAAATTCTGCTTCAAATCCAGGAAGACTCTAATCCTTTCATGCTAGGAGGACATCTTTTCTATATTCCCTTTCTTGGGATGTCAAAGATATAATTTTCCACAACATTTGAACAATTTGACTCGGACCCAAGGGGAAATTCTGGATGCATTGTGGTGGAGTAATGAGACAGAAAGTTTTCTTGCCAGGGATTGAGAAATGCCTGACCTAATTTCTGAGAACACTGCATGAGAGGGAGAGATTTTGCCCTTAGTGGAATTCTAAATGTTTAGTGTAGACCTCTGAGCATAAAGCAACAGCAATCCTGTTCCAAAGAAAAAAATAAAATAAAGGATCTGTGATTATTCTTGTATTTACCTCTAGAGAAATAAATTTTTAAGTCAAATTTAAAACTAGTTTTAGGTGTCAGAAGAATATAATAGTGATTATATTCTAATTATTTTTTATTGAATATGTAGCTTTAACCTGAGGTGGAGCTTTATATATATAACATTGCCTTTTAAATCCTAAGTCTGGGAAACAAGTGGGGGGCCAGCCCCCTGCACCAAGGCAGGATTAGCCATATCTATTGCCTTTCTGATAAGTATTTCTCTCATTACTTCTTCTACGTCTCCAGCACTGAAGACGCCTCAGACAACCTGTTTCAATGTCTAACCTGATTCATCCTTGCTCCAAATGCAAGTCCAGTGTCTCTCAGATGTAGAGAACAACAGGCACAAATTAACCCTGTGACTACAGGACACGAGTTTTACTGAACTGCTGGCAATTAAAATTTGGGGCATTTTTGTGGTTGGTGTGATTTAGCTTGTTTTACAGCCTGGGGCTGTAATCAACATATGTGTTCCATAAAAAGAATTAATACTGTGCCTGAGTATATAAATAATTGCACATTTTGTATAATTTTCCTCTGCAGAGGAGGCTTAATTGCTTAGATGCACAACAAAGCCTCTGTTGGCTGCAGCTACTCTGGGTGGCAGGCTGGGTGTAACCCCCAGTGGTTGCAGGCAGCTCTCTGCTTTGCTTTTTGGTTTGCTTTGCTTTGAGATCTACCTCAGGAAGTCAATAAACAATATTATTCGCTGAATTCTATTTATTTACCAAAAATCTGTTTGAATTGACTACATCAAGAATCACTGCCATCTTATCTTGGCATCTGGTCATCAAACACACCCAGGTGTATCTAAAAATCCATGGAAAAGTAACCAAAGATGATGGCTCACTAATGTTTTCTTTATGGTAATTGTTCCAACTGATGATATTCTGTAAAAGAAGTTCCTACATATACAAAACTTTTTTTATTATTATTTTATTTTTTAAGCAATGGGTACCACTGCCTTTAATGAAAATCAGTCTTTTTATGCTAGAGACTAATATAGCTCGTGGCCCTGGAGTTTGAACCCTATCTCTCTAGACTGCCAGAGCATTCTCATTTTTCATCCCTGCTGAGAACACAGCTACAGCACATTTCCTAATTTCTATCATATGTTAGTGTATTTTGTGAAATGCAATTCCTTTTTTTTTTAAATAATCAAATAAAACACATTTGAATGAATAGATATTTTTCACTTTTTGCCTTATTTGATCAACTCATTTGAGAAGCCAGTTATTTTCACTAAAGCTAGAATTTGTAAGACTTCAGTCAAAAATGAGACTTTTTTATATCTTATTAAATTTCATGTGGGCTATGCAGAAAATAAATTACATGCAACTGTACTACCTAAGTACCACTGCTGTATATTTTTTTTTCACTGAGCAATTTCTGAAAGTAGTATAAATCATAGGCTAAATTCTGCTGCCCTTCCTCCAACCTTGCTGAGCCAAAATCCCATTAAAGTTAACTTTGAGATTTGGCCCCATGACTGGATGAGTATGGGAAAGCCTGTAATTTATAAGGCCATATCCAGTCTATTATATGTCTGGAAAATGTGCAGAAATATATTTTTAAGAGACTTTTCTCTCCAAGTTCCTAAAAAGGCCTGAGTAATTTCAGGGAGGCAATCTGATAGACAGATTTGTATGAATATTTATATAACTAATAACAGAGCCAATATTTCTAAATATTTTCTAAGAATATTCACTCAAGTAAAACAGTGAATGTGTCTTGGCTGTTTGTCTTCTTTCCATTTACTTTCTGTGACTATTCCTGCAGATGAGTTCACAGGCAGGAGTGTTGAAGAATATTTGAGAATAATGACACTATTCACCAAGTGAATTTAAACTTGTAGTTCAGAGTTTCATTAGAAATCTCTCCTAATTTGTGAATAGAAATAATGATATGTAGCAAGTGAAGTTCAAAATTATCTTACATTTTTAATTTTGAACAATGAATCTTTCAAACATAAACAATCTACAGGTAATATTCAGAGAACCTATTGAAAGAGTAATTTCCACTAATTCAAGAAAATTATAAAGCATCTTCAGAACATATGCAAACAGAGAAAGGTTAAAACAATTAAGTAGATTATTTACTACAAAAAACTCATTCGACCATAGAAACTAACCCCAAACAGATGTACACTGCTCTGATATACACTTGTGGTCTATTTGAAGACAAATTAAAATGCTTCTCTTAATATCAAATAAATACCCTTCAAAATGCTTTTTCAGATCTTCAGTCATTACCATGCACATGTGTGGTACAGAATTAAACACTGCAAATATGTGCATCTTAAAGGTCAGGGCCTGAATGATGATGCCTGTATTTACACTGTAGAAACTAATAAATTCCCACATATCCTATTTGCCTGACATCAAATTCTTCATTATATATATTGAATTTTGGTGGCTGGGATGAAAACAACCCAATAAAAATTTAGGAATGCCCTAAAAGCCATTTGAGTTGTAGCCTGAGTCCCCACTGATGGACAGGTCCTATAAAGCTGGGGATCCACATTTTATCTCCTCCTTACTGTTTAATTAACAAAAGGAAATCCAGGGAAATGCATCAGTTAGGTCCATTTTTCTCCCAGCTTGCTGCCCACCAGCAAGAGGTAAGAGACTAAAGCTTCTCTGTCTGAAAAAGCAGTATGGACACATTTACAGGACATGCAGAAAAGCTGGCAATGATTATAAGATCTCTTGGATCCATTAACAGTAAAGCTCAGTATAGATTTTAAAACTGTAGGCTGTTCAAATAATAGACATTTACTACAGGGCTAAGTACTTCGTTCATGGAAGTTATATTCATTATATTCTTATATGTTTAAACTGCTTGCACACATATATAAACCCCATATACTTAAATGTGCATGTGGCCTACAACTGTTCATAGAAAAACTTCCATAACTTGTCAGACGTAGCTGGTTATTACAGTTTGCAAGCACTAATGACTGATTGATGTTAATGTGTTCTGATTAAATTTACTGCTGATTAGTTGATCATCACTTGGAACAACAAGAAATTATATTTCACTGTTTTTATTACACTGATTGGCATTTATTTTATCCATGGCACCAATGGGAATTATCAGAGCTAATTGATTTCTAATGAGGATATATTAATTACATAAATGTAAGGAAATTCAATCAATTATAATCTGTTTTATTTTTAGATGAGCAATCATGAAACTAAGAAAAGGAAACATCCAGAATTCTACAGTAATCCTTAAATTCTGCACAAATACACTGAGTTATACTTTAGATTGATCTGCCTGTGCAATGGATATTCACTTCTGAGCCTTTTTCCTTTGATTCTGACGGAAGATTTGAAGAACTCTATCTTTTTCTTTTAACATATTGTGGTTTTTTCATCAAGAAGTAATTCCTAATGGAAGAAATAATTATTTTGGTTTTATGTCATAGCGTTTCATGTCTTCTGGTGTAAGAGAAAATTATTTTAAATAACCCTGTTACTAGTTTTAAAAACATGAGTAGAAAAGAATCAAGGATATAAAATATAAAAGTTTAAAAAAATAAAGCAATTAAAACCTCTTTAGAGTCCTTGCTAAAATCTCATATATCTGCCTTCCACTGCTTGAGGGTGCCAAGATAAAATGTTAAGTAATTCTGTAGTTTTTAATACCAGCTTTCTGAGTTTTGGTTCACGACTCAATTACACCCCTACTCTCTGGTTTCACAAACTGATATCATCAGTGCCATTGGCCTGAACTCAGCAAAGCATTTGTGTATGTGTACAGATCCCATCCATAGAGGGTTGCTTTCTGCTGAATGGGCATCTGCTGACACCACAAACTCAAATGGGGAAAAGCCCTAGAGTCAAGACTTTCATATATAACCAGAAAACTGCCAGCTGTACATGCAGACCTCTGCTTGCATCCAGGATACTGTCCCAGCCAGCCTGCTTGAGCTGCTCTGGACTATGGGGATGAAATATCCTCACACCAATGAACTTTCCTGCCTTTGCTTCACATATTCATTCTCCCTCTCTCCCTTTCTCTTTGTCAAAGGAATTTGGTGTTTTACAGGCTACAGTCCCCATCCTCCTTTAATGCCTTCTGAAAGCTGCTTGTTGCAGGCTCAGGATCATATCTAACTTGTTTGCAAGCATTATATTTAATGCTCTGGCTATCTTTTAGACCTGCTAATGAAGGCTGAAGCATTTTACTTAATGTACACAGAAGGATTTTTTTTTTTTAATGCATTCTACTTGGGGAATAAGTCGACAGTTTCTTACAAGCACATGCTCCAAGAAGAAAGCACATACACTCCATCTTTAGGGAATTGCTGCCTGTCTTAACACCTCTCCAACATGATTCATGCTAAAGCTCTTAGAAATATCCGTCTGTCCATGTGTCCAACTTCCACAGGCTGTGCAGAAGCAGCAGGAGTGGCCTATTGGTATGAATAATTTATGGCAGGGGGTAAAGCATTTTTGCGTATTCATGTGTTCACCCATTAAATGCAGTTCAAAACCCACAGGAATGCACAGAATTTAGGGACTTCACCAAGCTCCAGGAGCCTTAAAGGGAAAGAAACTTATCTGCCAACACTCAAAAGAAAAATAACTTAGGAAAACTGTTTCTAATGTAGTATTTCGAATGGAGGATCTTAAGACACTTAATATTTCTTAATTATTTTACTGCCATAGTGCTGACCATAAGATAGATGCCAAGCTGACAGCACAGTTATTACCTGAATGCTAAAGTTCAGCTTTACTAATGGATGTGCTTGCAGCATGCACTCATTAAAGAATACATTTCCAAACAGATTCAACTCTTTATATTATTACAAGACTCCTGAAATAAAGGAGCTTATTATTCATTGATAAGATGCTTATAAAGCACAGGGTAGTTTGTTTGTTTGTTTTTTTCAAGAATTCTTACCTTAATTCACAAAGTTGTGCTTATTTTTACAGTAAAATAGGAACATGTCCTATTTTCAGATGTGTGCAATTTATTAAAATACTCAAATTCCATATTTAAATATGCTTCTGCTTTTTTAAGCTTGACATTCAACTAATGGTGTTTAGCCATCAGTAAATACTACATAAGTGATGGAAAAAGGAAAAAAACTCTCGCACTCTGCTTATGGGGCCTATGATATGTTTCCAGATGGACTGTGTTGTAAGGGGAAGGGTAGGTATTAATTAATTAATTAACAGCTTGGGTATTTTAAAAGTGTCTAGCCAGAGCTGAAGCACCAGCTAAACAAACCCCAAACTAGCCATACATTCAAGAGGTTCAGAGTTGACAGTCCTCATCAATCTACAGGAAGATGCACAATTGCTGTAGAAAAGTCTTTGAGAAGCAGCACCTTGCTGGTATGGACAGTGCCAGAATTACCACTTGGCAAGCGCTTTCAACAGAGCTGCAGCCTTGCTGGGAAGTCTGAGGAGCCCACAGCTAATATATTTTGGGATGGCTCAGGCACAGAACAGTCTAACTGGCAGACAGGAGCTGTAAGAAGATGGAGTCTGCACAGTGTAGGTGAAATCTACTGACAACTGGTACCAAAACTCTGATGTGTCACAACAAGGCAAGAAGAAAACACAGATGAATTTTCATGAGCTTGAAAAAGAGTGTCATTGACACCAAACCTATCCCCTTGGCCAGATTTCAAATCCTGCAATAATTATGAGCATGTTAGAGACTTTCTTTAAAAGTAGTGTTTCAACCCTAGAAAAGGATTTCTACCTCTGGAAAAGCTGGAAATCTGTCCTAATTCTGGAAAAGCTATTTGAATACTGATTCCCCAATATCTCCAAAAAGCATCACATGGGGCAAAAAATGACGCACAGAACATTTCAGATTTTCTGAAAACCAGCTGCTTTATATTTGACAAAATCATAAGCACTCACAATAGAGGTGGCCAAACAAATCACTGATGACAACGGAGACAGGCCTGAAGAGCTCACGGGTACAAAGCCAAGCACTGAGCAGTCAGAAAACTGATGAAGTTTTTAATTTGCCCAATGTAATCTTCAAACACTTGATGACACATTTCTCTTGTTCCCTCCCATTGAACCACCACCATGTCCAGTGCCCAGAATGAGCAAGGTTCAACTGATGAACAGACCTTTTCTGGAGAAATGTGATGGGGGTCCAATGTGAGAAAGACAAGTTTGCCCTTTGCATACTCATTTGAAGTCATTTATTTGTGTTCACTGAAATGAAAATGAAATTTCTAAAACATTCTTCTGAGCCAAGCATCAATGATATCAAACCAGCAAGGTACCACAAACTTAAAGGCATCATGAAGAAGGTATTAAAGTAGGTAAGCCTGTGGAACTATAACAGCAGTGAAGTTAGTATTAAAAAAAAACCAACAAATCAAACAAAACTTTTTAAAATTACCTGAAAAACAAAAGCCTACTTATCAAGTTTGTCAGGTTTACAGGTTTGTTAATGGTAACAAACGCCCAGTTTACTTCTTTAATAGTCACACAAAATACATTTACAGCTACAAAATAGCGTTATGTGAATACTTGCTATTTTAAAAAGTAGAAAAAAACCATTTTTCATAAAACGTGATTGATAATGTCAGTAATTTTTTTCAGATAATATTTTAGGTTCAAAAATAAATATAATTGGTTGAAAATTACTCAACAGCTTCTTGAAACCCATTAGCCTTGGCTGCCATTCCTAAAGGAACAAGAAAACTCAGGCATTTAGGGAAGTACAGAGCAGTAGTTAAATCTGACACGTTACTGGATTTACTACCATGAACAGAATGACAATAGGAAGGATGCTACCACATTATTTTCTGACTTTATCAAAAGCAATACACTGGAGAAGGCATGTGAAGGTAGGCAACCCTTACTACTGAAGGGGGAATATGCATCCTGGAATATATGCTTTGCATCAAAACAGCTTTAGGAACAAAAACTGTTTCCCTGCAGAGGTATTTCTGATTCTGGATCTTTTATTGTGAAGGGGTTGGTTCCTTTATTGTGATGCTGAAATGGTTAACAGCAAACCTTTGAAATGAGATGTGAAAAGCTTGATGAAAGAGCCTGATGTTTTGCCTGATTTTTCTTTTCCTCTGTGGACAAAGGCCTTGAATGCTGAAGGCTGAGAAGCCTATTATTACCAGAAAGAAATGTAAGTAAACAAGGCATTACAATAATGAATTCTCAGTATACGAAGGCAAGAACCAGTTGTGTGCAGCAAGCAGTGAAAGTTTTGGCTGTATCTTGGCAATTTTTCAAAAATGAAAACAATAAGAGGTTTTGATTTACATGCAGACATGTAAAACAAAAGGATATTTCAGAACTAAAAATGATACTGAGAGTTTCTAACCATTGACCCCAAAGCAGCATTCAAAAATAGACATTAAAACTAAGAGGCTATAATCCTACAAGGCATGCACAATCAAACCTAAAGACCTAAAAAGACTGAATTTTTAAAGTCCATTTGAAATTAGGTTGGTAATAACTACCTTTATCCATAGAAGAAGAATTTCTGATATTCAAAGTTAAGATGTGATAAAAAGGAATAATCCAAAAATTATACCGAGGGTATATTTCACAACCAGCATTTGAAATGATCTGATATTCCCCAAGCTTGTTCCTAAATAAACAGCAAATACAGAGGCCATGCACAAAGGTAGCTTGGACTATAAGATGCAGAGCATTTTATTTTTAAGAAGTTAAAGATCGCATAACTGAAATGTGAAGACTGTGTAATTTGATATTTAGACTTTTTACAGTGTATTAACAAACTGTGCAAATGTGCCTGAAAGCAAATAAAACCAGCAGCTTGGCCAAAGTGGGGCAGTAGAGTTTTGGCAGAGCAGAAGGGATCCAGTTAAAACTTATTTACCGGTGGAACTTAAAGCTGCCGGAAAGTCCCAAAGCAGAAGAGAGCGTCCGTGTAGGTAAGCAATGCCCTACAAACTCTAAAAGAACATAAAAAGAAGACAAAGTTTGAAACCCATTAATGGTGAATTGAGCCTTTTGCACTGCCTGTCTCATCTGTGAGGGAGGGCAAGAGCCCTTGCTGCAGCAGTGAGGTGTAGCTTTTTAGTGCCACTGACAGCAGAGCACTGCTGACTTATCTGGGGCATCCTATGGGAACAAGCAGTGTCACTTCAAGAGACACATCCAAACAGCATGCAGGATTGGACTAGGCACTTGCTCCTTTCCTCACCTAAGCCCTTCTTACATACTCATATGAAGACAAGCAAACAAAAGAGCAAAAGAAGGCACAAACAAAAGAGCAAAAGAAGGCTCAAACAAAACACACACTCCAGTGAAGTGTAATTCCACTGCAGATGGGGTGCAGGTGTAATTCAGGTATTGGAACCAACCTCACTGAGATCCACACTGCATCTGGCACTGCCTGGGCCTGCAACACTGCAGCTCCTTTTCTCTTACATCAAACTGGACAAGCGTGACAGATTCACAGCCTTCCCTTTCGTATTTGCCCCTTGAGTAATTTGTCAGAGCCAGGTTTGCAGAGTGGGAACACAGGAAGTTCAGGCAGCAAAACCCCTCAAATCTCAGTTCATGACTTTGTGTTCCTCTGCATCAATCTTTCCCACAAACGCAAACCCAAAAGACTCCACTTGACAAGCCTGATGCCTGAAAGGGCACCACAGAAAAGGCAGAACAGCCTCTGAGAAAGTTTTGGCATAGGACCTAGGCCAGGAAGAGTAGCTGAGATAATTGGATTTGGCTGAAGATGACTTTTGGGGTACTGAGTCCTCTTGCACAGAAGGTCATCAAAAAGTCAGCACCCAAGCTGCAACATGAGGAAGGCAAACCCAAACTAAGGATTTGGTCAATGGGAAAAACTTTCCCTCTTGGAAGGATCAGATTGGGCTTATATCCAGGTTTGGATCATCCCAAGCTGTAAGTATTTCTGTTCAGCTCAGCAAATTCCAGTGCAAATAATGCACAAATCAGTGCCAGCCCAAGCCTTCTCCAGGAACAGAAGTGAGAATAATATGCCACAAACACAGTAACGTCCCCCCACAAGTTCAGAAATTTCTATGTGGGGTTGGGTGGCAGAACATGGCATGGTCTTATACAGTTAAGGGTACTTTTGAGTAGAGCAGGAAAGTTCAACATGTTCTGAATTAGTATCTTCTAATCCAGACTCCCTAAAAAGATGAGATTTTTCAGTAGCAGAAACACCTACAGAGAAAAACAAAGTAAAAAAAAAAAAACCCAAACAAAAAAAACCAAACCAAAACAAAAAAAATGCCAACAACAGAAGCCCGTGACCTCTTTAAGATCTACAGTAATAAAGTATATTTACATGAATTGTGACATTGGTAAACTGTGACACCTTTATTAAGGTTTCTACAACTGGCCCAGAGTAGAGCTGAAACCTCTACTCTCCAAGGAAATGTCCACTTTCCTAAAGGTCTGCCCTAGCTTCAACATGGAGCTGAACAATTGAAAAAGGAGCCCATGGTTTCAGTTAGCATCAAAATTAGAATCAAGAGCAAAGATTTCGTTCATGATTTGTCCCTGCTAGATCAGCTCTGCTGAAGGCAAGAAAAATTAGTTTCAGTTAAAGCTCCAGCTCAGGATATATAAATGAACTAAATAAAGTGTCAGAAACTATGATCTTTTTCAGTGATAAATATTCCACTTGGGTTTTTACTGATTCTATTTGATAAATCATTTTAATGTACATGTGAGGTAATATTTTCATACCAATTTGAGTTGCTTGGTGCTGACTACCATAGGATATATATACATACATCCATACAAAAATGAGGATGAACTAGGTAGACAAATCAAATAGTATAAATATTTGTACTGTGAAACAAAACTTGATTATTTGCTGAAACAAGGAATTAGGCATTAATACTTCATAATGTGGAAATCTTTATTTAAAAACACACACAAAAAAAATTATATTTCTCCTATTATTGTTAGAGAGAACTATCATATACTGCTTTCAGAGACAGAAATTGCTACCATGAATGTGAAAACTCTTGTTAAAATAGTGTGCAAGGCAAACAAAAATAACTACGTAATTTTCCACATAGACCTTTTATTCAGAAGTAGTTGGTACTTAGTACACTTACTGGAAGCAATGGGATTACAGGTGATCATGCAACTTCCAGCATCATAAGTTACCAAACTTTCTGCCTTATCAACATATCTCATGCATGCAGAAAATTTATTGCTGTTATAATGAAAAAGTTGTTGCAATAGCCATTGGGCTGGTATATTTTTTCTCAACATTAAATGGTTCCCCTGGAATTTTCTACTTTTCACATACATAATTAATTCCCTATGGATTGAGGTGATTTGGTAACTCATTGACAACATCAAAATACTTTATGTATCTAGAAGCTGAACCTGATATTTGTATTAAATTACTCCATTTGGATTAAAATATAGGTAGTGAACTACAGCTTCCAGACACATTCTACAATGTTCATGTTGAGTAGGTCAGAAAACCATTAAAGTGTTATTGTAAAATTCAAGAAGGTCTGGGGGGTTGGGAATGGTGATAGGGAATGGGATGAACCAGAGTGAGAACAACTAGGAAAACCTAGAAAAATGCTCAAATTCCATAAACCATACAGACTTAGTGTATGTTATTTATCCAGAGAAGACAATGTTGTGCAGGAATGAGGAATAACATAGCATGATATGAAGAGGAATTGCATGGCAAATCAATTTATTTTTTGTGAAAGAAAAGGAAGCTCTAAAATGCTGTCATTGGATAATTAATCCTAATAGGAGAGTGTAGATTTTTAAGCCACGTGCCAGCCTGATTACTTGTGGAAGCTATTGAGTGGGTTGAAGATAAGAAAGCATGACATATCTGGTTTCTGGGGTTTTTTTGATGGCTATACTTGTACCCTTTAATTTCCAGCCTAAGAACAGATTCATGGGACAGAGGAGCTTTGCTGAGTATTGTGTCCAAATTAACAAGTTATAATGAATTTTTTTTTTCACTATAAACTTGTACCTAGAAATATTTTCCCACTGTGGGAAGTCCATTTAGCTCACAGTGAACACTCCCCTTCTAACAGAAGCTTAATCTGGTGCCTGTTTAGGTACCACCCAGAGCTCTAAACTTCGTGGCACTGTCAGGATCTATTTCATGCTAAATATGAATCTATCTAATGGGTACAGTCCCTGTTGGCCACCTGTCTGGTGCTTGGTCTAATTGTTAATTCTGAATACCTCAGAGGGCAATAGTGTTTTTCTGCTTTTGCTCAGCTTCTCTTCCCATTTTTCATTGGCCAGGGCCTTAAATTATGCCTGTCTACTTCATACATCCTGTTGGATTACTGCTCCATGCAGCTGCACCTGAGAAACCAAAACCCTATTAGACTGGGTGCTACACAAACATCAGCTTAAAAACAAAAAGAGATTGATCCTAGCATGCATAAGGAATTAGGCAGAAAGAGTATGCCTGAGGAGATGTAGCAATGCTAATAGATGTTTGCACATTTAATAAGACTTTCTTATAGAGTGTTTGAAAAAGTAAGTCTATTTGACAAAGTTAAGTCAGACCAGCTGACAAAAAAAAAAAAAAAAAAATCAAGGTGAAAGAGAGGAATGAACTGGTGCAGGTAGCACTGATCACAGTTTGAAATCAGGCTGGATTAGCTAATCCCAGAATACACACCAATGCAGGTAGATCTAGTCTGCCTGGAAATGCATCCATCTGCCTTATTTGTAACAATGCAGCCTCTATTAATGCTTGTATAATAAAGTGCTAATGACTAGATAATAAAGATCTACATGCCTTAGTAGCATAGCATATGCCATAGCAGCAGTCCTCTGCAGCTGAAAGTCCTCACCTTCAGGGAAAAGAGATCCTCACTTCCTCATATCTTAACAGTCTTGGACAAGACTTAGGCCAAATAGAATCACTGGCTCTTACTAGATTACTAG
Source organism: Illadopsis cleaveri (assembly GCA_013399915.1). Lineage (NCBI taxonomy): Eukaryota > Metazoa > Chordata > Aves > Passeriformes > Timaliidae > Illadopsis > Illadopsis cleaveri. Next base: position 996,482 of record VXBB01004271.1, read on the forward strand.
ATTTTATGTTCTTTACAAAGAATTTTGGTGTTAGGTTTCTTTCTATTGCATTTATAAAATTATGCTGCCTTTTACATATTTTTTTCAGGTTTTTTTTTTTCCATAAATCGATTTACTGTGGTCTGGTTTTAATATTTTCAGTTAACAACTTCTAAAACGAGTGCTTTGAAATGCTTTACTTTTTCAGGCTTTGTTTCCTGGAAAGTTGTCTGTGATTTCCAGTCAGGTATGGAAGTCTTCTGTCCCTTTGAGAACACATCTTCAGTGTCTGACTCCTCCCATTCATCACCTGGTGTCTCAAATTTCTGAGATGGCAAGGGTGATGCTACAACTTTCAGCATTACAGTATTGAAGGTGTCCCCACATAAACACCAACTAACCACAGCAAAGATCCTAGAACAAATTCTTCTACCCAGACAAGCTAGGAGAGCTGAGTTTTTCCCTAAAGACTGGATGCTGCCAACTTTCTGCATGTCAGTTAACTCAAATATCAGGGAATCTTCAGTTCTGTATCCCCAGAGTACAAAAAGCACTGCTTTATTCCCCCATCCTATTCCTTAGACTTACTGAAAAAGTCCCTGCAGACATTTTTACTTGTATAATCAACTTATGGGTTAAACTCATCAAGGAATAAAGAATAGGTATCGTATCAACAATTCACTACTGCAGTAAATCACATTTGTTAAAATTAGAAACTTGTTAAATAGGGCCTTGATGATAATTGCTAAAGTTGAGTATTTATGGTAAAGTGATACAGACTTAGTCATTAGAAAAGCAAATTTCAGCATTTTGAAACTTTTGGTTTTCACTGACTATTGAAATTCAATATGCTATCACTGGAATTATTTATTGATCTATTTAACAGTTTTACAGACCATTGCTGTGTACTTGTTAACCATCTTTTATGTTCAGCCCATCTTGTACTATGACACATTTCCTGGATGAACGATGAGAAAAAAATTCCATGTTTGCTACGTGTTTTTGCAAAACTATAAAATCTATGGAGGCATTAAAAAAAAAAAAAACAAAACCAAAAAAACCAACCCACACCAAAAAAACCCACAGATGATGCCCAGACATTCCTTTCCCACTGAAAATCCTAGGGGCTGACTTCCAGAGGAATCTAGATGAGCATTTCCCCTGATTTCAGTAAAAGCCATGAATAAATCCTCAAAGTAACTTAGCCACTGAAATATCTTACTCAGAGATGATTGCCATCTAACACATCTCCTTTCCTGATTTAGGAACCTGTAGGATCAGAGAGCACTCGTGAGAGAAGAGAGAGCTGTTTTGCCAGATACAACTGCAGTTCAGAGGAGAAAACAAGCCCCAGGAGATACAGATAGAGCACCTAACTCAGACCAGGTGTGCTCCTTCAGTAGGATCCCAAGGAATGAGACACATCCTGCAACCATGCTCTGCTCCTGTTCACAGCCCAAGCTTCAATCAACATTCTCCATCCCCTGGGTCAGTTGAGGATGAAACTTTCCAGCTGTCCCACTGCTGCCATTCACTTGATATAGTTAGCACAGAAATGAAGAGAGGTAGAACATATAGAATACTGTTCATTAACAAAAACAGAATACTCCTGCCCAAAGGAATATCTTTTATTTATTCATAACAGAATATGTCTAAGAAGTGACATTTGGAAAGTACAGAATAACCAAATAACTTGCCCATGGGGTATCTGGTAGAGCTGAATTTAAGCACATTTTGTGGATCATAGAGAAGAAGGGTATGAATCTTGGTTCTTCATCTAACGGATGCTCTAACTACCCAACTCCTCTGGACATATGCACACAGTCTCTCCCCCACTCACTCCCTCTCCCTCCTTCTGTTTCATGCTTCGAGGCCACCCACTGACTGTCCTCCTGTTTCTTTGCACAGACTGAGATGTTGGCTTTGGCGCTGGGCAGCAGTGATAGCAAACCATATGTAAGTTTCTATATGCTAAAGAATGGAAATATTTCCTAGTTGAGTCTTGTCCTAATAGTTGTACCAATTTTGTCAACTACAATTCTGCTTTGTTTATAAGAATAGATAGATAGAGTTTTCCCATTGTATTTTTTGCCTATTTTAATAGAAGCAATTAAAGGGAAGAAAAAAAAGGTTGAAAGATACAGATGCAACTGAAAATGTTTAGAAAATGAAAATTAAATTTTACACTCCAGTACCCAAATTCAGCTAAGACATACTTGGACTGGGACAATTAAACTGCCACACTTTTTCTGACTTAAAAAAAATTTTTGCACAGTATCTCCATACATATCTCTATTTTTTAATTAAATGACAAGAACAGAGGAAAAAAAAAAAAGACCTTGTGTGTAAAACTTACCCATTTACCACATTTGCTAATGACAAATAACACAGCATCCGTATTGGATTTGCTTGGAATTGAAGAACAAGATCTTCAGATGTCTAGAAAAGAGAGGTTAAATATGTCAGCTATAAATGTAGTACTAAAAGCCAAGAAAGAAAAGAAAATTAGAGATGAGTCTTTGTTATCCATGTGGGTGGGTTTTCACCATCATCTGCTTTTCCTCAGTCCTGGTGTTCAGTGAGGACCAGGAAAGCAAGACTGGTGGCACTTAAATTCACTAATTGCCCTTTATGTTGGGACAGTGTTTAGCAGCTGGGCCAGGCAAATCAGTCAGCTGGGCCACAGGCACAATAGCTCACCCTGAAATCTGAAGCAAGGACAGCCAAGTGCACATTGACCTGTCCTCTACACTTGAAAGCACATGACCATTTGTCACAGCCTCTGGGAAAGTATGAACTGGTATATGATCTTTTACTTGCAGCCCTGGACAATCTTTTGGTAACCTTATGTGGGTGCTAAGACCTCAATGTTTTTTCTGTCAGTACACCTAGCTGCAAACTGACCAGAAATTAGTCCTCAGTATTTTAAGGGGATTAGTCCTAAGTATTTTAACAGCAAATCTTCTCCAATAACTAGAAAAAGCATTTTATCCTTTGGTCAATAAATATTTTCAAGCACTGCAAAAGCTAAACAAGAGAGCTCCAAAGGTTTGAGAATACTAAACCCTGATTGATTAAAATTAAGCATTTATAATGAAAGAACTGATTGCCTCATTCACACCTCAGAGTCTTGCAGTACTTCATAAAGTATTTGAGGGATGCAGGTTTTAAATTAAAATACAACATTTTTAATGCAAAATTCAACACAGTAGTTGCAGCTAAGAAGTCTGAACTAGCGAAGTAGGCATTGTCCCTTTCTGTCATTTTATTTGTAAATCCATATTCTCTCTGGTGGGTCAGGTTTTGTTTTAATGCATTTGAATATTGTGGCACATCACAAACATTGTAAGATGGGGCTTAACTGCTAGAATGGAAGAGTGTTGATTTTATGCCATGCCTTGCGATAAATGTGCCTTTGTGTAAAGCAGTAAAAATTGGTAGAGATGGGATACAAGTAGCAGTAAAAAGAAAAATGTTGAGACTCTTTTAAAATACATCCTGCAGTTTAGCTATAAAGCTCCTTATTTTTAGAAAACCAGTAGAATTGTTCAGGCTCTGCCCCTGCAGTTTCAATAGCAGTCTAGTGCTTTAAAACCCTGACCTTGAAAAGAAAGCGTTTACATTGTAAATGTACTGGCAGTATGGAGACTATTCTATGACTGAGTATCCAACTGCGGCAAAAAGTTCAGAAGCAGGTTTTCTTTCTTCTGAAAGGCCTAATCCGTGGGGCTTTTTTAGTGGTAAAAGCACTTGGCACTAATTGTGACTTACTTCTAGCAGTGAACCTGTATAATTCTCAAATTTCACAAAGCCAATTAATTCCCATGAATGCCAGGAATCACAGTCTTTGATAGGTTTTAATATACAGCATTTTTTGATGCTTAGATTTTCTGAAAACATAGGGGACCTCTCAAAGCTGGTTCTTGTATATGAAATGAAATGTGGTTTCATAGCTTGGGATCACACACCAGTTTATGATGACCAGAGTACTTAAAGGATAAGCAGACAACAATCTGTGGAGGTACCACAGGGATGAAGTGTGGCACTGGAGGGATGTGCAGCCCCCCTGCTCTTGGGCTGCCTGTCAGAGGAAAGAGGATGGAGAAGAGACAATGCGCAGCCGTAAGGATTCCCTTCATTGAGTCCAATTCATGGCAAATCCTTTGTAAAATGTCTCAACTTCAAGAATCTCCTTGAAAAAGGCTCACTTGCCCCCACTGCTCACAAAGTTAACAGGTTCTCAGCTCAGCTCTTAAGACCTTGGTCACAACCCTATGGGTTTAGGGAGACTTCTCTCTTGCTTCTAGAGCACAGATTTACCAGTTTTATTATGGACAAAAAATGAGTGCACCTCTCCAATCTTACAATTCTCATCCTTTAAAAACAGGTTGAGTATTCTGAGCATTAATAAACAAATCTGTTAATTTGGGCTAAAATTAAACTGGTTATTTAAAGAAATTTAACATCTGTTCTTTGACCTGATTAATCTTAAAACTACAGACTCTCTTGACTCTCCATATATTTAAAATTAATCAAAAACTTGTGCACAAGCTGTACTATATAAAAATAGATTGTACTTAAGATAAGTTGCTAATTATTGTTTTATCCCATTGTAAATATGCAGGATGTAAAGAGGGTCAGGTCAACAGTTAACTCTTAAGTGGAGCTACTTCAGTGATGTAGCTAGTCCCCATCCTCCTCTACAGCTCATCTTCACCAAACAAGTCTGCTAGATATGACAGGGATTCAGCTCTAGGAGGTCTTGTCAAGTCTCCAGCATTACTATAATTTTTTGCACTGGTTAAAGCTGGCATTAATAACTGAAATGTCTCTTCATGTCGTTGCTTCAACAACAAATTGAAGCCAAGTGTCCTGGCTTCAGCTGGGACAGACCTAATTTCCTCCCCAGTACCTGGTATTGTGCTGTCTGTTGGATTTAGGATGACAATAATATTGATATCACACTGACGATTTAGTTGTTAATGACCAGTGTTTGCATTACGTCAATCACTTCTCAACTGCCTGCCAGTGAGGAGGGTGCAGGTGCCTGGAGCTGGGAGGGGACACAGACAGGACAGCTGACTCCAATAGACCCAAGGGATGTGCCATATCATATGGCATCATAGTGAAAAAAAACTGGGGGGAGTTGGCTGTGGGGCAGTGGCCACCACCTGGGGACTGGCTGGGCATTGGTCAGTGGGTGGTGAGCAATTGCATTGTGCAGAGCTTGTTTTGCATATCCCTTTATCAGTATTGCTATTTTCCCTTGCCTTTCTGTCCTATTAAACTGTCATCATCTCAACCCATGAGTTTTACCCTGTTTCCAGTTCTCTCCCAGATCTCACTGGAGGAGGGTGAGAAATCAGCTGTGTGGTGTTTAGCTGCCTGATGGGTTAAACTGCAACATGCTGCACCAGTAACAAATCCCTCCTAGTTGCACAACTGTGCAACTTCAAGTACCACAACTGTGCAACTTCAAGTACCACAACTGTGCTAAAGAAGCCTGATGAATGCTATTGCTGGGCAAGATCTAGAAATTTCATTAGCTGATCATATCCTGCTACATTGAATGAACTGATGAAACCATTAAAAACAAAAACCCACCAACTGTGAGCATGTTCCATGAATTTGTGCTAAATATGATATAATCATGACCTTCTGGAGCAGTGTTGTGAAAATTTGATATTGGGCCATCCTCAAAAAAGCTACTGAGGCAGCAGTTATTCCTAAACAGGCTCTCAAGTCTCTCAAATGTCCTCTGTGTTATGCTTCTTAAGTATAATTGGTGCGCTCTTCACATCACAGCTGGACAGCTTAATACAGAGCTGGTTATATTCCAGTGTCAATGGCAGCTTGATAGTTATGTCCAGGGACTCCCTTTGACAAGATAAATAATCAGGTCACTGTACACTGCTTGCTACACATTTGATTGAATCCTACCTGCAAGAATTCATCAAATGAAGCCAACAAGACAATGTCGTTCTAGCAGTTGATATCCTGAAGTAAAACAGTGTCAACTCAAAGGTCCATCAAGCAGTCAATGAAGACCTCAAAAAAATGGTAGTAAAAGGTCACAGCCTTGCCAAACAAACCTACCTTGTTAACAGAGAAAGCACAAAATAGCTATGCATTTTTAAGCTTTTTTAAATAAACCAGGGCAGTCAGTCTGGGAGTTAATTTTCATTTAAAAGGTTATCTTGAATGAAAGTAATGCTCTGTTTCTCTGATCTTAGTAAAATAGGGGACTCTTTATACTCTCGAAGTATTTTAAGCTGTGAAAGACTGTGCCCTATCCTCTAACACAGTGGTGTAGGGTGAACAACCGTTTCACCCCCTTAAATGTTGTTTTCAGAATTTCTTCTGCAGAAAATTTCATGGACAGTGTGAAAAACTCCTGATTCAAAATGGCTGTTTTTTCCTTAATGGAAGTGACTTCCCGGTACAAAGTTGCATCTATACTCTGCTTAAATAATCAGAATCAGATTATGGCCCACCAGACTCCCTGCCCTGGCTCTCTGAAGGCATATTTATGGCTATGGGATCGGTTATAGCTGAGCTCCCAGTGTCCACAGTATGAAACACTCAGACTGCCCATCAGTCCCAGCTACCTTTGCAGCATATGGTATGAGGCACAGGCTGAGTTCCCTCCTAGGAAAGATGCCAAGAAATCCAGCCTGCAGGCTGTCAGCCAGACCACGGCACCAGCATGGCAAAAGCCATGCAGAGCAGCAGCCTGGTCATCCTGCAGCTCAGCCTGCAGACACACCAGCACAGCCCTAGCCCACGACAAGGGACAGAGGTACCCAGGAATCCAGCCTGACCTTGCTCTTCCCTGGCTGCTTTGAGGCTTGCAGCACTGGTGTGCAGAGAGCTGATGATGAAAAAGCAGAGCAGAAGAAGCTTAAATCCACAGAGGCATTTTGAGGAGAACGGCATGTTTCCATTGTTCTTCCTGCAGCTGAGATCACAGGCTTCTCTTAATGAAAGTAGCTGCTGGCTATATTCTTAATGGCAACACTATGATGACACAAAGAGAAAAAAAAAAAAAGATAATTTCTATTTTTAGGCAAACATTTGAATCTGGAACTAAAACCACAAAATTCTCTTCACTGGAATGATTTCTTTTATTTGATAATGTTAGATAGCAGAGCTTTCTTGGATGCTGTTTCTGAGCATTTCTCATGCTATCTTCCATGTACTTCCTTAAAAGGTCAATTCCCTTTTAAAATTTTAGATATCATATATGTTGGATTTTGGATAATTACATGATTTCTACAAACTTCTTGTTTACCTTGAGCTTAAATTTAACTTTATTTCAGTGCAATCGGTCTTTTTCCTTGACACAGAATATTTTCTGCTTTTAAGCACCTGCAGCTAGTTGCACATAGGTCCTTGAAAACAGAGTAAATAAGTCATTCTGTCTATTTCTCTGCCTCAAGGAAGACTCAGCCATACCTAGGTCATTCCTGGCAGATATTTGTTCAACTTGTTCTAAACAGTTCTAACGATTGAATTTTCACAATTTCCTTATCTATTCCAATGCTTAAATATCTTCTCAAAATTGCAATTCTTATGAGATTATTAAGAATTAAACCATGCCACCATATCTTGCACTGAAGTCCTTTAAATTAATGTGAAATGACATCTTAATGTAAAAATGAACAACCGTGCCTAGCAGTTTGCTCAGGATGGGTGCCCTCCCACTCACACAAGAGATAAAGAATGATCCCTAACCTCCCAGCTCTACAAGCAATTGCAAATTCCTTCACTTCATTTCCTTTTTCCTAATTCTATGAGCAGGCATTCCATAACTGAACTACCTGCATGTCTTTCAAGGTTCTTCAGGAGGAGATGTTCTTTACTGAGGAGATGTTGGGTGTTTATGCGGGAGCAATCTACTATGATTAAAATTATACAGTAAGCATCTAGATAGTGTATCATGAACACAGATCTTCCAACTTTATGTACTTGCTCTTTGAATCATGTTCTCTAGCTGAACTATTATTTGAGACCTTGGCAATAATCTTTTGTCTTTGGGCCCACACAGCTATTTCATGCAATACAGAACCTTTACAAGGGGGACAGCTTTCCACTGACTGACTTTTCTGCTTTTGCCATCTCCCAGATGCTCACCCCATCCTGCCTCCTTGCAGGACTGAACTCTGGCTGTGAGCTCCTGGAGAAAAGCTGTCTCCTCACCACACACTCGCATGCCTTGTTGAGCAACACCTTGATCCTTTCACAGTGCTGGTAATAAACACTAACAAAGCATAACTAAATTCAAAATAATGACAGTATATCATCAAAAGCTGGTTCAGTAATATTAGTAGCACACAGTTGTGGATATTTCAAGTAAATAGCCAATCTTTTAAATTAAGCTGCTCTACAGGAAATACATTGCATTTCTTTAGAGATTCATAAAACAATGTTTTAATTTAAGAACTCTCCAAAACATATAGGTTTTTGAGGAAATTTCAAGGTAGACATATAAAATTTTTACTGTTGGTTTTGTTGTTGGTTTGTTGTTTTTTGGGGTTTTTTCATAATAAAGGCAGTAGCTGGCATGGTCCCTACATTCACCCTCCTGCCAGTTATTTTATTAGCTGTTTTAGCTGTCGCAGCCCAGGACAAACAAGCCACCAGAGAGACCAGTTGAAAGGCAGGTTAAGCAGCTGAATGAAAGAGGGCTGGAGAAACAGGGGAGCATAATGCAAATACCTTTAAAAAATTAAATATTTTGTTCTGCTTTTCTTTAAAGTAAAAAACGCTATGGGATTTACTGAGGCACCTGTTCTTTCTCCTGAAGTGCAGAATTCTGATTTTCTGAAAAGCTGGAGACTGCTGAAATCACCTGCACTCATGACCTGAACAAAGACTGACCCATCCTAGGAATATTTTTCTCTGTAAGTTATAACAACCAAGCCTGAATAGACTTATTTATTATTGTGCAGGCACAAAGTAATTGGAAAGCAGAAGAAAATTAAGAGATCTTTTCCGGCCTCCATTACTTCTGGTTGCTGGGTCACCCTCTCCACCCCCTGTAAGACAGTGGTGGGTTTGCAACTCTCCCTTGTCTCCAGCCAAGGTTGCCTGGGGTCATGCATCCTATTTCCCTTGGGCACCCCTGGAACCCCTGCAACACTGCACAGCTAAAATCCCTGTAGTTTTTATATGCAGAGCACATGGGAAGTCCAAAGGGACCTCTGCTGCAGTGCAAAAAGGACCCAATCCTTTATGGGGTACATCAAACCGAGTGTCCAAACTGCTTGTGAAACTCACTCTATAGAGAGAGACTTTAGAAAAAGCAGATTCAGCTTCTTAAAGGACGAGCCCTGGTGGGGTTCTCTTGAATCTGGGAGGTAGTAAGGTACCTCCTGTCCCAGCAGAGCAGCTCAGAGACAGATTACCCTGCTCTGCATGCACGCAGTTGAGCACAACTCCAACATATGTTCTTTGCTTTTTTGGCTGAAGTTACTGTTGTCTTTCCTTTCCTCTTTCTCTCCCCCCAACTCTCTCTCGCTCTAACTCTCACAGGAGCAATAAATGCCAGCAGTAAATATTCTCAGCCTTACAAGGATTTCAGTAAATTAAGGTTCACATCCAAGCTTTGGGCAACTTCCTGTGTTCTAAATGGGCTCCAAATGAAGGTTTTCCAAAGCCTATACAGTATAATAATAATAAAAAACATATCTAAATCATTAAAATGAGTGACAGCATTCCCTATACTAGTTCTGGACTCCATAAATAATGTATAAACCCAATCTGCATTATATTAGCGAAAGATAAAAATTAGAAAAGGGTGAGAATAAAACAGTTTTATTTTTCGTTGACACAAAGAACATTATCCCCGCTCCTGAGCTGCGAGCTCCATCTTGTGGGGGCCGGTGGAGGTGCAGCGGTTTTCTGCTTACCGCAATATTCTTTAAATTATCATGCTTTTAAAATAAATCATTATGATAATACAAGCTTTTTATTGAAAAATAACAGCAAATCAAAGGAGGTAAAGCAAACTAGCACACCGTCCCCCTCCTGCAGCCTCACGACCTGACATGCCTTTGGTGCATCCCACCTCTTCTCCCAAACTCTCTTGTTACAAATGGGCCAGTCGTTTGTTCTCATCACTTGCGGTTATAGCCCGAATGAATGTAGAATGTCATCCACCGTGTCCCCACTCGTGAGCCGAGCGCTGCCCATGGTGTCCACGGCAGTGCATGGGGCCTGTGCCTCCCCTGCCCCGCTCTCCCAGCTCTCTCAGCTCTCCCCGCTCTCCCCACTCCCCCAGCTCTCTCTGCCGCTGGCATGATGCCCATGGAGACAGAGATGGGCTTCCAGGGACCACACGGGCTTTGGGCCAAGGGCTTCTTGGAGGGTACCTGGGCCAAGCCTTGCTTCTGGTCCTACGCTAGGGATTTTTCCACCAGTTTGAGCATTGTAATAGCGCCTTGGTTCAGCTCAGCTTTACAAGGGTCAGGGCTTCCAGAAGGGCTCCCCGGGGACTGAACCTCGTGGAACACAGCTCGACGTGCTCTGCGGTGGCAGAGGGCAGCTGGAGCCCTCTCTGTGCTGCCCAGGACAAGGGCGCTGCTCAGCCTTCCCCGCCGCCTTCTGTCCCCGCCCACACCTGGCAGATCTCGCCGGCAGGAATCCTCCCCAAAAAATGTTTGCAATTGCTATTTCATTTATGCAACATTTGGAATGGACTTCCAGGATGAAAGAGTACTTATCTGGTTAGCTTTATTTCCTAATTTCATCCCATTATGCCTCGATATATACCCATTGATGCCAGGAGATCCTGTAGGGCAACACTATCTCTTCAAGCCACTCTTCAAATATTTGTGAATACACTCCTCATTCTCTTACCAAGAAACGTGAGATAAAGCATCAAAAACCTACGCATTTCTAGTGATTGCCTTTTTCTTTTCTTTTTGTTAATGCACTCTACACAATTGGAGAGGCTTTAAATTTAACCATTATTTTCTGGGCCATTTTATTAACCAACAAAAAGTGCTTTGTTACAGGCAATGGTGAATAGAAATGCAGAGTTTACAAAGTAATACTCACCTAAGCACTACCAAATGCAGCATCCTCTGTTATGTCAGTCTTGTAATTAATAGAAATTTGGACACAGCCTTGGCTTTTAAAAATTGCCAGAGCTCAGAGCTCAGAGGAAGCCTAAGGAATGAGACAATATCAAAAAAAGAGAGGACACAGATATTTCATCAAAAATGGGCAAAGTCTCCCTGGAGTAAGTATATTAATGTAGTGTGTGGATTTCCACAGCTGTTGTGCCACCAGAGGTATGCACAGCTAAGGAGCCACTTCCCTCCACCCACTGCTGAGACTGGAGCTGGATGGTTTTGGACTCAGGACACATCCTTTGCATGCAAGGAGTGGGAGCTGGGGGCTGAGCATGGGGCTTTCGCTGAACGCCCAGGTGTTTCTAAATTGTAGCTCTAGCTGAGTGTCCCAGCTCTTAGGGATCTGGAAAAGAACAAAATGCAAATCTAGTCCCCCTTGTTTTTCCTGCCAAAGCAACTCTAGTTTGGCCATACTGGGCACTTACGCTAAAAAGGATCTGCATTAGATTTCAAAAGTCCAAATTTCATATGAAACTCATGGGACAAGTGGAAACCTACAGAGAGATGAAGGACAATAGGCTGGAGGACCATGCCATTTCTTTCTCAGCTGAGGCAGGAGCTCACCTTGACAGTACAGGAAGGTAGAAGAATGCTGATCCTGCTCTCGAGCACAGCAAAGCACAGACTTTCAAGCAAGGTGGTGAGCTGGGGGTCTGAGATCAACAATGCCTTTTGTGATAGAGGAGGAAAAAGGAAGACATGAAAACCAGAGGAAAGGGAGGCAAAAATTAAGGAACTTACAAATTTAGCCTTGTATATGTTAGATAGAATATAATGTTGGTGCTCTGTAACATTTATACTCAAAGCAGGGGGAAGTACTGTTAGGTGGATTGCTGCAGTTCAATGGCCATCAGCTGTTCATAAATCAAGTACCCAGACAGACTGCAAACTGCCCTGCTGCCATGACAAAGACATGGTGATTAGTGCTTCTGTTATGGATTAGGGAGGCACTGAGGTAGTATTACAAACAATACTAAGATGTCACCTTTTTTTTTGCTTCTCAGTTGAAGGCCAAACAAAATTTAGTCAATATTGCTCACAATCAAAGTGTTAGGGGAGTGCCATATATTTTATAACATGCACACTTGCCTGTACTTGCAAATAGGTTTCTTTGTTTTTTTTTTTTCTTGTGTAAATTCAATAATTATTATGCAGTAAATTTGTCAGTATTTTATTGCACTTATTTCCCTATTTGTGTTATTTAAGTTTCTGTACAGGCTGTATTTTAGCATGTATGTATATATAATTCCATTCCCTTTGCTGAGGCAGTTTTTCAGACTCTGCAGTATGGCATCAATCCAGTAGCTACAAATCATGTAGTCTTTTCAGCCTGGAGAAGAAAGGAATGGCTAGAAAACCTCCAGATTCTTCAGGGAGAATGAGCAAAAGAGAGTCTGAAGACTTTCAGCAGGAGGAATCATTGCGCCCCAGTTTGCACAGACACTGATCCTCCACTGCCAAGAGGATCAGGAGAGGACTGGGATGTGGTGGATACAGCACACACAGCTGTCCTGCATGGTCCCTCCCCTCCAGACCATAAGACTCTTTTCTCTCATATGCTTTTTTTGTGTACAAACTCCTGCCAGTAAGCTCTAGTTAGCCCAGTTTTTGGAAAGGAATAAATACAGGTGTGTAGCTGGACTGTTTTCCCACATTAAATACGTTCTGAAAAACCTCAAAAAACTATAAGGTCTGTAAGAATCCCTCTTCTCCAATGCCTTTTTATGCTCCCTGCTATTTTCCTGTGCCTATGTGCAAAGACTCAGAGAATTCCACAAAGGCATTTCCCAATCTCATTAACTGACCAAGTTGGGGGGGAAATAAATAACATACGCTGATAAAGCTAATATCTGAGTCTGGATTTCCAGATTTTAAAATGTGCCTGTGCCTTTGGTTTTCTTGCACAGCTGATCTGCAGCAGGTCTGTTGCTACCCATTGCATCTGCCAAATGCCCATGATTGTAGGATTCCAGTGTTTTTAGCTGAAGGTATTGTCTAATAGATGGCACTATTCTAACCTAAATTGAAATACATTTGTGGGAGTCACTGTAAGGAAAAAAAAAATCTAACTCTAAATTTAAAAATGTACTCTTCTATGGTTTCATTTGTTGATGAAAAAATAAGCTAAATGAAGTGAACTAACATGCAAACACATCCATCCCTACATTCATAGAAAAAGTCATTTGCTGCTATTTTAGCAAAATGCTTGCAGAACTCATAAAACATATTTTCTCAGTTTTGTGTTATTATAGGGCAATTGGTCCATGTCTATCAAAAAACTTGGAGAAACATAATGTTCTTATGAATGTTCTTTATATCTTTATAATGTTCTCTATGATAAAAGCACAATGTTAGTGGACAAACTGTTCACTTAATTTTTTTCGGCTTCACAAAAAAGGTAGCTGCTGTATTTTGAATACCCACCATGTTTCCAGTATATTGCATATAAACATCTCACTGTTTGCCTGCTTAATTCTGTCAGTAGGTATCTTATGGAGGGTACAGACTGCTGCAAATGATTCCAAATACTTTGAAGTGTATTCACCCCTTTCTTTTTGTCTTTATTTACTAAAAAGGCAAGAACACTTGTCTTCCAGATCTTCTACTGACTTAAATAGTTCAGCTTTTATGAAGCACAGAGGTTTCATGAGAAAAGCTAATCAAAGTCATTCATATTCTATGTTTATTTGTATCAATCAATCCTCCATTAGCCTTTTACATATATATACTAATTTCTTCTTCATATTCCTCTATTATCTATTTCTTCCTTGTACAATTGATTACATTTTTAGTTTGACTTTACCAGGCAAAATCAAGACCATTCAATGGGGTCAAAATTAAAAATAACATTATTGATGCTGTTTTTCCCTTAGTAAAATATTAGAAGACATATTTATTCACATTTATCTTCCTTAGCATACATTTGCTGGTTCAGTAGGTTTCAGCTATTTTCCTTTTGATTTTAAATGAAGCTTTTCAATACAAATATTTCTTTCAGTCTATTCAAATCTTTTAACATGATAAACAGGCATTGAATTTTGAATGAATCACTAAATAGGTAAACCGTTCTTTATTCCACAAAAATTACAGAAAGTGTTGTGACAAGTATTTGCATTTTCATATACAGTTATAGCTCTTTCAGATACTCAGGAGAAGTATTTACACTAAATGCTTTGCAGTTAAGTCATAGGAAAGGCTCTTTCTTAGGTATGCATCTCATTTCAGAAAGTGTCTCATTTGGGAATAACTCTATCATCTACCATTAGTTCATCAGATAGGTCTGACCTGAAGCAACTTCAGAGCCTGAGAAGACAAAACACTCAGGCCTTACACTTACTGTGGGTACACAAAAGTCTTCCTCAGACTTCTCATATGACCTCAACATACTTGTTTGTGATCTGCCAAGGTGCATGGAGCTCCAGGATATAGAAATGTACCTTAAATCCTGATTTAGGGGCCCTAAGCTCTAATTCCTACCTTGGAGATCCTGAGGGTTAATGGTTCTGTTCTGTTTTCTATACACAGAAATAGTCACTACACATTTGCAGTGTGGTTACTGCTCTTACACACTGGCTCATCCCTGCAGGGCTTAGAGCTCTTTCTGGCACCCAGCTTTAAATGGACACTCAGCTTTCCAAGAGTATGGGATTCTCTGCTAGGCATAGCAAAGTCTGAATAGGAGTAGGAAGGAGGTTGAGTCTATTGTTATTGTTCTTCTCACTAACTAGTTTATTAGTAGTTTGTTGCAAGAAGAATATACAGTAAAGTGGTATATACCACAAAGTGGTTCCTAATTGGAAGGAGCAATAACATTTCGCAGTTGGTTTTTCTCAGGGGACCTTGGCAGTGTCTTTTCCTGAGTAAGATGATGCTCTGCTGGCTGGGGCCTCATCAGCCTTTGTCTTTTTAATTTTCCTTTGGCAAAGACAGGTCCTTGGCTCTATCACTACCAATGAGAGAGGTGTGGATTATGGAACTTCTTTCTTCTCAAGAGGAGGAACTTCTCATGTGGTTTAAAACTGCAAGTGTGAAAACCTGTCCAGCTTTATCACTCACATGCTTTAATTACTGCAACTCAAAGTCTGGTGATATCTTACATCAAGGAATAAAGACATTTACAAAGCCCCAGGTCTTTATGGTAATGGTCAATGACTGATCAATAAATACAAAAAACACTTCCCTGTGTGTGATGTAAAACAATGGCCCAGAGGAGACCAATAGTTTAGTGACACTAAACTGCAGCTTTCCTCATTAGAGCTCTTGGTAAGGTGTGCCCTGTGATTAATGACATATCACTTATACAGCATTACCAGCAGGCAAATAATTCTAATTACCAATAACATTAACTCCTGATCACTATGCAAATAATTTACATAATGTAATGGAATATCTGGTCATTACAGGGCAAACAATTCACAATGTTAACTGAGGTTAGTCAGTTATCGCAGAGTAAATAACATTAGAAATTAAACAAAGCCAAGCTAATATCAGGTTTTATGCAGTTAATAAGCAGTGAATATATCCCTAGCAAAACACATTCAGACCATGTAAAAACACATCAGACCATGTTACTTCAGTGTCTAATGCAATACAAATTGGAGATAACATAAAAACATCTAATCTAGCAGGATGTTCCTGGCTATCTGGAGGTGTGTGAACAAGGGAGTGGAGGCATTCATGGTGAAGCTTACTGATTTTTATTGCTTCATAGGTTATATTTTCCTGTCTTTGATGCTTTGTCTTTGATCCTGTCTTCAGATGCAGGCCACAGGATCCTTACACTGTGGAGAACAAAGCACCATGGCAGTCAAAACCAGCCCAGATGAGGCCATTCTGTGTTCACACACTTGAAACATAGCTGTGGAAGTAGCATTATATTAAATCTGGCATTAATCTAAATCTGTTAACAGTTATTTATAATCATTGAATCAGATCATGTCCTCATCCAGCACATGAGGCATACAACATTCCAGGATTATGATGGGAAGGAAGACAGCACAATATACAGGAGGTAATATATTTGGGGGAAAAAAAGGCAAAAGGCAGCCCAGAGAAAGCTGGATTACCACAATTCTGAAAATGTGGATGCAAGAACTGAGTTACATACTTGACTAAGGAGATGAGGGTGGAGAGAGGTAAAAGGAATGGATGAATTTTAGTTTTTCATTTCTCTACTGAGAGGAAAGGATAAGAGACAGACATTGCTACTTGAAATAATGCCTGAAACCTAACAGCTGCACTTGTGAGCTTCAGTAGAGAAGATTTTTTACTAAATATATATAAATTTTATTTGCTTTTTCTCATTTTGTTTTGTCTTCTGAAACAATGAAGCAGAAGAGTTACTTGGGTTACAACACCAGACACTCAGGTACTCTAGGTAATTTTAGAGGCATTAAAGAATTTTTCACAAGGGACAAGTCTCCTTGTGATGTTGGAGGACATTTGGACATCAGCAGTGAATTCTAGTCGAAAAATCTATCTATGGTAATCAAATGAGAGACAAAGCCTTGATCTGGCCTCTATCCTTATTTGGCATTGCTCTTGTGACTAGCTTTTGTTTTCCTGGTGTCTCAGGTTAGGACAGACATTCTCTGCAAGATCCCACATGCCTATTCAACCATTCTACCCCAGCTGTTTGCACAGTCAACATTATCCTGGAGGCTCTGCTCCTGGAAGGGATCTTGGGTAGATTTGCTAAAATGCTTCTGGCAACCTTCATCCTGCTAGTCCAAACCAGTTTCATCAGCTGTTTAGATTAACCCAGTTGTGGTTGTCTGAAGCAGAGCAGCAAATGCTAACAAGATTCCTCCAGAGGAACCAGGTACCCTCTGGCATAAGCAAGTAGCCATATATCTGGGGGAGAATATTTCCAATGGGCATAGCTGACTGAATGTCCACCCTGATCTTGGCTGGCTGTGATGAACAGCTGTGCAGTAACTGAGCATATTGAAAGCAGGTTAAAAAAACTGGGTCCCTCAAAGAGATGGGAAATGTGGGGCATAGTCTTGAGGATTGGCATTTTCAAGGACCAACAAAAAACCCCTTAATTTTCATATATGCTGCCTAGTTTTTGCTCTTATAGAATCAGAGAATATGCTGAGTTGGAAGGGAGCCATCAGGATCATCGAGCCCAACTCCTGGCCCTGTGCAGGACACCCCAGGAATCATCATGTGCCTGAAAGCTCCTCTTGTCTTTTTTCTTACACACATTGCAGGATAGGGAAACACTGTTTGGAAATGATTTATGGAAACATTGTTGCATTACCTATGATCCAGCTATGCTGTATTGAGGCTACATAACCTAAACCAGGGAAGAACACACTCATAGAGCATTGCTGTATCTACATGGTTACTATATATTTATTTGGCAATTTTCTCATCTCAGAAAAGTTGTTGCATTTCATGCATATTCACATACTCTGCTTCCTAACCCTAATGTTGAGGTCATCACCTCTTTCATTTTAATTAGCATTGAGCAGAAGATGGAAATCTCACCAAAAAGTATTTATTTCCTGACCCCTCTGAATCTGGGCAGAGGAGATAGTGTTTGATGGATTGTATGCAGTAGGAAAAAATAACAGTGTTTGCCTCTTGCAAACTGATATAGCTAAGAGAACTTGAATGAAGCAGGAATAAGGCAACAAAAGAGAAAGGAAAGTGATAACTGACTTTAGAAGATGACTTTAGAAAGGGGAAAAGTACATAAGACTGCCTATACTCTGAACTATGGAGACAGCTGGAGTAAGCAGCAATACAGGACTTCACCAGAATTTCAGGTTATGAAAGTAAGTTTTATGGAAAGGCAAACACAAGCAAAAATGGGAGATAAATCTTGACAAATTTTTCACTTGAGAGAATGGTAAAAGCAGAGCAACCTCCTCTGTTAAGTGAGTCACAGGTCAGTATTGTAAGTATTGAAAACTTTCTGAAAACTTGAGAGAAAAGGTGATTTTAAAAAAAGACATTTATTTTGCAAAGCCAAAAGAATGGAAACAGTGATACTGAAATAACTGCATGACCTCAGACAAATCAGGTCTTTTACCTGAATGTTGTCACACTTAACTATGAATATCTAGCCAGCTCTTAAGCAGTACCACTAATGTCTGTGATCCTTAAAAACTGAAATAAACTTAACCATTCCACGCAAAACAACAGATCAAAATACATTAGAAAACCCTCAAAATTTTTGAAACCTTATGGCTGATAAAAGATATATTACTTTAACAAATAAAGTAAATATTTTAATCAATGTTGCCCTGGTTTGGTGACTGAATTAGTCAGGAAGGCCCACAGCCAAAAATCATCCCTATATGATTTTATTTATTTTTCTAAAGCCAGCAGTTCCACTGGGTAAGCCAAACACAGGCCAGCTTTCCCACTGCAAGTTCAAGCTGTTAGGGAAGCAGCAAAGGTAAAAGCTCCCCAGTTCTTCCAAGGTGCAGCACATCCAGACACAGCACAGCCTTGTTCAGACAAAGATGCAGGGACCTGCTGGGGCACATGCAGAGGAGTCAGGATTCTGGAGATGGCTGCAACTTGCATGTCACCTTTCAGCTGGGTTATTGAGGTATCTCTAAAGTACAGAATGCAGGAGGTGTGCAGACCTCCCTGGGGAATGATATAGGGTGAAGAAAAGGTTTTATGGACATAAGAACTTAATAAATAGCCCCCAACCCAGTTTTATTACCACATGGCTTTGCCTTCCAACCACAAAGTAGGTTCAGAAAAGGATATATATATAGTTGGAATATGAGTTATGAATCTCACCACTAGCTCATTGCAGTTCAGAGAAAGCAAGTTATTCTGTTAGAATTTGTCATAGCAAACTGTGAGAAAGCAGGAGCATCATGGCACATACAGGTTCAAAAGCTTAATTTCCTCTGTCTGACACCCCTCATCAATCTCCAGCTTGCTGTGCCCTCTGAGCACCTGTAAATGGAAGAGTATTTATTTTTACTTTGCTACATCCCGTGGAATATTCAAAAGATCTGCTAAATGCCACTCCTCTCCTACACTAATCTTACATATTGCTGTGGTATAACTCAATAATTTCAAAACATCTATTATAGCAACATCTGGCTTCCTCTACAACTTTCCTCAACAGTCAATCTTCAATGCAGCCTCCATCTCTGCCCCTCACTTAACTAGCTGCCACTGCCTTCTTCAAGGTGTCTGAAAATACCTTCTAACAGAAAAAGAACTGCCACTCTGCCAATGTACACAGTGTGTCAGTATGTCAGCTCAGATACATCATGAAATGCACCACTGCATTCACTGATGTTAGCAAATGTGTGAGTCATGAAATATGGGTAATATAGGCATCATTTGTATACATAAAACATGTACTTTATCCTGCACACAAGATAAAGTGCAACATACCAGACCTGCTGCATGTGCTAAAAAAATCAGTTCCACCTACTTTCTACAAAACATTATTTCTTAATTCACCGTGTTCATGTACCATTTGATCAAAGCTGAAGGTGAACAAAGAAAGTAGAAAGTACTTAAAGCAATTCAATGCCATGGTGTTGTCTTAACTGAACTTCTCAGTCTTCCCTACACAATCTTACAAACTGCAGCTACCTGCCACAAATTCTTCCAACAGAAGTTTCTGCACCTCACTATAGGTGCACTTCCCTGGGAAAAAGCATCTCGGATTTTGCCATACACCAGCAGGTCACAGGAGCAGTCACAAGATGGCAGCAGAGAATGAAAGATTTCTGATCCCTTGTGTCAGAGCTTATGTAATTTAGTTAACGTTGATTTACACTAAAAACAGTGACATTTTTTAGCAGTGCCCAAGACATTTTATCTCTGGCACAAAATTTATTAAATATTTTAAAGAAGCATAGTCAAATATTCAGTTTACATTCTCCTAAAGAATTTCAGGCTTTTCTTTAAAAATCTACTTACCTTTTGATTTTTTCCATAGTAAGTCTTTCAAAGAGAAATTGTTCTTATAAGCAGACAAGCACAGAAGATTTATACCCATGTCAGAATTAGAGAATTAGTGATAATTCAACTCCTGGCAAGAACTCTTCATTACCAACTATGTAGATCTAAGTCCACAGTGAAAATAAAAAAATACAGTGCAGGGAAAGATGTATTTTTAAAACTCAACGAGTTACCCATAAATAACTGGACACATCAGTAAGACAGAGTAGTGAACAGAGTTCTGAGTTGAAGATCTCTAAGATCACCAGAGAGGCAAGAAAAGCCATAATTAAAGAGGATATATTCTACCACAGGTGTGTGCAGCCCCTGGAGTACATTTGCCTAATCTAAATGTCCCCCATAATTTGTGGTATCTGCTTATTTTCCCCCCCAGAACTTGCAAGAGCCAAGCCACAGGTGGAATGATAGACTATCCAGGGCATATTTTTCTCCTACTTCAAATATTCACCCAAGGTGGCTTTGACACATCTCGCAGTGGCTCTGCAAGTGCTGTGTCAGTACCAGCAGCTGCACACAGGTATGTTGTGGAGCCTTTTGGTTTGGCCATGCAGCCTTTCTTTGTTAACCTAGCTGTGACAAGTCTCTAGAACACAAAACATAATTAATTGCTGATTGTTTCCACAGTTTACAATGCTTTGTATTATTACTAAAAGTGTTAATCACTTAATGTCAACACAGATTGTGGGCTTGTTACCATTATTACAGGTATGCAGATTCAACAAACTATGTCACTAATGTTTCCAAAATACCCATATAATCCACACATACTCAGACGCAATGAAATTTTTTCATCACACACATGATCAGTCCCTGCACACTTTTCACCTTCAAAATGGCATAAGCTCACAACTGACAAATATGGAGCACATGAGTCACGCAGAAGCAATCTTCCCTTTCTGGCTGCTGACACAAAGCCACCAGGATCACATGGAAGCAGAAGCCCAGGTAGAGTGTGATGGCCTGGTCCTGCCTCCAGTGTGGTCCAGGCTACAGCTGCAGTGTGAGGTAGAGACCAGTATCCACCAACCAGTGAGACATGAATGATCCCAGTCAGCCTGAAATACTTCTGAGCCAATTTTGTCAAAGCTGCAAAAGGGGGTGAAAGCAGAATATAGCAGAAGAATGAGGTGTGCCAGAGCTAGTCTACTACTTGACCTAGCTCATCCACAGAAGTGCAGCCACAGAAAGGCAGCACTCAGTCTCTTGGGGGCCTCTTTTGGTTTCAAGTGGTGAATTCTTTTTCTGGTACTGGAAATTGCTCATAGTGTTGTCCTAAAAAGACCTATCATACTGGAATGCACAAAATCTGTGCATGTTTTGTGTAAACAGCTAAGCACAGCCACAGCTGGTGAGATTTCTCCTTACTATGAGGCATTATCCTGTCTCCAGCAGCCTATCTTCAATCCCGATTGTTTTCTTCTGAGGAAAGAGCAAGAAATCCTGAAGTATACCAGTCTGGAATAAAAAGTGTTCATATGGACAGATTTTTCTAACTCTCATCAGCTCAAATTTGATTCATGTCCAAAAAAATTAAAATTAATTCTTACGACAGAACTGAATCTTTGCCAATTCAATTCTGAATATTATAGCTTCATTTCCTATCTGAAGCTGTTGTGAAGCATACCTATATGCTGTTAAAAGAGCTCTACTTTATCCCTATTTTGATTCAATTTCAGTTGGGGAGATAGTCTGAATGCTTTAGCAGGGTGGGGGTTTATATATGTATGTATATGTATATATATGTATTTATTTCTGACAGGCATGATTGCACAGTCTCTAGATGACAAAGTGAATCCTTGCTAGCCTTTTGCTGAATGTTTATTCAACACTGATACGAATGATCTTAGGTATTGATCTTTTGTTAATTTATTGTAGCTATATGACTCCAGGAATAACACAAACGTAAAATTTTGTGGGGCCTATATATTTTACATTAAGTTAATTAAAAGATTAAAAAACTGTTATTATTTTCAATAATAACTAAAAGTCATTGTGCTTTGGATAATTCATGTAACCCTTCATTCACCTGTTTTATCTGCAACCTTCACATTTATCTTGTACTCAGAAATAAAACCTCCTAGCTTGTAAAAAGCACCTTGTCCTTCCCTTTTGTTTCTCGGGCAAACTAACAAAATGTGTATATCATAGTAACTGATCTTTTACCTCTCTCAGCTGTACTCTTCATTTCCTCATAGTTCACTCATTTTTCATTGTTATCACTTGATTTGTATTTATTATACTCTCATGTTCAGACAGGAAAATTCTTGGAACAAAATTTTGTTGTGCTTTATTTGTAGGGATGAATCAATGAATTGATACCACTACATAGACAACTGTAGCCATCATGCAAAGGAAATCTAGATGTAAAACAAAGTTATGATATTTGCCTTCCTGTTTTATTTCCTATTTGGGGATTTTCAGAGATTTTACAGCTACAACACTCATTACACAAACACACACACCCCACCCCATGGCAGCAGGATTGGAACTAGATGATCTTTAAGATCCCTTCCAACCCAAATTGTTCTATGATTCTGTGTTCCAGGATTAAGCACCACAGTTCTGGTAAAAGGTGGCATACATAATAGTATCCTCATTTTACACATAGGAAAAAAGGTGCTATAATGATTCTACATCTGGAGTAAAGAAAGAAACATGCTCATTCCTTATGCCTTAATGATACACTCTTCTATTTTTCTTCTGTTTTAAATGGTCATTTGTGAGTCTTCTACTGCAGAGAAATCTCTTACTTAGCCCCTCTGGCTGGGAAGCAGAGATGCTTTTAATTTGTATCCAAATTGATGAGATGGCTTTTTACTAAAATACTCTACTTTTTGTTCTATACAGTTCATTTCTAGTTGGATTCAAATGTCAACAAATTGATCCTTGGCAAACCAAGCTTTCCACTACGTAATATAATTTCCTCATTGAACTAATTACTTCATCATATCGCTGCCTTTAAAGTAATTGGGGTCTTACACATCCATATTCTTTATTCTTCTTATTCAAATTAAAATGAATAGCTATATTTAGTAAGTGGGAAAACTGCCTTTTTAGAGTAGTTCTCAACCTGGAAATCCATTTCCCACAAGAGACAAAGTCCAGTTGTTAACCCACACCTAAATTTAAGTTCCAACTTTTAAACCTGGGTATCTAAAATGACACTCTACAATGCAGATCTAAAATTTTAAATACAGATGGCCTCCTTGCAAAACTGCTTGCCACCTCCAAGTGCCTCTAACCCAGTAGGACACAGTGCTCTCACTTTCTCAGCACTGAATTATCTGCTCAATGATCCCTGAAAGCCCAAAGAAACTGGGCTTTGCTGCACAGAAAGAGCTGGCCCAGGATCAGTCTATTCCTTAACCTCCTAGAACAGACAGCTTCTAGCATAACAGTGTTTGAGCAGTCATTGCAAACAAATGGGAGGGTGATCCTCTCTCCCAGGACACCAGTTATTTTCCAGAGTGAAACACGCAGCTCCTGGCTGTGCCCGCTGGCCACTGTGGTGCTCATCATGTGGCTGATTCAGCCAGGCATTAAATGTGCTCACCCAAGTTGGGCTAGAGGTCTGAGAAGCCCACAGTACTGTTCAGGCAAAGTTGTAAAGTTTGGCTGCTGAAGATCGGAGCAAAACATGTTTAAGGGGGCAAAAACAAGATGTGCCCTGGAGGCACTGTAGGAAAAAAAAAGGGTGATTTGACATCACTTAAGTCACAGCCTCAGAAATCAAGAGCATGCTGCGAGTAGGAAAGAATAAATAAGAAGGCACAGTAGTTCTGTGAACATCATTAACTTTTTTTCTGTTAATTCTCAGGTATCTCTTTCTTAGTCCATATCAGGGACTCCAATTTAAATGTACACTTGTGCTCTGTGGATAATCTGAAGGTATACTTTGTATATTACCATAAAGTATGCTGCTTTCAATTAAGATGATGGCTTTGCATTCATCCAAGGGGCAACATTCAGGCATTCAACTGTTCTTATTTCAATCTATAAATCTCCTGATTTCATTTCAAACAATCTCACTTAAGGAAATGGGAGAATGATTGTTATGGATTGTGAAATATAGGAGTACTGGGAGGGAACTGAATGTACCAGTTGGGAATATAAAAACGAGGGAATGAGTCATGTAATTTCCAGTCATTCGGAAAGGGTCATCCTGACTGGGCAGGGCTACAACTATTAAAATTTATGTATCAAGCATTTTATTCCTGGGTTGAATGAATAGTCTTCTAGCAGACCATAATGATCATAAATGACCTGTTAGCAATGCTGCGATAAAAGTTCTGTCAGCAATTATATTATAGGGATTTATAATACAGAACTAAAATAGTGCACCCTGGTCACTAAAATAACTCCAGAGTCAGACTTTGGATCAAGTTATCATAACCAAGCAACTGACTAATGCCCACAAAAATACTCTTATACATGGGAGTCATCTTTGTGCAAGCTGGTTGGATAATTGCTTGTCTAGGCTTGTTTTCATCAACACCTCCATGGGATAGTGGGTACTTGGTCAGGTGAACATGCATCTCTGCGTGCAGGTGCTCTAAACATGAATATCGATGCATATTGGTGCAAGTTTTTTAGGCTAGAACAAGCCTGTAAAGAATGTAAAGAAGCATATATTCATAAAGCTGAGATAGAAGTTAATCCAATACTTCCCAGTAAATCCTGCTAACTCAAATGTTGTGAGTACTTCGAATGTAACAGTGTTTAGATACATCATTTGCATGACTTTTTCTTAGTCATCTGTCTGTGTTTGAAAATGTGATCTCATTTTCCAAAAATGAATATATTTCATTTTGTTTCAATTAAATTGCTAGATTTTTTAACCTTTGATGGTTTCCTCAATACATACGTTCTGGTATTCCAAGTGTGAACTCAGCAACTGACAAACAGAATCTCAAGTTGATGTCTCTCCATGAGTTCTGTCAGCTCAAAATGTGACTCTGGAAAATATAAATTGTTGAGAATTACAGAATCTCGCAACAACAATAATTTGAAAATGGAAAGGAAAAACGTTTAGTTATTGTTGTGCTAGTTGGTTCAAATATAGGGCAGGTAGGGTTATTCTGCAGAAATATCAAGCATTTTCAGTGTCAAGTGCCTTTCTATGATCTGTCAGGGCTGAAAGAGCAATCTCAACACATTCCAGTGGATCTTGTTACTCATCAAGGTAGAGCAATACTCCTGCAGTTCCAAATGATAATTGGACTTGTATGGAGCCTGCCAAATTAAAATTGCCTGCTTAAAATATAAAACTTGAGCAAAAAAAAGGACAGGAGATTTTGAGTTCCAGCTGACGATGTGTTCTTATCTCATCAAGATACTACAGAGGGTCTTTGGCACATAAGAAATCACTCCCTTGATGCTCTAACTATGCTGTTGATAGACACAATTTGATATATTGATAGACATAGTTTGTAAAAGTATCAAAACTTTACACCTGCACACTAACATATAAAAGATCATACAGACTATACTGGTGTTACCGAAATTAATTTAGAGTTGAATTTGATGCAAATTCTGTTCTCACATTTGACAACTGAATTGTAAGAGTTAATACTAAAACCAATAAATAAAGCAAAAAAAACCATCTAAAGGGATGATTATTATTAAAAAATCACAGCACTGAATGAGAATGGCTGATTTTAGAACATCTTTTATGTTAAAAAAATACTTTAAGTTGACCTTGAGTTCAGTATTTTGTTGTCATATATATGTAAATAAACATTTGTGTGTCGATATATATTAAAAAACAATATGAGTTTTCAAGACGACCAGTTCTGTAAAAAGTTTATCACCCTCCTTATATTGTACACAGTGGATTAAGTGTACCTATTCTAGTATTGTTTAAATAACAAATAACAATTAAACAATAAAACATTTATATTTTCAAACTTCAAATATTTCAAAACCAGTCCCGACCTCATGAACACTGCATGAGTCTAGTGAAGGTCATGACTTTATTTTGACTTACAATGACTGAAGGTTTGGCCTCAAAGCCATTAGTCCTACATTTGCAAGCAATACATTTCCTTTACTGTGCATGCTATGGTTCATGGTTTTCACCATGCAAGTATAATTACAAAATGAACCATGATGTACAAAAATAGAAATCTAAGCTTAGTGTCCCAGAGCCTCTTAATTGATTCAGTTAGCCCTACAGGAGGCACAATATTTTTGAAGAACATATGGACAGACATTATAGTGAGGAAACTCATGATCATCTTTGAAAGGTCATGGCGATCAGGAGAGGTGGTTGAGGACTGCAAGAAAGCAAATTGTCACCCAGCAAATGTCCTGTCTTCAAAAAGGAAAAGAAAGAGGACCTGAGGAACTACTGTCCAGTCAGCCTCACCTCTATCCCTGGAAAGGTAATGGAGTGTCTCATTGGCCATCTCTATTTACATGGATGACAAGAAGGTAGTCAGTAGTAGTCAGCATGGATTCATTGAAGGTAGATCATGCTTGGCCAACCAGATTGTCTTTTATGGGGAAACAACTACCTGGAGGAATAAGGAGAGAGCAGTGGATATTGTCTACTCTGACTTCAGCAAGACTTCCAACACTGTCTCCCACAACCGCCTCACAGGGTCAGGAATTGCAGACTGGATGAGTGGACAGTGAGGTGAATTGAGAACTGGCTGACCAGCAGATCCCAGAGGCTTGTAATCCTAGAGGCTTGTAAAAAATTAAGTGGCACAGGGAGGCCTGTCATTAGGGGTGTCCCCCAGGGTTCGGTACTGGTCTTAGGATTGTTTAACTTCATCAGTGGCTGTGATAAATGTCCATATACTTCCTCAGCAAGTCCACTGACGACACAAAGCTGGGAGGAACTTTGGGCTGATGCCCTTGAGTGCTGTGCAGCCCTTCAGAAGGACCTGGGCAGTTTGGAGAGATGAGCAGAAAGGAACCATCTGAAATTCAACAAAGGCAAGTTCAGGGTACTTAATCTGGGAAAGAATAAACCTGAGCACCAGCACAGGCTGGGAACTGATCTGCTGGAAAGCAGCTCTGTGGAAAAAACCTGGGGGTCCTGGTGAACAAGCTGCCTGTGAGCCATCAGTGTGTCCTTGGGGCCAAGAGGGCCAATGTATCCTGAGGTGAATTATGGAGAACATTGCCAGCAGGTTGAGGGACAGGATGCTCCCCCTCTACTCAGCCCTACTGAGGCCATACCTGAAGTGCTGTGTCCAGTTCTGGGCTCTTCAGTACAAGAGACACATGGAGGTCCTGGAGCAGGTCCAGCAACAGGCAATGAAGATGATGAAGGGACATGAGCATCTCTCTTATGAGAAAAGGCTGAGGGAGCTGGGCCTCTTCAGTCTCAAGAAGAGAAAACTGAGAGGGGAGCTCACCAATGTCTGTCAGTATCTGAAGGGAGGGTGCCAGCAGGATGGAGCCAGGCTCTGCTCAGTGCTGCCAAGCAATAGGAAAAGAGGCAACGGGCAGAGACTGATGCACAGAAGTTCCACCTGAACATGAAGAAGAATTTCTGTACTGTGCAGGTGACCAAACACTGGAACAGGTTGCCCAGAGAGATTGTGGAGTCTCCCTCACTGGAGATATTCAAGAAGTGTCTGGATGCTACCCTGCATCATGTGCTCTGGGATGGCTCTGCTTGAGCAGGGAGGTTGGACCAGATGACCCACTGTGGCCCCTCCCAGTCTCACCTATTCTGTGATTCTTTACTGCCTTAAGCCAGAAAACACCCTTATGTTCAAATTTAACACATATGAATTCTCTTCTGAGTAGAGCTGTTTCCCAGAAGCAAGAGACTTAAGATCTAGAGATCTCATAACTTAATTTTAGGCACAAAGCTTGTATATGTGTATAGCTACATTTCTATACCTATATATCTTCTTACATTATCATAACAGAAATGCTCTTGCTGAATTGAGATCTTCAACTTATTAAAATCAGTAGGACCATTTACAGCAAACCTGATTGCTAACAATTCTTTTAACAAGGACTTCCATCTCCACTTGGCTTGGCATAACTGAAAACTCCTAATGTAAACTCAGTCATAAAACCTCAGACACTCTAAATTTGGTATTTCACCTCTTCTCCCTGGACCTGAAAAATATGAGGAAATGGTAGACTGAAACTTATACATTAGGAAACTCATTTTTAGAAGTAACTTATTTTCTGACACCTAAACAAAACACCAACCGATTTCTGTAGGATATTGGAAGTTTCATTCTTAAGTAGAGGAAACTCATGTTTAGGTGCTAAGACCCAATCTGCCAGGTAGACGCTCTTTTCTCAATTCTTAACTTTTGGAGCTCTTTATAACCATTTTCCCATCTGCATTTTCTCCACCGATTTCCTCCCACCTAGTTCTCTCACACTTCATGTCTGGCTTAGCTTTCCTGAGGAAGCAGCTGAGGATGGAGTCAAAGACAGCTGCACTTTTATTTTATAACACTTAAAACTATCTTGTCATGTACAGAGCCATCTTTGAATGTTATGTAGCTACAGGCACATAATATAAGAAAAAGAGAAGAGATTACAAAACCTTTTTTTCCCCAGCATATTAGGGTGAAGCTTGTGATGAAAGTAACTTGGAATTGAAGAGACTTAGGAATCTTGGTACTACTCCATTTTCAAACTTTACTTTGAACTTCATGGGGAAATGCCCCATCACAGAGTTCAGTGATGCTGATGTTGAAGAGACACTTTGTTGCTTTTCGTACATAAAAGCTGTCAGAGGTTCAGATATTTGCACTCTTAACAGAGGCAGCAGTTTAAGTATAGGTTGTGGAATTTCAAACAAGATATAAAACCTGAAGAAATCTTGGCACTGAGAAATGGAGATCAGGTCATGGGCAGGAAAACACTGTCATTAATGGTCACAGAAAAAGTTTTGCCTTGATTAAAAAAAATCATGTAATTTGGAAGAAAAAGAAATATAAAAATATTATATTGGGAAACTCTTAGAAGTCTTAAAAATCAAATAGTATTATCAATTTTATTTTTAAGCTAATGTGAGCATGCATTTAAAAACCTGTAATACTGAACTAACTTTCTGAACCTCTTCCCTTCAGTCCTGCTTGAACAATGGTCCTAGGACAAAATGCTATATTAAAGTATCTCAAAATAACTATTTCTCCAAAACTTTCAGAGATGGCAGGTGTGGACAATCATGATGTCGCTGGAAAGCACCATTGATTTTTAACTGTGCAGTAGCTCCTGTGCTATATAATGTGGTATCCAAAGCAAACAAACAATGGAAATGTACCAGTGAGAAGTCAAACTCGACTTTCAAGTACAGTAGTATTGCATAACATGATTTGTACTTTCATTATTCAAGGACAGACTGATGTTGAGTAATGCCCTTAGCTTACCTAGGAGTCAATCTAATCTTTGGCTTACAACACAGGAAGAAATATGGTAAACACTAGCATTGTTATTTTCTATTGAGATTTTGTTAAAAAGTGAAATAGCATGTGGAAATTTATTATAATGATTATTTTTCATATGTGAGGATTATCCCATGAAAAATTAATGTGCTGCTTAGATGGTGAACATAAAACAGAGAAAAAAGTCTTTACGGGATTTTTCCCCTGTAGGCGTAAACAGATATTTTTAACTTCAGCTACCAAACACAACTGACTGAGACAGAATTAGATTATATTTCCAACCAATACTTTTTTACTTTGCAAATATATGACAGCTGCAACTCTGAAAGATTTAGAACTAAGTTTGTTAGTATCAGTTGTTGCTAAGAGATTCATTGCCAACAGTAGAAGAATGAATATGCACTCACATAATAAGTGGATCGATGAACTAAAAGCCACAAACCCAACACAAAATAAATTGTTTATATTAGAAAAGGGGCCAAAAGCATTTTATTGTGGAAATAAATCAGCATTATTGCACTTTGAATTCACCATGCATTTTGTTAACTAGCCTCCTCACAGAAAGTGTACACACCAATGACATTTTTAAAATGAAAAATTATTGAAAATCACATTCAAGATCATAATTCAAGACAATTCTTGCAGCACTCAAGAAATTAAGTAATTAATCCATACATTTTTAGTATCTAATCTGTTTTGAATGATATTGCAAAGTTTGAGCCCCACTAGCAAAAAGCTTACAATGGAAAGAAACCAGATGTTTTCACATAGTTATGAGTATTGCAGTTACTTGTAACTGTTTCATATTGCATTGTTATTATCATCATTTTAATACCTGCCCCTTCTTTATTGTTACTTAATGTATTCTTGTTTCACTTAACTCTGCTTTGGGCAGTACATTGAGTTTATCTAGACTTTTTTCACATTTCGTAACCACATGTCAACAATTTACTTCTCATATGAAACATAATTTTGGTGATAGATCTTTTTTCCATGTTACTATTATTACCTAAAAAGAAGATCTTAGTTTACCTCTTTTCAACACACACCACTGATATATCATCTCTCTTAAGAGGGCTGTCTGAGTTGGTGGGAGTGAATGACACAGACAGCAAGGTCTGAAAAGGCAACAAAGTTCTGCCAGCAAAAAGCACTAACAAAAAACATTATTATGCATTTTCTGAATCTTCTTCTTAGTGACCTTTTGTTGAGTCTTTTGAGGGAAAAAATCCACTACAAAAAAAATGGAGTTTATAACCATGTAAAATGTTCTTCAGAGTAAAAGAACTCTCCTCACTAGGAGAGAGAGTAGTTGCAGCAATGAATACTCAGGGACTAAAACACAGCTGAGCTGGATACACTATAAAAGTTTTAACACTTAACAGTGCCAGAAGAACTTTTCTGATATCAAATTAGTAGAAATCCCCGTGATGATTATGTATAAGATACTTTTTGGGTAGTTTAAACATTAGTCTACTTTATGTACGGAAAATTCAAGGCAAAAAATTAAGTAGTTTGTACAAAGAAAGCCCCAAAGATCAGAAGAGCGGACATTCCTAATAAAATTTAAGTAGCCCTTCTCAGTCTATATTCACTATACTAGTGGTTTTTGCTGTTCTATGAATGAAACTGGGTTTTCTCCTGGGAGACTGTCATTGTTTTGAAACAATCCTCTCTCTCCTCCCCACCTGCTAATTATCTCTTGGGGAAAAAGGTGGAACTGCAGCTGTAGGAACACTGACAAAACTGCGTCTTGTTCTAAGAAAATCATTTCAGGACAAAGATCCGTGAACAGTTATGAAACTGTAAAGCAGATTCTGACCTGCTGCAGAGTCACTCCATAGCATGTCTCAAAGCAGATAAGCTACAGAAGGCAAAAAAAAATCACCTTCTCCTGCCCAAACAGCAGATGGCTCCAGGTAACTCCCAACAGCAGATATCATAACAAACCACTACTTCCTATATGAACACTGCTAACGTTTCTTACCAAACACTTTTCTCCTCTGTCTTAGCTAATTCAAGGCCTCAGATACCTAAAGATTGGATCTTGCTGCAATTGGGTTGACCTTCCAGAAGTGGCCACTGTGCCAAAATACCCCGTATAATATTTGGAATATTCATATTTGCATGTGAAAAAGAACATACTAATAATCCAGCAAGTGATGTTTACAAACTGTATGTCAACACAGAAAAAAAAAAAAAAATGCAGAGGGACTCCACGGATAGAAACTCAAGGGTGTCTGCTCAAAGTGCTTTTGAAGTGCCAAAAGTAGAGTGAATTCTACTCAAAAATAAAGTGAACCATATTGCAGTCATAATATTATTGTGCATTCAGATGAATTACTTCAAGTAGAAAACTGAAGATTTTGTAAATTAAGCAAGGTTGTCTTGGGTCAACTTCTGAAGACAAAAATGTATGTGCTGTCACAGCTGTTGCCAGCAACTCATTAGATAGCTTCTCAGTGGGACTGAATAAGATGTTAGATGATGCTTGATGCTGCAAGCACCTTCGTTTTGGTCAGATTGATAACGAGGCTGTGACAATTTGTTGTCCTTAAATACCATGCAATGCACCTTATGGTCAGATAAGGGTTTTATACAGTTGGAAGGAGAGAAGCAGAACATCTCCCAGGGCGTCATGTAACTTTGTATAGACTGCACCAGCCTTTCAACTGAATCTCTCAGTTCTTTTTGGAGCTTTTGTTCTGCATCCTGTTTTTCCAACTGCTTTTTACATCTAAAGAGAAGAGATGAAACTCCACACTGATAATATATAGTATAGTAGCTATCCCTGTTAGCTCCCTCTGTGATACTCTTATTACACAGTATCACTGTCTGCAAAAAGCACTCTACTGCTCTAAAACACAAGATTTGGATTTGGATACAAAAATTGGATTGAATACAAAGTTGGATTGGATACAAAATTTGGATTGAAAATACAAGATTTGGCTTGAAATGCCAGATTTGGGGCATTTAGAACTCCTAATGGCAATGGAAATGGGCACATCCAGTCTATCCAAAGCCCAAAATGCTCTTTGAGACAACTGTAGAGTTATAGATGCTGTAACTTAGAGGTATAGATGAAGACTACTATCACCTTCCAAAGAAAGAATAAAACATTCTTTGTTTTCCCAGAGTGAGTGGCTAAATATTAAGCTGACTGAATCTGGCCTGTGAATGCATGATAAGAACATGAGAACTGAATGTCAAGATCTTGTACTTGAAATTCAGGCCAGCTATTTTGTCCTCGTGCCCATGTGAATTCCCCTGCAAACAAGTGCTACCTTGAGCTGCCTGCTTCTTATGCTCACGTTTGTGTATAAACTACAAGCAGTCTGTGGCAGGAACAATTATTTTTCATTAGTATGGTCTCTAGCAATCCTCATCACCGCCAGTACCACGCTGCCAGGAACGAACGGCATTTCCAGCACTTCAGGAGCCACGCGATTTCACGCCGGTTTTCGGTCTGGTGGGGCTCGCTGAGCTTAGCGGGCTCCTCAACCCTTGCGGGGCGCGGTTGTCTCGGTGCGGGCCGGGCGGGGCAGGCTCGGCAGCCGCGGCTCCCGCCAGGGCCGCCCCGGCCGGGGCAGCGCGGGGCTGTGACCTCAAGCGCCCGGGCCGGGCTAACTCGTGCTCTCCAGTTCATTGAAACCCTGTAGGCTTTAAAGTTAATAATTCACCACTCGCTTTCCATTTTTGAACAAGGTCTTTATTTGCGTAGCTCAGGGTTTAATCACCTTGTTAGCAACTCCTTTGAGCTGCTGTCCCACGGCCAGCGGGGAGGGGAAGGGGGGCATGAAACCGTGACCGTCACACCCGTTTTGAGAAAAACGTCAGAGGGTGCGCTGGGTCTGTCTCCCTACGCAAACCTGATGCCTTCCGCTGCAGGACCCTCAGAGCCAGGGGGAACCTCGGGGCGGNTTGGCAGCGCCGCCGCCGCCCGTCCGTGCGAACTTGGGCAAGCGACTTCAGAAAGTGCAGCGGGACCGGCCGGGCCCCGGGAACGCCGAGCGACCCGCAGGGAGCTTTCCCTCACCCCCTGCCTGGGGGTTTGTTCCGTGAAGTGGCCCAGTGGGTGCGGTGGAGCCCCTCGGCGTGGCCGGCTGTGTCCCGGCTCTCCTCACGGGTCTGTTGGGGAAGGGGAGCGCGGGCGGACGGGTCCCTGTGCCCTGTCGCGCAGTTTTGTCAACTGCTGCTGCTCAGGAGGCTTGCAGGCAGCACGGAGATCCGTGGAGATCTGTTATGCCCTGAAGGTGGGACTCTGGCTGTCAGGCTCGGTACCTGCCCGCTTCCAGCGGGCGCAGTGTGTGACTGGAGCGGAGAGGGGCCGCTCAGACCCCGCGTTTCCCGAGCCTCGCGGGCCGGGAGGCTGTGGGCTCGCTCAACTTTCTTGCGGAAGTGCTAGAAATGTTTCATGGTCTTACCAGTTCTTGTTGCACTCTCACAGCTGTATCTACAGTGGTCTTTGCCTCTGCTGCTGGCAGTAACGGTGCCGTTAGAGCTTTGAAGTTGTGCGCAGATTATTAAAAGTCATTTAAAGTAAATGAAATTTACCAGCTGGGGATTTATAAGGAAAATTAAGGGGAAATGTCTTGGCCTTTCCTATCAGTATGCAGCTATATTTGCATTCACACTTCAACTGGTTGTTTCGGTATTTACCAAGTAATTTTTGTAAATAGCCCTGCCATTTTTGTAAAAACTGTCAGTCACCCTGTCAGGATTAATTTAATGTTGGTAAGGTTATAAATAAGTATATTAGCACTGTATTCTTAATTGATTTGCTTGCTGAAAATCTGGAAAGTGCTTGAAGTGTTAAACTTTCAAGGCTTTCTCAGTCTTGGCTTGAATGTGATAACACAGGTCGTATAAAAAAAAAAGAATGGAAATTAGGATCTAACTTTAATAATGTGTCAACAATTGCATGCTTTCCTTCTGAGTGTGATGGATGCTGTGTTTGTTTCTGATGTGTTATATCATCAGACATGCAGCATCATTGACTGCAGTTCTGTGCTGTTGACGAACACTACAGACTGTAAAGGTGATGTAATTTCCATAGTTTTGAAGGAATTGGCTTGATTGTAGTAGTATGAATTGCTTTGAGGTGAAAAAAAAAGAATTATCAAGATACATACTGATGTGCCTGAAAAACAACTGAACAAATAACTTTATGAAAAGGGGATTGTTACTGGAGGTGGTGGAGAATACTTAACTACGTTCATGCAATTAATTCGAAATTTTAAAGTAGTTAAAAATCTTTGGTGTTCTCTGATGCTTCATGGCAAGAAAACATAAGAACAGGCTTCTTGATTGAGCAACTAAAAATTCTAACTCATCTAAGGGTAGCAATATGTTAAATAATAGAAGTAAAGTTTTCTTAACATTGATGAAGCAGGACTTGTAATGCAAAGAGAAGTTGATTAGAGGAGAAGAAAATACTTTTCTAAAGATCTGTTTTCTTGATTGATTAATTGGCATGCTTATGGAAGACGTGTATTTAGGATTGACAGGAGTGAAGTGAATGCCTAGAATTGTTGTATTTATGATTAAATTTATGATTGTATAGTAGAAACTTATTGAAGTGCAGTACATTTCACATTTCCACAACTTTTCCTCTCCTTTCTGGTTAATAGTTATCCTTTGTGCAGCTATGCACTGAAGTATAACTTAGTTAAATCATTATCTTCTTATCTTGAAGGAATTTGTGTCCTTTTGTGTTTTTTGAAGATGCTTATGCTTTGCTGTCCTGAGGTGTGGAGATAAATGAGCATACTTTAAGCATTAAGAGTATGCTGTCTGAACAGATTAAACTTGAGTCACAGTGTAAAACTTTCTGACTGCAAAAGAGGGGAATTTGAAGTAGGGAAGGAATTTGAAGTAGGAGGTCGAGTTTACTTTTAAAAGAAAATGTTGTTTGATACTTTGATAGCAGAATTAAGCTGTTTTTCAGATGATTTATTACTTTGTTCTGCCTTGGTGTCTCATGCTGTTCTTTTGGTTACTGTGTTTTTCCTACAGGGTCAGCCGCTGCTCTGTTTCCCAGCTGGCACAGAGCTGAGGCTGGTGCTGGGTGGCAATAAGTGCTCAGAGGGGAGGTGGCTGAGTGCACGCTCCAGTGCATCCCCTGTCACTGGAGAGATGATTTTGCAGTCACTCTCTGGAGCTTCTGTATTGAGCAGCCTCCGTTGATCCCTCAATAGCTAGGGCATGAAAGTCTAAGATGTTGAAAACTTAAAATCATTTGTTTTTCAGCTATAGGCCTCTAAAATACTTTGTGTGAGGTAAGAAGGTGCGGGAACAAATAGCTCATTAGCTAAAATCTTAGAATGTCTGAAGTTGGCAGGGACTCATAAGTTATCCCATGGTACTTGCCCATATGCATGTATTTACTGTGTGGGAAACTTCAGTTGTTTGAGATTTCTTTAAATTAGAGAAGGTTGGTTGTTTGAGGTGGAAGAAAATACACCTGGGCAGTGAACAGAGTAATTACTTGGTGTGCTTATGCATAGCTGTTTTTACTTTTCAAGTTTTTAAACACTGAAGAATTGGCATGACTAAAAAAGTTACAAGTGATAGTGTTACATAGGAAGGCTCCAGAAAAATTCATAAGAGGTCTAAGCAGTGATTTCATGGCATGAACTTTGATTGAAACTTAATATGTAAATATTAGTTTATTACTACTCATTAAGCAACATGCTTTGTTTGTTTTAAAATAAATACCTTTAAGGCTTTGAGTGGTTTGACCTACTTTGTAGAAGTGGATCAGTAATACATAGATTATCAAAATCACTGTGCAGTGACAAGCTCATACACAGGAAAATGGTTCTGTTCTCATAGTTTAAAGGAAAAAATGATTTATTAACAGTACATAATTAACGGGTAGTTAATGAGTTTTATAGCTGTGATCAGTATCAGCAATGTGGTAAATCACAATACAAGACATACAGAAAACATTAATGCACCACCACAAACTACGAAGTGCCTAATCCCCCCAAGTTCTAATCACACCTCCCACCCAGGCTGTCAGCAAACCCTCTTTAGCTTCTTTTATACTTCTGTTTGAGCTGATTTCTTCTTTGCTTTAAAACTCTTGGTAATCTTCTGGCTACTGTGAAAGTCTTCATCTTCAATGTGATGAATATTGAGAAGGTATTGCCTCAGACAGTTTTGGGTGAATTCTTCATGCAGAGTGTCAATACTTTCATTCCCGTCTTAACAGCTGTTACCTGAGTTGTTTTACTAAGAATGTATATACAGCCTCTTCCTGCCCTGAAAAAGGTAGAGCATTCTACCATGTAAGGGTACTTCTTCCTCCTCTAGCCCCTAAGATTTTGGCTGAAATTTGAAACATGTGCTTGTATCATAGTAAGCGTCTGTAGCTTTTCATCTGTTTGTCTAGATAAGTGCTTTTCATCTTCTGGGTGTTGTATGAACATTGCGAGTTTCTGGTTTTAAATACCAGTAACCAGAGATGTTGAACTTAATGGTAGTGTTCTGTCACTTCTGAAGTGTTACAAGGAGGTGGTAATGTCAGACCTCGTCTGTGAGTGTTGAAGCTTAAGTTCAACCGTCTTGTGCTGACAGCCTGAATTTCATAATTATAATTTCATATGTTAATTTTGTAAGACTACTCTGTGCAAAGTCTTTTTGCAAGCCATATAAGCTGCTGCTTAAACACAGGCCAGTCAGCCCTCAGGTTGCTGACCTACAGCCATTAAAGCACAGGAGATCTGTATGTGCTTGATGGCTTTTTGGTTGTGAAAGAGCTGATCACCAAAGGTTCAGTGTGTTTGTACTGTTTGTGCACTGAAACGCTTGGGATTGTGTATCTGTGCACGTTTTGCTCTTGCAGAAAGCTATTCTTCAAATAAAGAACAAGTTGCTAATGTTGCTGAGAGAGAAAATAGCTTTTAAGAAGTCAAAAATAGAGTTTAGTAAATTTAGGAGGTCTGATAATACATTAAGGATTAGATTCACTCAGCATGTTGCGTTTTGTGTAACAGCTTTGAGTAATGTTTTATAGAAGTGAGATGTCTGATTGCCTGGGAAAAGTGGCTTGTTTGTTGGGAGGCAGCAGGGGAGTGAATGGGAGAGCACCAGACTTGCATCTCCTATAACTCCTTCCATGCAGAGTTATTTCACCATCAGCAGAAACCTTCTGGGTTAGAGGCCTTGTAAATGAAACATGTAGCAAGTAATAAGTAACAAAAGTATTGCAGCTTCTCACCCTCTGGAGGTCATGCCTGAAGTGTCTTCTGCTTGCTGTGTTTCTGAATAGATCTTTCCTTGCTGAGATTCATCAGTGCTGAGCTAACAAGAGGTTATTTCCTTGAGCACAATGAAGCAAAATACACAGAGCGGCGAGAGAGAGTGTACACATGCATGCGGATACCAAAAGAACTGGAAAAGGTGAAGTATGCTTCAACATTTGATTGAATTCAGAGATGAAATCTGTTGAATTATTTAAAGAAATTTTTGTTTTTAAAAAGTTTTTGCTACATAAACAAGATGTAAACCTCTATAATAATTATTTTTCAGTGTTACTAACTTAAACATTTTTGTTTCATGATTTTCTTGCCTGTTTGCTTGTTGCTGCTGGCAACTCTTGTTGTTAGCAGACACGCAAGTACAGATGATGACAAATTAATTCAAATATAAAGATGTCACTGATCCTTAAAGGAATAATCAAGCAAAAGAAAAATTTTACAGTAAAGTATAACTTTACATTAAAAAATTTGTTTCAAATGTGTTTTTTTCCAGTGTAAAATTCTCTGAGGATGGGAAGGTTTCAGTCTTATAAAAATATGGTGACAGATGAGTTTTTCTAAGGATTTGACTTCATTTTCGTAGTCTTCTATTTTGCTTCTTGCCACTGTTTATCACATCTTCTCTCTCTTCCCAATGTTACGGCCCTTCCTGAGGGATTCTTGCCACCTCCTTTATGTCAGCTTAGATATCATTCTGGCCCTGCAGTGAGCCAATTTTGTTCTGGCTTAACCATGTTGATTTGGGAGGCAGCAGCAGTATGCTGAGGAATGATGAGTAAGGCAACATCAGTAATAAGGTTTGTCTAGGCTGCAGTGTAATGATAACATTAAAATTAATACTGCTAAAATTCCCAAAATCTCTAGGGATTAAGTTACACAGGGCTAAATCATTTTAATTTAGACTGAAGGAAGAAGCTTGTTTTGCTCTTCCTCCCACTTCAGTCTCCTGCTTTACGCATACTGCCTGTTTTGCATGAGCTGTGGTGCTTGTTGGACTGTTCCAGGAGTTAAATCCGCTCATAATTCGCAGTGAATGTTAGACTTTCTGTTTGCTCTGTGCTAGACTAGTGAGCTGATTTGCTCAGCCAATGTTCTTGAGAATCCAGACTCTACACAAGGACAGAAGGGGAGCTTTATAACTAAAGATGAAAGAGCAGTGGAGGAGGGAGGAAGGGTGGGCAGGATTCCCTTGGTCAGTAGTGCTTGTGTTCCCCCTTCAGTATCATTAAGTTCATCCTTCAGCCATGATGCGGCCTGGCTTTTCCAAACTAAATTCCCAATCAGTTACTGCAGGAAATCACTGAATGAATGAGATTGGGATGGACCCTTGGAGTAGTCCATGCCCTCACTTAAAGCTGTGTAACCTGCAACAGGTTGTTCAGGATTGGAGGCTTTGAACATCTCCAGTGGCCGTGTCTTCACATCCTCAGTATTTACCCATTCCAGTTTATGATAGAATGTTCCACTTATGGTAGAGACTCAGTTGAATGATACAGCACTTTGACATCATCTCCATTTTAATTATGGGGATTATTACATGCTGTCTCCAAGGCACAGAAATTATTCTGAAGGATCGTCGCCATAGCTTTTTAATAAAACTTTCAGTGTGTAAGAACATGTAATATCCAGCAGTCTTTTTATAAATAAGATTAAGGCTGTAAGTGGTGCAATTGGTGGGTTTTGCATGGTAAATCAAACTTCAGTCTGTGCTTTGAATATGAAATATTATGAAACTGAATAATAAATGGTAGTTTAAAAATTGATTTAAAAATGATTGTTATCTTTTTACACTGAGATTATGAAATTTTTTTTTAGTTCCTTGCATTGGCTTAGTCTGTGTTAGTACTAACTACATCAAATTGAGCGCCTAGAAATAAACTAAATAGTGTACAGGTCATCACCTGTTGCAGAAACCATTTGTTGATGTGATACAGAAATCTGCTTACTTGAAATAAAGCATGTGAGACACTAGTAAAGGAAGAGAAGAATTTTCTTGATGGCTTGTTTTGTTTACTACCTAATAGTATAACAACAGAATAAGAATGAAAACTCTAATCAGATAGAGTGAGAAAAAATTGGAGTAAATTTATGAAAGCCTAATCTCGGGAGATATTACTTAATAGGCAACTTATTTAACATCCATAGTTTTAGAAAGGGGTGTAATGATTTAATGGTTGTATCTTTATTATTGTTGTTGAGTACCCCTTTTTTTATTTAGAGATGCTAGATAATTTACCATGTAAATGCTACTTCCACTCTAGCATTTTGCTTCAGTTTCAGTGGGAGCCTTTCATTGTAGTAGGTTACTTACACTGAATAGTGGCCTCGTAGTCTCTATTCCTGCCATCTTAAGGGCACAGTTTTCAGTTAATCTCAAAATTAAACTTTGTGCTCCTTTGTTAAATTATAGTTATGATGGAAAAAGCTATGTAGGTTTTTCTGTTAGTTCCTTAATATCTGGAATGGAGCAACAAAAATAATGTTTACAGAAAGGAGTAAAAGGTTCAGCACCGAGTATATTTCATCAAGTGCATGTAGTGAAAACACTGGGAAAATGAAGACATTAAACAATAATTGCAAATATTAATGCAAGTTTATAGAATGTGAAAAACCATCATTGCATTAAGGTGGAGAAGAAGTCTGTCTAAATGTAAAAGAAAAAGTAGCGTTGTTTTCGAGATTATGAAGATGTCCAGAAAGATGTTGATTATGAAAGATTATGAGGATGTTCCTGAAAGAACACAAGCAAAAATGACAGGCTATCTTTCTGTTTTGTTTGGGTTAAGGAGTTTAAAAATACTGGGTGTTCAGTTCCAGTCATCTTCAGTGCTTGAATATTCAACACCTAGTTTAAAAGTTATTTTAAAAGAAGTAGGTAGCTAAATGGCATATTAAGGCAGTGCATAAATTTATCCACAGTTCATGTAACCCCTGCTCCTGATGACTTTAAATAATAACTCAAAATGCTGAAATTTTAGAAAATGATACTAGAGGTGAATGAGTAAGTATCAGGGAAGAGACCTTGACATCATGATGATATTGAAATATTCTGCCGCTGTAGAATTGGTTGAAATAATATTATAAAGGAAAGTAAAAACTTAGGGATGGTGGCAGTGCTGTTGTGCCTGAGTCAGTTGTTTTATGTGGCGTGTGGATAGTTGTTCTGGAGTGCAGTCTGTAGGATTGCTTTTGGAGTTACTAGGGTGTATGAGGTGTAAGAGTGCTCACTGGACATGGAGCTGGCCATTGCACAAGCTAACAAAGAAGGTACTTTGAAAGGCAAAGGGATTGTGAGAGATAAAAGTAATTTACTTGTGCTTTGGTTTATACCTCCACCTTGGTATCTTCCTTTCCCATCAGCAGTACATACAACTTTCACATGTAAATGCATATCTGACATGGATAGCTGGGTCTGCTTAGATGCTAGTCTTAATTGTGTAGCCAGTTAAGCTGACTTCTATGTGATTATCCTTGCAGGAAAAAATACTAGTTCATGGTCTGATAGCAGCATAAAAGCATATTCTAGACTTTGGAGTTGTAGAGTTTATGTCTAGTTTAATTATCATAGAGTTGCTTGGCTTGTAGCCACAATGAATGGCTTTAATGTTTGTGTAAATCAAGGATAAAACATTTAAACTGAGGGCAACTGGAAGTTTGCCTCTTTATATTTTATGTTCTTTGTATGAAAAAGGTGTTTTTTCTTTGAAGGAGCTCTACCACCGCTGTAATTAGCTATGCAATAGAAAATTTACTAGGTAATAGAAAAGGTTTTGGGGGGCAGGAAATAATGTTGAAAAAGGACATCAGCAGAAAATGACCGTGCACATTTACACACTGCTCTATGGGTTTTTTACTCTAAGGTTAAAACATGAACTATGGTAACCCTACAGGAAGGTCACCATTGGAAAAAGAGCTACAATTATAGTCAACTGCAGTTTATATATTAAATAGAGGGTAAGTTCAGTGAGCTGTCAAAGTCTACAAAGCCTTCATTGCTTGGACCTTGTGGTGCAGAATTTTTGCTGAATAGTCTTCAAATGCACGTCATGTTAATTTTTTTTACAGTTCAGCTGATTGAACAAGTGAGAATATTGTGCTTATTTGGTTAATTATTCTTACGTAAATGTATTTTTCATAACGTAATTCTTTATAAACTTTTTGTAAATTTTATAAACTACTAACATACTTCTGTTTTATTTTTGTAATTTAGTTGATGTTTTTTGGAATCTTTTTGTGCCTGGATGCTTTTCTGTATGTGTTCACCCTGCTTCCTTTGAGAGTTATTCTGGCAATGTTCCGGTTCATCACTTTGCCTTGCTATGGCTTACGGTAAGTTGATTCAAGAGAAAGGTGTTGATACCCTTAAACAATGTGTCACCGGTTGTGTGTGCTTCATTTTATGGCCTTTCAGTGCCGTTTGAACTACTAAGGACTTCTTCCACTGTAAAATAGAAGTGTCAGTGTAAACTAGCCAAAGTAGAGGTGTATGGGGGACCTTTAAGCTTTACCCGCAGTCACTAACTGTCGTTGTTGCATCCTTCAGACACAACACTGATAACATCACCACTTAGGCATATTCAGGTTAGTAAAGGAGAGAGATGTAACCTTACTTTATAGTTTTGTTCTTTATCTAACATCTATTTGAACTTTTTTTTAAATTTCTTAGACTTGGCTCATGTCTTTTGGTAGGCTCTTTGATATTGGAACAGAAGTTGGTTTGTTTTTTTTTTAACAGTAAAAGCTTTCCTTATTTTCATGGAAAACTTTGCTGAAAAGATCCCTGAATAAAATGTATTCTTTCCTTGGAAGAATCCTAGGGAGTGAAACATGGAGAAGAAAACCAATCAGAATATTAAGAAATTTTAGATCTTAATGCCTTGATTTTCTGTTCATTTCAATACTAAGAAGTTGTTAATACGTAAAATTTTTAGTTTGCCCTTCTGGCATAGGCATCAAAAATTGGATAGAATTAATTTCCTTCATAAAACCTGCTACTTCATGGTAAAGTTGCTTGTATAAGACTTAAATGTAGCTTGAAATAGTAGGAGCATTTGTACTGATGTTGTCTTTTTTGCTTGAATAAGTAAAGACTTCAGGATCTTTATTCTGAATTTTCAAAAACTTGAAGTTGATTTATGGTTACTGATTTTTTTAAAAAAAAATTTTAATCAAGTTGTTTGTATTTGCATTATCAGTATTGTCTTTTATATGTGAAGGTCATTTAGATGCGTAGTTTAGAGATGTATGTTCTGATTACAGCAAATGCTAGTCTAGTTTAAAAAAATATTTTAAAATATAGTCTAAAGTTGAAATGGTTGTATTTGGTGATGTTAAACATAGGCACTAGATGGCAGTCTCTAATGTTTTATTGTGCTTTTAATTTTGGACTGAACCTCAGACTTACTATGTCAAGAGAGTTTTCTTAGCTGTGTAAAAATGACAGTTATTTGGGTTTAGCCTGATGACAAGGCAAATTATATGCCTATTTGTAGATATGGATGCTATTACTAAATTCATGTAAATCTAATGGAGTTCAACGTATCATTTGAATCTTACTTTTTTTCTGTTTAAAAATCTTCCTCGTTTATAAATGCAGCTTTGCTTTTGGCAAAGACATTTTTCTGCTCTTCTGAAATTACAATTAAAATTTTCAAAGACCAGTTGCTGGTTTAGGTTATTGTTCAATATGCTGATGAAAGTGACATTTGAAGCACCATATGCATTCACATGTATGTGATATATGTATTTCTGCATACATGCACCTGCAATGCTAATATTTAGTCTGCTTGCTTGACAGTATTTTGTGTGGAAGGCACAATAGAAGCCAGTTTAATCTATTGAACTTGACTGTGTTAAAGCTTTATCAAGTAAGATGCTGTGAAACTGAGATTATCTTGAGTGAGGAGGTCTTTGCTTTTGTAACAACTCCAGAAGCAATTTCTTTCGTCACGATTTCATCCAATGTGTTTGCAGTTTAATGTGCTAGAATCTCTACTTGTTCAGTACCTGAGGCTTTGTCTAATTCATTCATGTTATAAAGTTGGTGGCTTTTTACTGAAAGTTTTAGGACTCGTGCCTATAATATGTAATGGAACTTCTTCAGATGTAATGATTCTTATTTCCAAGTATTCAGAGCCT
This sequence comes from Illadopsis cleaveri, assembly GCA_013399915.1. Classification (NCBI taxonomy): domain Eukaryota; kingdom Metazoa; phylum Chordata; class Aves; order Passeriformes; family Timaliidae; genus Illadopsis; species Illadopsis cleaveri. The sequence goes on from VXBB01004271.1 coordinate 1,040,327, forward strand.
GCACTTTGAATTTTTGGGGGTTTTCTTGTTTTCGTAGTTATGCTGATTTTATTTGTTACGGCAAAAAATATTTGTGATTTTCTTCCAGATCAGGAAACACATTTTTATGTGTTTGTAACAAAACAGAGTTGAATAGGTAAAGCACATTTGTAATTATAAAAGGTACTTAAAAAGCAGGTGGCTGTGTATCTTTTAGCTTGCTCTTCCTTGCAAATATCAAATAAATGATGACTAGTTGTTACGTGAACCTGCCACATCATATTCCATTCTGTGTAGTAAATAAAAGTGCTCCTCCCTTCATCTTGACTTTTTTCTCAACATCTCAGTGAAGTAATTGAGTAGTGAGTGTTCTGTTTCCCTTCCAGTTTGCTCTTCAGTTTATTTCCTCATAATTCTATCTTCTCTTTTCAGTGTAGAGAAAGATTATATTACCCATTATTTTTTTAAGACAATAAAACCGCATTCTATATAAATGGGCTAATTGCTGTCTATGTTATATTATGCAAAGTGCTTAGATATAGGGGAAGTGGTTTATAGCCTCTGTAATATTTCATGTAATATTTCATTTACAGAGTTCTGAAGGGCAACAAAGAGTAATGTATTTTAAAGAAAATAGTTTCTTTTTTCTGCCTAGACAGTGTAAGCACTTCAATTTGACTTTGTCATTCTTCCTCATCACTTGATCTTTCCTTTTGAGGAAATTTAGTTCTGTGTTTTTGTCAGAACTGTATTGGTTCTGACACAGCATTTTTTTAAAAAACTTCAAGAACTTCAGTCAGAAGAATCCAAGATTCTATCATTGAGCGAACTAAACTGCTTTGTTTAATTACTGAGATCAAACTGGCAAAGGCTGAATCATCACATGGTGGTAGTTTTGGCAAGTGCAATTTCATTACATCTATGCTCTATAAGCATCAGGGTGCTTTTAAAAAAATTAACACTCACAATTCACAAAATGAGATTGCATCTTCTGAAATTACTAAAATCAGCTCTACTGTGTTTTCTTTTGAGACAAGAACTTCCCTAAATTATTCTCTTTGAATCTTGTAGACTCTTCACACTTTATGAAAATATCCTTTGACAAAAGTTTGTTGTTCCATAAAAAGTATGTGCCAAGGTAGACAGAGAAGTGGACCTGGTGGAGTTCTGTTTGAATTAGAGTCCTTGGGGACAGGTTCCTAAAACTAACTCTGCCAGAGGTTGAAAGGTACGGTTTCATTTCACAATTCTGACAATTTTTTTTCCAGTGCCTCAGACCCAGAAATTCTGGGTCGATTAATATTAGATTAATACTTGCTGCCTGTTTTGAAGCCCTTTCATAGAGCTAACTTACTGTTTTTCTTAAAAATGTGTTGCATACCAATAAAAGGCAATGTGGGAACGTGGAAAAGCTCTTCTGCATTCTTTGTAAAACACTGTGACATGAAAGCTAAAATTGCATTAGCAATTAGTTAGTGAAACTCTGAGACTCGCAATTTATTTATGTTTAAAAGCATTTTATGTCATCTGCACAAAGCAAAAAAGGATTTATGAGGGAAAGTGAGATTCTTTTCTCCAAATTCTAGTTTTCTCAAGAAAATACAGTAGAAGATCATGAATTTTCTTACATGTAAAGATAGATTGACAAAACCTTTACAAGAGACCTCCCACCACACACACCTCATCTGCAGGGATTCCCCACCCTGCACTGCCAGGAGTGGGTCGAGGACCCTTAGGGCTCTTCCCAAGGGATGAGAGCAGCACCTGGATGGTGGAAGCCCAGCAAGATCCTGTTCTGTGTGAGCAGCACCCACACACCCCTCACATGCCTCACACCGGAGCTGAATCCCACCTGGAACTAGAGCATGGTGCTAATGACACCAAGATTGTGGGTCCAATCCCTGCACAGGCCTTTTACTTAACAGTTGGACTTAATGATCCTTGTGGGTCCCTTCCAACTCAGAATATTCTGTGAATCTGTACATTTTTCAGTGTGGAAGTACATATAGATAGATTATAAATACATGTTCTGTATATTTTTTTTGCTCTGCTCTCTGAAATAAGTGAATTTAGGTCCTGTCAGCAATAACATAGCTTCAACTATATTGGATGTACCTCTTAAAATTCCTATTGACATCCTGTCATGAATTCACAGATTCATGTTTTTCAGTAGGAAATAAATAGAACAACATTATTCCAAGAAAGAAAGCATATCTGAAAGAATAAAACAAACAAATACACTGGCATTCTTCTTATGGACATTATTTATTTGTTCATATTATCAAGCTATTAAATAAATTTGAACTTCTGTTGCACGCTTATTCCCAAGCCTATTTTTTTTTTTTTTTTTCTGAGGAATTTAGCTATGAAATCCATAAACTTCCTGTTGTCACCTGAAGAACACTGAGGAAGTTGTACATCTGCCCACCAAAATGTGTAGCTTTCTACCAACCAAGAAAAGGAAGATGCATTCATTATTTTCTGTAGTATACTCTCAGATCAAGTACTCCTTTCTCCTTTCCATAACAGTGCGTAGTGTAGCAACATTACAACCTTCTCTTTCTTTCTTTCTTGTAAATCAGACCGAAGGGAAGAGCACTTTCACTTCCTTTATAGGATGGAATGTGGTGTCACAGGGATTCCTCCTTGGTGAGTAAATCCTGATTTTCTTCTTCCTTCTGTGCTGTCAGCCAAATTCACACATCTACATGTAATCAGTAAAAAGGCTGGTTACAAATGAATAGTATAGCTATTACATACAACATACCTCAAAGGAGAAACCAACACTTAGTTTTAATAACAAACACATGAAATTGATTCAGTGCTATTTGTGGTAGGTATATTTTCTTATGTAATTTTACATCATTGTGGAAATAAATTGTTATCTTAGATTTAAAACATTTTCACATGGAGTGCCTATGGACCAATTTGGCCCAGTTTAAAAAAGGATCTCTTGGAAAAACTATAGCCCCTGCTGTACTTCAGTTTATAGTGCCTTAAGCTTTTTGAGGTTTCTTCTAAGTACTGCTTGAGTCAGGTTCCTAGCTATATTTTTTGTATACCTAGAGCAGTTTTTCTTTATAATGCTTAACCTCAGTCTTAGAGAGTTCAGAAAGTTCATTGCCAGGTATCTTAGTATTAGACTTAGAGATAATTCTATGCATAATGAAATACAGCACTTTAGCATATGTTTGTTTACTGTCTTCAGTTATATTTGACGCTGTTATTTAAAAAATAAAAGCCTAATGAAAGCTTTTTCTAGTTGTCACTTATTTGAAACCTCGTTTTGTTGTTTTTTGGTTTTTTTTTGAGACAGCTCTCATCGGGGCCTAACAGCAAGGTTGGTTTTGTTTCATTCTTAGCATGGTCTCGTGCTGTATTGTGTGCATGTAGAGGCTTTTTATTGTTTGAGAAATGCAATGCCACCTAAACTTGGCAAGCTTGGCTCTCAGTCTCTTAGAATTCTTATTTGGGACGTATTTTTCTTATCAGTCTGTATAATCAGAATTTTACAGCAGTGAAGTCCTGCATACTGTAAGGTGTACCTCTTCTTAAAATCAAAAACTGGAAATTAGATAGGTTCAAAAAAGCTTCTTTTCCTGACGCCAACTTGAGCATAATTGTAGGAAAATATTTTCAATAGATCACATAGTCCATTTTTAAAAAATTTAGTGTGTAGCTATGTAGGCAAGTATACCCTTCAGACAACCTTGCTTGGATTTGTTTTCCCTAACATCTTTACTTATGCTTACAGGAAAGTATCCCCTTATGTGTTAATGTAATCATTTTTGTTAGTGCTTCATGTAAAATTAGAAATTTATTATACCACAGTTCATTAATGAAGGATATATTGAAGAATTGAGAATTTGGTAGAGTACATGTAAGACAAACCCCCATTGTTCAATTTCTGTGCATGTATCTTTGATGTAAAATGGAGAAAGAAAAGATACCTAAGTAAAACTTTTCCTAGACCACCATATCAATAACTGAAATATATGATTATAAACTTCAATGATTGCCTAACTGTTTGAAAATGTGAGTATTGAATAAACAATGCAGTCAGAAGAGGTTTGCTGTAAAATACATGCTTGAACTTGTAACATGCTAAAAGACTTCAGTGCATTATCAGCTGAACAATAAACCCTAGTAAAAAGGGGTTTTTAAGTGTCATCATTTATAGAAACATTAGTGTTACAAAAGCCTCAAAATATATGTGTGTGTATGTTACTAATATAAAAATACCCATCTAAAACATTTTTTCAGTGACACTATTCATATCTTTAAATTACTGTATATATGACATCAGGAAATTTTGTATGTGTTGACTTCATAGGAGTAATTGTTTAGAGTAATCTGAATTATTTGGATGAGACTAAATAGTCTAAACTAAAGGAACCAATTAAAATGCAGTGAATTGTGTCAATAAACAAGAAAAAATCTAGAATGTTTGTTAATTTAAAAAAAAAAAACCTAACAAAACTATCAGAACCCAAACAACTCCAAAAGATGATTGGAAAACCATAATCAGGCTAGTGAAGAATTGAAGAGCACCAGGAGGCCTGGAAGACAAAAATAAAGAAATCATATGACATCTTGTGACAGTTTGTGCAGTTAAGTTTAAAATAATATATTCAGAGTGGATATGGGTTGGATGCCAAAGTGACTAAGTACTCAGGCAAGTGTTCTTGTCTGCAGATTACACAATGTTCATTTTGTATTGTCAGTTACTGAAAAGCATACCAGAAACAGCTGTAGTAAGACTTTTAAGACGTTTTTATACAAGAGCAAATTTTTCTTTGTCCAGATTGCATTTCATGTTCCAAATGGTTTAATTACTTTAAATTCAATAAACAAGTCTTATTAAAATACCTAACACACAATCTTGGTTTTCTTGGAAATCACTTGCTTAAGCAATTTGTGCATTAGGTACTTGTGATTTTGAACATATTAAAGACAAATGTTGGTAAACTGTGATTTATTTTTAATAATGCTCTGCTTGATGCTGAGTAACTTCAGTTGTACAGCTGTTGGAACAGAAATGAGTCTGGTGGGGTAGATACCAATACTTAGAAAGCCTTGAGCTGGTTCTTTAATAAATGAACGAGAAAGTACTGTGAAATCCATCATGCTGTTCAGTTGCAAACATTAAGGATCAGTAGTGTGACCGTCTGTGTAGTCATAGCCCATATGGATGATGGAAGCTAATGCTTTTCAACCAGTAGATGGAGACAGAACTCATACTACTGTATAAAATGTGGATCATGGCATTTTGAGTATACCTTGAACATTACAGACAGGTAACTAGTTCCTTAACTTTCACTTATTTAAAGAGTTTGCTTACGATAAGCACAGGTTTTCACAGTAGATTTTTCTTCATTGGGTAGGTGTTCCATGTAGTTTGTGATATGACTTAATTTTGTAACAGAGGGGATTTTTTTTACAAGTGTCACAAGTCATCTTGAAAAAAAAATTGTTGTTTTTCCTAACATCCAAGTTTGTGGGTAGTGAGGGTATTTGGTAACATTCTAATTTGATAGTATTTTAATTTAATTTTATAGAATAGCAAAGTAATCCCTCCTAACTATTTATGAGGCAATTTGCTTGCTTTTAACTTTCCAAAGGGAGAGGACATACACAGATCCAATGCCTTTCTAAACAGAAGAAAGACTTGGATTTACATTTTCCAAATCTGTTTCATGGTGGACAAACCAGAAATTGAAAAGTTTGAAACATGAGTATTACACCTTGATTTTTATTGTGTTGTAAGAAGTAGTTTTTTTCTGTAACAGACTGATTTGCTCAGTTCCTGGTTGATACCAGTCAGTGCATTGTAGAAACTTTGCCATAGTTTGACTTTCAACTGCTTTAAATATTGTGGGATAAGCATTGAATGTGGCATGCTTCTGCTTTTTTAACAATTGACTGGGCCGAAACAGAAGCATGCTGTGGTGGAATAGGGAGGTATAGTAGTATGGCTTGCACATCACTTTATGTGCAAATGAATAATAAGCTTGCATATCCCCTTAGGTATGGATTTCTGTGTTACGTATTTTGAGAAGTAAGGCTTTGTTTCAGTGGAGATTTGCTGTCAATTAGTAGATTGATTGTAATGATAAATATAGCCAAAGGGTGAGGAGCATCTTGTTAAGTAGATGTTTGAACATCTTGTGAAGTACATGCTGTAGAATGGTGAAGTCTCTCTGTGGGTTTTTTTTCTGTATTGTCATAATTTGCTGGTTATCTTTACAGTGCAAGAGAGTTTCACTGTAGAAGAATGCTTGGATTTTCACTGAATTCATGCAGATTGAAGGATCATCTCATGTTTAAACATTTTGGTGTTTTCAGTGTTAGTAATAGTAAAGCAATATAAGATTTTACATAGTAGATAATAGAATGGATAAGTCTTACTCTTTCGTATTAAGGTACTTGTCTATTTGAAGAAGTTTTAAGATTTGATTCCTTGATAGTCTAAGCTATACAGCTAATGTGGGAACTTGAGATTTAGCATAATAAAACCACTTGTAAAATTTTGTATAGAGCATCTTAAAGAGCATGACTTAAAGCAAAAATTATGTGAAGTAGTAATGGAATAATCATAGAGTCATTGAATGGTTTGGGTTGGAAGGGACCTTAAAGATCATCAGTTCCATCCCCCCTGTCATGGGCAGGGACACCTTCCACTTAAACAGGTTGCTCCAACAATGGCAGAAAATAATTAGGTGAAAAGATACAAATCATGTATCATAATAAGATACATTTGAAAGACAGTCCAGATGCCCTGGATCCTTTTATTTACTGGTTTGAGATGTGAAAATTGTGAGGTAAATTATTTTCAGCTAAATTTTGAAACCATGCAACATTATTTCTGGAATCTGGTAGGATATTAGAGGAACTACATCTTGGACAAAGGCTCTCGTGATACTGTCTTTCAAGAGCACAGTTCATTAAATCCAGGCAAATGTTAATATTTAAATCAGTTGTGCAGCATCTCTGTATGCCTGGGATAGCTTTGAAGGAAAAGACTAACTGCTTTCTACAGAAAAATTCTACTGCCCACTGTTTTGTTACCTTACTACCAGAATGAAGTTGTATCGTTGTAGTGCTCTTTAATTATTGTTCTCACTTTGTCACTCATGACAAAAAAGACCTATATGTAATTTTCATGTGAAATCGTCCTTGCTGTCATACTTCATGCGCAGCTGTAAAAATGTGAAGTGTTTGGAAGTGAACTAAGCTGTTTCAGCTTCTCATGTCTCCATTCAATGGTTTCTAAAGTTGTACAATATCACATCACCTCAGTAATGTGTAATTCTTAAAACTTGGGTCCCTACTTTCAAGTGAGGTATTGAAATTACCAGCACTATGCTATGTTTTTCTTGTTTGTTTTTTGACCTTTTTGTAGTTGTCATAGCTTGGCCAATGTGGGCTTTTTAATTTTGTTTCTTTGAGATTCTGTGGTACTCGTGATTTGCCTGACTACAGCTGTATGCGTTTGTATGTGATATTAATCACGAGGTCTGATTAGTTAGTGCTTAAGATGTCCTGAAAGTACTTCTCAGTTGTGGCATTGAGTAGTTACTGGAGACAATAAGTAAAAACATATATTGAGAAGAATGAATGCAGAATGCTGGGACGCTATGACAGGCATGAAATCGCATCAGGGTGTGTGTGTTTATATGTATTAAACAGCTTAATGCAAAGGATAGGAATGATTTGTGACAAATACAGATTAATCCTGTGTGCCTGATTGTATACCAAAACTGCAATGGTCAGCTCTCACTGAACACTGACTATATAATTTCATTACTGCAGGCTTTGCAGTCAGTTCTGTGTACTCACCAAAAGGTGACAAATCATTAGACTCATTCTGTTTACTTGATTTCCTTGTCTTCGTAGGAGATAATTGTCCCTTTCTATATTATATTCAGAACCACACCTCAAAATCCTTTTTTAAATGTTATTAACCAGAGCAGAAGATGATTCTGCTACCATAAAAATGCTTCTATGGATTTGTGGAGTAGGCATGTTCAGCCTCTCAATTGGAAACATGTTATAGTGGTACACTATAGATTACTTATTTAGTCAATATGAAAGGGTCTTTCCTAGTTTACAGTGAAAGAACACTGGAATATATTTTAACTGCCAGAATCTTCTTACTCTTCCTACTTTCTAGAAAGCAGTTTTCTCTAGTCAATCTTTGCAGTAATCCCTTGTAGTGAGTAGTGGGTTGAAATGCTGGAAGCCATTCTGTCATCAAACTGAGGAAATTGAAACTGTGAGGATATTTTTGTGACTGTGATGTGGTTTAGTCCCAGCTGGCAACTAAGTACCACACAGCCACTCACTCACTTCTTCCATCTTCCACCCGTGGGGATGAGAATTGGAAAGTTAAGGTAAAGCTCATGGGTTGAGATAAGAACAATCTAATAATTGAAACAAAAAATGCTAATAATAATACTAAATATGATAATAATAGTAATGAGATGGACAAGGAGAGTGTCTAACAGAACTCTAAGAGAAACATTCTAAGAGAAAGAAGTGGTAAGTTGTCCACTGCCTGGTACCCAGCCAGTCCCTGAACAGTGATAGACCCCATTCTGGGTAACTCTCCCAGTTTATATTCTGGGTGTGATGCTCTGTGGTGTAGAATATCCCTTTGGCCAGTTTGGGACATCCTGTCCTGGCTGCACTTTGTGCTAGCCTTCTGTGCAGCTCCTCTAGTAGAGCAAGAGGTACTGAAAAATCCTTAACTCAGGGTAAACACTTCTTAACAACAGCCAAAACATTCAGTGTGTTATCAGCATTATTACACTAAATCCAAAAAAACAGTTACTAAAAATAAAAGGCACTCTGTCCCAGCCCAAACCAGGACACTTGCACTGAAGTTGTCACAGCATTACTGTTGGTTCTGCTTCTCGTGTGGATGAGAAGCACAAGAAGTTATGTAGAACTTTGAATAGCACATTAATAGACAGACTACTGAGAAAATAAATTCAAGTCACCTTGAGAGGTAGGACAAGAGGACTTCACGTTGTGCCAGGGGAGGTTTAGATTGGATATTAGGATATTTAGATTGGATATTAGGAAAATTTTCTTCACCAAAATGATTGTAAAGCGATGGAACAGGCTGCTGCTCAGGGGTGTGGTGGAATCACCATTTCTGGAGGTACTTAAAAGATACATAGACTGTGGTTTATTGATGGACTTGGCAGTGATAAGTTAACTGGTGGACTCGATTATCCAAAAGATCTTTTCCAACCTAAATGATTTTAAAATTCTCTAAAAACATTATTTGAATGGGATCTGTTCTACAAAAGTTTAATTCCTGTAAAGCACAGCAATCAAGAGTAGTTGATCTGACTCTTCAGGGCAGCTTTTGAATTGAATCTCAGTGATAATCAAGTTTGTTCTGTACATAGCACATTCTCAAAATCTTTTAATCTTACCAATGTATAGGATGCTGTGTGCAAGTTTGTATGCAACTTCCTATAGTTAGTCTCCTGAGACAGTTCTCAGAGTTGATACCACCTTTAGAAGAGCAGCTGTGCTCCTGGTATTATGTAGTCTCCTCTCAGAATTTGTAGTCCCCTGTTATGGTTGCTGAATGCATTTACATTGGCTTCTCCTGAGTTGGTTTTACTTGAGTGTAGTCATACAGCTGAAAATCAACACAAGCAGAAGACTGATAGAGTTATCAGTACAGAACATCTGCTCATTGTGACTGGTGGTTGAGCATCTTTGATGTTACTTGTAAGCCAGAAAACCTTTGATGTGGTATTTTCAGTCTGTATTGATTTGTGAACATCAAAGCATTTTCCTGTGAGAATCTTTCTGGACTCCTTCAGAAGCTTCATGAACAGATTCTACTCACTAGTGATTTCAGTAAGAGACCATCCTATCATTAAAGTTGGTAGCTTAGAGACTGTGAATGAGATTTTCAAGTGGGTGTCTCTTTTGTTCATCAAGTTTTCTCCATCAGGTACTCACTACTTCTCTAATGATCAGGTAGTTGTTGGCTAGAAGAATGAAGATGCTGATTTTCTGAGTAATAAATTCTGATTTTTTTTTTTCATGTACTAAGACCTGGCATTACTGTTGTGACATAATAGTACCTTTACCGTATCCCAATCTGTATTTCAGAGTTTAAGTGTTGGCTGGGAAACTGGTACAGAAATGACTGATACATTTCCAAAATAGAAGTAGATTGGACAAAAAAGGAATATGCTGTTACTCAGCATATGAACAGTAATCATAATCATAGGCTTGTTTAAGTCTTGTAAATATTTCAGTATGTACTATTCTATTTTAATATCTATAATAATTTAAGTCAGATATAATTAAAGAAGGCAATAAATTTTCAGTGTGATTTTACAGGTTGGGGAGGGTGTATTTTTTTGTGTGTCATGCAAAGACAGTCATAGGCTTTTTAGGCAGTGGGCAAAAGGTGTATGTTCAGTTTTCTTTAATTTCTTCAATTGATGTTTGCAGTTAAAACTCAGTTTGGGGACTGAAGAAAGGGAAAAAATTCGCTGAGGCATTTTGTCAAGGACTTAGGCTGAAATAAGATACAGTGTGAATATTGTTTGTTACTGGAGGACTTCTGAAAGCAAGAAAATGTTTCTTAGGGAGAGAAAGCCCTGTAAGCAGTTCTGGTATGCTGGACCAGGTTGAATTCTTTTGTTCAGAATGTAATTGATTTTAATGCAGTTTATGCAGTAAAAAGTATATAATAAAAGGAGCAGTTGCTCTCTGTTCAAAGTGCAATACTGTAAATCTGTGAGTTCTGAAAACTTTCTTGCTTATACTCTCAGCAAGAGCATGACCTATTTGCCCATTGTGGAATGTCACTGTGTGGTTCCAGGAGTGATATAACCCATGAATGTTGTTTTCAGGGCGTTTTTCTTTTGAATGGAAGACAACGAAGAAACACAAAGTATAACATTCCAGCTGTGATTTAAATAGAATGAGTGAGGTAGCAGGGATTTTTGACTTCTCGGTAGAACTACTCCAGAGGTCATAAGTAACTATTTGGATGTTTTTTCAAATGGTGTACATTTTTACAAGATAACTCCTAATTTCTTTTCTAAATGTATGATCACTTCATGGGAACATTGCCTAATCACTGGATGAGCTACTGATTTAAGAATACAGAAACTGAAAATTCGTAACTTGAGTTATGCTAATTGCTTGCAACTTTTTTGAAACATTACCTTGTGCAACAGCATTTCAGTGTATTTAAAAAATAAATATATTTAATAGAAATTATTTCCTCCTTTTTTATATTTAATTCTCAACCTTTTTATGTAACTCAAAGGCTTTTTAACTGCTTTGCATCCTATTAATACTAAACTAAATAAACAGCCAAGTGAATATGGCCTTGCAATTTCATTATGCTTATGTATGCTGTTGTGGCAATCGAGATAAAGCTATTTTCTTCCTGTAGTTTTACTAGGAAGAAATTGTGTAATGATTCCTTTAGTCTCCTGGGTTACTCAGGAAAACTGCATTTGGTTCACAATCAACCTCCAGCTCTGATGTCAAATTGTTTGCATTTACTGCTGCAGAGCTTAGAGCTAAAAGAAGATACAGAATTTACAACCTGTTCCTCAGCATCTGGTTCATTATACTGAAATTGAGGATGACTGCTTCATTTCTTTTTGATCATAGTGAATACAATTTCTGTACCTGAGGAAGTCAAAATCATAAAACTGTGTGGAAGAGGGAAGGTAAATTAGAAACCAAAGGGCATGCATGCAGAAGGTTATTAAAAAGTGGGAGCTCTCAACAAATACAGTGTTTTAATTACTGGCATGTGGCAAGTAAGAGACTGTGATCCTGTCCATGAGTGTGACTATAAATGTGCATTGTAGTCATGGTGTTGGAGTGAAGGGCAGGGGAAGTGGCACAATAAACTACATTAAAATATATCCATGGTGAACAGCTTCTGTAAATTCATATTGACTTAGTAACATCTGTATTTTGTGGGTACATGACATTTAGTGGAACTTTTTGCCCTTTGTATTTCAGTGACAGACGTTTGCTACAACCTGCTCAGGTATGTGACATGCTCAAAGGAGTTATATTGGTCATCTGCTACTTCATGATGCACTATGTTGACTACTCTATGATGTATCATCTGATAAGGGGACAGTCTGTAATAAAGCTCTACATCATCTATAACATGCTTGAGGTAAGAATGTTGGCATCAGAATGCGAAGTATGCTTTTGTCAGACTATCTAAAATATTTTGTGTTCCAGTATTTGTACTTAGAACGTGGTACAGCTGGTATTCTCAGAAATCTGCACACACCTAAGATAATAAGCATAGATGCAGTGAAACAGACAGGTTTGTGAGCAATAAGGTTTTAGGTACTGTTTCATAATGCCTCATTTATGGAGCTCATTAATCAATTTCATAGCAAGAAACTTGAGAAATGGAAATGAAAGAAGTTTCTTATGAAATGGCAGGTAATGAATGAGATTTTGAACTCACTAAGAAAAGTAGAAGCTGTTGATCTGAAATAATGATAAGATCCTGAGAGAGAGCAGAGAAGGAGGATAATCGAAAATAGGGAATTTGGGTTTTAACGCATCATTATGGAAATACAGCTTTCATTGTATGCAAGGACAGGCATTACAGCGTTACCTCAGTCCTGGCTAGCAGACACAAGCCTATAAGGTGAGTGAATGAATGAATGTAGTGTCACAAGAAAAGGAAATTCTGTTTTGGGAGGTAAGATCAAGAGAAATTCTGTCGAGAAAAACAGTTTCTATTTTGCTATTAATGTAAAGTATGAGATTTTTAATTGTACTTCTATCGTCAATGATTCACAAAGTAAATAATGTTTTCATAGGCACAATCTTATCTCCATCCTGCAAATATAGGACATAGTAGGAATACAACCTCTTAAATGGACTCAATCAGAGCTTTGTACACAAAAGTTATTCTGCTAGGGTTCTGGGATTCCTGACTGATATATCAATCCTTGTTTGAATATCTGTTGTATCTTTGTTTGAAGACTGCTGAAACAGGGTTACATTCTGCAAAATCTGAATATTTTGGCAAGAAGGCATTTGTTCTTTCCTAATAAAATATGAAAATATTTCATAAGGAACACACTTTGTTCTACTAAGTGAAATAAATATCATACAGGCCACCTCAATTATTAATTCATAGGATTTTTGTTGCCTTCGATTTTACATTTGCTGAAAAATATGTACAAATATTAAATTGGCACTGAGTTACTGTCCGGATTGTAGTTGTGTGGGGAAATACTCATGAATATATAGTTCCGTAATTGATGAGAGATTATCACTTACTAAATAAATCCATGTGCCTAAAATAGTAATTTCTCTTTATTTCAGGACTACTTCAAATCACTTAGTACTGTACTTTCTCAGCTTTATGTGCTTACCACATAATTTGAAATGATACTGCAGTGTTTGCTGTGAATTGGAAGGCATGTGCCATCCTGTTTTGAATGAGGAATTTAATTACTTTGCTATGTTTGGCAGAACCAAAATTGTGTTTTAACTAAGGAAAGTGCTGCGTGAGTTTGTTTCTTTTAGAAACGAGGGAAGTCTGTTTCTAGTCATGGTTATTAGAAAAATTACATTAGACTTTGAATTTGGAAACAGTATTTAACTACCATGGCGTTTCATGAAACCCAGCATGCCAAACAGAGTGTGTTTCTAAGGGGCTTTTTTACCATGACAAGTTGCAGCAATATTGGCCGAAAATGTTCATGGTATCCCACTGAAAGACTTGGTTGATAGTCAGCCTTTAACAGTTTGAATATTGGGTTGCTTAGACTACTTTGGTGATTTTTATTAAAAGTCTTTTCTACTGATGAAAGCAATTCTTTTAATTGAATTCTTAATATGCCCTTGTTTAAGCAATACGCTTTACATTTTTTCACAAGTTTTCAAAATAAGGAAGATCTTTTTAGTTTAGTAAATCACTGAGCAACAGAGATGTTTACAATGTCCTAATGTTTTCGGCTGTTGGCAAGTCCAGGGAGTATTGTCCTGGACAGATATGAGGAATGCAAAATCTTCAAATTATGTGCTGAATGCTCCCAACTGACAGGCAAAGGGGAGCATTCAGCACATTTGGCTTAAATGACACTTTTCTTTTTTAGATTCAGACCCACCGGCTCCTGCTCCTTGTGAAGCCCCAGTGTGCGTTACGTTGGTGACAGCACTCACCATGGAATTCTGCTGGAGCCTGGAGCCGGCATGTAGGGTTTAGGTAAGTCCTATTTGGAAAAGCAAGTAACAATATTGTGTGGTGGGTTTTAAAATTTTCTATCCTTTCAGCAAAGAACCAAGGACTGCTTAAACAGAAAGGAAAGCAAAGCCACCATTTTATCTATTAAAACCCTCACAATATTGTGAACAAAAACTTACCAAACTCTTAAGCATTCTGTAGCTGGTGTTACTACTCCAGGTGTAATTACTCAGTGGGTCGTCACAATGAGCAGGAACCAAATAATGCAAGCAATCTCAGTTTACAAAATCTAAAAGCCGAAAACAGTGCCACTGTAAATATCTCTCAAACTGATGGGGTTGGGAGCGTCAGATTTATGATAATTGATCAGCTCACGGCTTTGTGCATTTTATTTCATAGGTGATTCTTAGAGCGCAGCACGTACATTTATTTGAGGCATCCCGTAAAATTTTAATTCAATTTTCATATTTTAGGAAACTTCATTCAGTAATAGTGTCAGAAATAAGTACGACTTGACTCACTTTAGTATTTTTACTTTGAGAACTATTTAATTTAAAAAGTCAGGAAATGATTTGAAGTCTAGGTTTGTGTTGTCCCAAGAACTTATTTTCTATTTAGTAGAATCAATATTTGCAGGTACATTGTATACCTGGTTCTGTATTGCTGCATGTTGATTTCACATGTCCAAAATTGTTGTTTAACAGAAAGACACTAAGAGAAAATATTCCTTGTCTTTCTTAGGTAGAGATCATCACTTTGTCATCTTCAACTGTTTCCATTTGGTTGAGTTAGTAAGCAATGAGAGATAGCTCTTTTTTTTAGCCAGACATGTGCCAAGTTTAATTTTTGAAGTTCTGGTTTTGTTGCCCTGTGCAACTTGGTTTTAAAATTACTGAACTGCAGTGTATAGGCAGAAAAAATGTTCTTCTGTGTAATGATTTTCAGTTTTATGTTTACTGCTGGTGTTGGGAACTGGTGGAATTCCTTGTGACCTTTCTTGCTGTGGTATTAAATTACAAGTTCAAAATGCTATCTATATGTTATCTATCTTTAGAATTACTGCTAGAGCATTGTTTTCCTGTTTGTGCATATATTCTTTGGATTATACTCCAGGTGTTTGTTGTTTTTTCAACATATTTTCCCCTTTTGACAGACTTTCAAGTCCCTCTTAATCTCTTGTTTTTGTGTTATAGTACTTTTAATTTTGAATTCTGCTTTATGCAGACATTTGCATTAAGTATATACTTCAGTATATATAGAATGCAGTAGAGCCAAGTCTAATTTCAGGGGTTTTTGTACCTGTAAGCTAATTCACTTCTCATTGTTGGGGTTTTTTCCTATTAAACCCTGAGAGATGGGGAAAAACATTTTAAATGGTTTGATACAACATACATACTGCTTCACCAAAGGCTGAGGTTTGAACTGTACTTGAGTGTCTTTCAAGAAAGCATCTAAGATAACAATATATGATTATTTATTCTGAATTCTGTTGCTAAGGGGATTTAAGTTTGAAAGGAAAAGTAAACTGCTTAATACACAAAAGGAACAGTATTGCTGTGAAATCCAGAGAGAAGATGGAATAAGTAAGAGATCAGAAGTGATATATACATATGAAACTTTTTTCAGATTGAGGTGTACTTTTAGTTTGAACTGTTCTTGAACTGGGCATACTCAAGTGTTGGAGAGAAAGGTAGACAGTAAAAGGCAGTAAAGTTGTTCTTGTTTAGGTGGCTGATCGTCTGATTTCTTCATTTGGACAAGATATTTTGGATGCTCTTTATTGGACAGCTACAGAACCTAAGGAAAGAAAAAGAGCTCACATAGGTGTGATTCCTCACTTCTTCATGGCAGTGCTGTATGTCTGTATCCTTTTTTTTTGATAAATTACAAAATTTTCTAATTTAAATTACAGAGTAATTGCTCTCCATTATTTTATTTTAATACATTTGAAAAATTGATAGTATTCCTAAATCAGTGTTCCTTTACTTGAAAACTAAGATTGCCAGCACCACCTGCTTTACAAAAAAGGAATCCCTTCATGGTGGTGTACCTGTAGAAAAATGAAAAACCATAATTGGATACTCCATGGAAAATTTTATTTCTGATTTGTATTTGAGTATTTTGGCTCACAGCGCTTTAAAGATAGTGGGGTTTTGTTATTTAGTGGAATGTTAAATGCATGTGACTTGAATATATTTTCTCAAAGTGAAGGGATAAACTCATGCATATTCAGGATGCAAATGTTTTTGGTGTGAAATAATCTTAGAATGAATTGATGAATCTAAAGAGATACCATAGTCCGGTAGTTTTGGTAATGAACTTAGAATTCTTACCATTTTTCTCTATTTTCTCTGAAATCTCTTTAGGCTGATTCTGAATCATTACCTCAAATTTTTTTCTTCAGATTGTATTGATGTTTTTCAAGACTAATGTCATTGTGTTCTTTTAGAACAAGAAAAAATAGCATCATTATTACATCTACTGTAATATATTGCATCCACTGTGCATGTATTGTGTGTAAGTATTGTCTTGCTGTAAGTCTGGTTTACAGGGATATGGAAACTTTCCTGTTAAACTTTGAAAGCAAAGTAGGAAATCTGTGGTTCACTGCTCTTCAGTACTATTGTGCAGAAAACTTACTTCAAATATTCCTCCTTAACCCTGCTATGCAGTCCTGCATGCTATTCTTATAATGGTTCAAGCAACAACCCTTAATGTGGCCTTCAACTCTCACAATAAATCACTGCTTACTATCATGATGTCCAATAATGTAAGTATGTAGCTGTATCATATAGCTATCCTAATTAGTTTCAGAATCTGATGTCTTTGTATATCATAAGTATTAAATATTAATATTTTAAAATAACATCTTTTTTGATAATATTATTTGTTTGTATCAGTTTTTTATGAGAAAAACTAACTAACTGTTTCTAAAAATTGCAGTTCGTCGAAATAAAAGGAAGTGTTTTCAAGAAGTTTGAGAAGAACAATCTTTTTCAAATGTCAAATAGTGGTATGTATAGCAGTGCTGATCAGGAGAAAATGTGAAGAGAGAGGCTGTTTATTTAATTCATTAATGTATTTAATGTAATCAATGTATATAATATTATTCTTACTGTAAACATTTTACCTTGGTGCATTTGAATGTTCTGACTTGCATTCCTCATCACCTCTTTTACTGTTTGGTTCAGTAGGATGAAACTGAGATCCACTTCAGCGAACACTTACTCCTTTTATGGCAAGTTTTTATTTGAGGTGCTCAAACAGCTTACTGGCTTTGTGCTTCCAAGTGATCAAGTTTTCTGTTTTCAAAAAATTGACTTTATAGTGTGCTGTATTGGCACAGTGATCTCAGAATGCATGTTGGGTAGCTGTGAGGGTGGGTCTTGAAATACCTCCCCCCTAACCCTAAAACAAACAAAAAACCCCAAACAAACTAAAAAAAACAGTGTAACAAAGTACCTGACATATGAGAGAGATACCAGAGATTACTCTAATTTTTGATATGGTCTCAAGATAATAGGTAGAGGGTACTTATGAAACATGCTTCTGGCACTTCTTAACTGTGTTACTGCTTAGGATGAATTTTGGGAACTCGTACTCAGTGTGTCTCATGAGGAAAAGTTGTTCAGACATCCTTTGATAGAGATTCTTCCTAATACTGATATCAGCTATTTGGAATATTTATTGAATTTTTGATTTGAAAGCCAGTAGGAGTGATTGCACTTTAAGGTAATGCTAGAGCTTCTTTGCTTGTAGTAGTTCTGTAGAATCTCAGAATGCCCTGAACTGGAAGGGACCTCAAAGGTTGTCTCGTTGCAAGCCCCTGCCATGGGTAGGGTCACCTTCCACTAGACCAGGTTACTCAAAGCCTCATCCACCTTGGTCTTGAGCACTCCTGGGATGGGACATCCACAGCTTTTCTGGGCAACCCGTGCCAGTGCCTCACCACCCTCACAGTGAAGAATTTCTTCAGTATATCTGATATGAATTTCCCCACTTTCATTTATACAGATGAGCAAAGAAAATAGAATATATTCTTTTCATTCCAGCTCATAGTTTTTAAACCAGATAACTCAAATGTGCAATTGGTTAGAAAAATAAAATAGCTACTTATTTAAAAACAGATGGTTCATGTTTTTGTATCACAAGTTAAATTTTCAACAGGCTTTCATCAGGCTTTGGGTTCTGACTATTGATACGACTTTTGTCTAATTCATCTGCAAACTGCGATACTACATGCAAATGTTTTGTCATTCTTTGGATGAAAGACTATTTACATAAAACCTTAAATATAGCATGGAAAATTATACAATAGAAAATTAACACTAAATTTTAAGCTACCACATAGATGCTCTTAAACCTCCCCAAAAAGATCTTCCCAGCTATGTTGATTATCTGTTTATTCTGTGATAATAATATTATTTTTGTTTCCAAGATTTGATTACTTATATTTTTAAAATCAGAGATATTTAACTTCACAATGGGAATGCAAAAAATGAAATTTACTTAACTATTGACAGAAAACCTAGATAAGGTTTCTTATTAATGCAGAAAATAGTTACAACTACACATCTAGCTCTCCTACCTAAAGATGAGGCCTCTTTCATGTTGAAATAAGCAAGGGACTGATATTAGAAATTGCTAGTAATTTCCTCCATAAAAAGAAAAGGATATCAATATTTTATTGCTGGACATTGTTATTGAAGACCCATAATAGCAAAACCAGGTCGTCCTTTATCAGTTGATGGAAGAAGTATTGCCATTCATTAAACAGTGTGGGGATGGAAGCAGTGAGTACGTGCGTAGAAGAGTGCACAAAACAAGCTAATTTATTCCTTTCAAACAGATAGCTTTTCCTGGAACACCTTTCAGTATGGTTATAAATAGCAGTGTTTTTCTTCTCAGCGATAAATAGCAGACAGATTTAGTAGAGCTTTTCACCTCTTTTGAATTTGAACAGATTTACTGCATCACAGCTTCAGTAAGGATGGAACAATATTCTTTCAATTCAAGTATTCTGATCACTTTAGTATCCTTTAAATGTTTTATTTCATGCAGCTGAAATGATGGTGGATCTTCTGTTGGCATGCTATGCCAATACTTTATCCTATCCTGGAACTGAGGCTGATTTGGTCCTGTGAGCTGAGCTTCCAGTTAGCCTTTGTGTGTTCTAGAACATACTGTGCTTAAACTGCATGCCTGGGCTGAGCTAAACTTCTGAAAGGAAACACTAAATCTAGGCACTCCCAATATTTCCCACCTTTCTCTACTTCTTCCAGGAGTTTTCTGAGGTCTGCAGTCATCTGTAGGGTAGGATGGTAGCAATAGCTGATTAAGCTTGGACACACTGAATGGATTCCCCTTGCCCCACCTTTTCTGCGGCTCAGCTCAAAATTTTACTGTTGTCAAACATATGTTTTCAGTGTAAAGGTACTGATAAGTACACAGTAGCTAAATATAATCTTAATAATATAATTCTTGAGGGGAATAACAGGAATCTCACAGGGGCATCTGAGGAATTTCTCATGAGTAGACGAAACTCTCTTCTGATTTAACATGTTAATCAAAAGAAAAATACGATATAGCAGAAAAGATAAGCAATGACCACAAGAGTAGATACTGTGTTCAAGAGAAGTTACTGCAACTAGAATTCAAAAGCAAGTTGTCTTGTGAATAGAAATGAACTGTGCAAGCTGTACTTTCTAAGACATGCCCTGTATTGAAATACCTTGCACAGCCCTGCCTGGCTCATGCTTCTGTGTAGTAACACATCAATATGGGAAGTGCCACCGAGCTACCAGTTTAGATCTGGAAATTGTGAAATCATTTTCACTTGGCATCATGCTCAGCACCAGTTGGTGGATAGCAAGCTGATGTGTGGCTGTATTATTTTTCCCAGTATTTACATTTCTGGACTTAGTGGAGTCAGTGATCATTCTCACCTTTGTATGACCATTTGAAATTCTACTGTAACAGCTAATTCACTAAAGCTTCAAGACTAAAATAACTGAATCATCTACATAAAAATTAATTGAACAGGACATGAAATATACATTAGTTAATTGTTATCTAATAAAACTAAACCTGTTTTCATTTAGGGGCAGATCAACACAGACCTTGGGGCTTGTATAGCTGCTTGAGACTGTAGCTACAGAATCTGGGAGTTCAACCATGCTGTTCCCACAGCTTTACTTTGTCAGCTGCAGCAAAACTATATTTGCATTGTCACCCTGGCTTTTACAAGGAAATTTGTGCTCACCCAGGCAATCTAAACACTGTGGCATTGGAAAACACTTCTATACAGAAAACCTTTTATTTGTTGTATCAGGAAGAAATATTTCCCTAAATTTAAATAGTATATTCTCTTTTTGAAATAGTTATCTGTAAACCAATTTTGTAGGGTCAGTATTAGAGAACAAGGAGACCAAATTATAAAGAGAAGTTCTTTCATCATTGTTGAAAGCCCAGCATGCTGCCTTCCTTTATGCTTTTAAATGTCTTATTTTAATTTCAAGCTGTGCTCTAAATTAAATTTTTTCACAAAACTCAATTGTACCTCATACAAAGAAGTGCATTAGATATAGTGCATTAGGTTATTTCCTTTAGTTGGTTGTTAGGCCTAAACTCTTCATTGTTTTTTGAATCTCTTGTCTCAAAAAATTAACATATTTATTCTGAAGTTTTAGGAACTTCAATTTTCTTCTCTATAATTCTGTACTTTTTCTTCTCTGTTCTTCTTCTTTGTTCCAAATTTTGAAGTCTCTGACTTCAATCGCAATACTGAATAGCCTTTATTTTTACCTTTGGTCTTTGAGATTCGAACTGCTTTCTCATGTGGCTTTAGGTTTTTTTAATACCACTATTCTAATCAAGTTGTTCATTTTAAGGATGAGGGATTTGGGGGCAGGACTATGTTTAAGATTGATGTGTCCTTGGTGATTCCTTGTTCAGTGTTTGATGGTTTCTTGTGCTCTGGTTACTTGTTGAGAAGTAGTTGCCACTACAGCTATTTAGGAGTTGCTGCGATATAAAGCAAAAGATCTTGTTTCACTTCTTACATGCTACAATTTATAACTAGCTTTTCATCTAAACATATAAACAGTGGGATGATAAAAATTCTTTTTTTTTTTTTCTATACGATTTCAGATTCCTGCATAATGTGTCAGGGAATCTGGGAGAAAAAATAGTTATGTGTTCGAAAGATTATTTACCCCTCTTCAGGATCTCTGTTCCTGGGATCGCACTGTCTCTTTTAGTTACCACTGCAAAGCACCTAAGATCTTCAGGGTTCACTAGATGGTTGTATGGGATACTGGCTAATTAATTACACTAGCCCATACTAGATGCAGTGCTGTGCCAGGAATCTTTATTTCCAGTAACATTTGTTTCATGTCTTTTACATGCTTTTTAAAAGCAATCATACCCTCTGGCACACTGAAAATTAATTGCTGGGTATGTGTTCCTGTTTTTCAGGAGGATTTATGGAAAGGCAGAATGTATTAATATGGGGATAGAATTCTATTAAAATTGGAATTGCAGAGTTCATGTAAATGGGGCAAAAGTGTTTAAAATCTGATTTGGCTATGTGCAATCCTTTTTTAGGCTTTACTTTACAGAACCAAGAGGAAAATAAAATACGTCTTGTTTTTTTTTCCCTTTATTGCATTTATGGCAGTATATGCATTACATGTCTGTGAAATAAATGTTCATATGACAACCCTTATGTGACTTCCCTTAATGGAAAAGGGTGTATTGTGATTAGTTTTTGACATGTGACCACTAAGTTCTGATGTACTAAGCCTTGGAATGTCTGATTCTCCCTTTTGCTTTTCAAAATACTGAAATACATACTTTAAAGGCAGTTGGGAAGATTTAATCATATCACTTGCACCACTAGAGGATGCATAGAAGCACAGGCAAATACAGGGTCATCTTTCAAAATAATTTGGAGTGTGTATGGACAGCATGTAGTATGATACCTGTCAGGCTGTAGGGCCAGCCCTGGTAAAAGAGTGCAGCTTCAGCATGGCATTAGAATGCAGTCTATCAGTCATAGAATGGCCTGGGTTGGAAGGGACCTGAAAAATCATCTACAGTTCCAACACTTCTGCCATGGCCAGAAGTGACCTTTCCCTAGACCAGCTTGCTCAGATCTCTATCCAGCCTGGCCTTGAGATGGACTTCCAGGGATGGGACATCCACAACTTCTTTGGCAACCTCTGCCAGTGTGTCACCACCCTCACAGTAAAGAATTTTTTCCTAATATCTAATCTAAACCTGTTCTCCTTCAGTCTGAAGTCATTCCCCCTTGTTCTATCACTATGTGCCCTTGTAAAAAGCCCCTCTCCATCTTTCCTGTCGGCTCCCTTCAGGTATTGTAAGTCCACAATTAGGTCACCCTGAAGCTTTCTCTTTTCTGAACAATCCCAATCCTCTCAGCCTTTCCTCACAGGAGAGGTATTCCATCCTTCTCATCATCTTGGTGGCCTCCTGTGGACCCATTCCAGCTGGTCCCTGTCCTTCCTGTGCTGGGCCCCAGAGCTGGGTGCAGCCCTGCAGGGGGGCTCTCACTGGGGTGGAGCAGAGGTTCTCCTCCCTCACCCTGGTGCCCTCAGTGCTTTGGTGCAGCCCAGGGCACGTTTGGCTCTCTGGGCAGTGAGCACACGTTGCCAGCTTGTGCCCTTCACCAGAATGCCCAGGTTCTTCTCAACAGGGCTGGTTTTGATCAGTTCATCCCCAGCCTGTGTTGATACCTGGGGTTGTCCCAACCCAGATGCAGCACTTTGCACTTGGTCTTATTCCGTCTCTTGAAACTCCCATGGGTCCACTTCTTGAGCTTGTCCAGGTCCTTCTGGTGTCATCCCACCCTTCTGGTGTGGCAACCTCAGCATATAGTCATCTGCAAATTTGCTGAGGGTGCACTCGATTCCTTCATCTATGTCGTTAATGAAGATACTAAATAACACTGGTCCCAGTATGGACCCCTGAGGGGCAGCACCTGTCACTGATATCCATCCAGATTTCATGCACAGTATGTCATCAGCACTATGCATGGTATGTGCTGACAAGTGACTGGTCAGGAGGATAAATATATCTGAATTAGTACTGCATGTCAGGTTTTTAACACTTAAGATCATAAACACTGAGAAAGTAAGCTTCTTAATGTGCCCTTGTGGAGGTAGCTGAAGACCATTTAAAATGTCATTGGTCTGTCATTCTGGCTCTCATTTAACCCTGTCTTGTAATAGCAAGGGTTATTGAAGCTATAGTATATCCTAACAGAAACACCATTATGTGATATGCTTATCATATATACTTAGTGGAATACATGCAAAATGGAAATGGCTTATATCAATGTTACTAAGCATTCTCACAATGGACAACAAAAAGAGATCACTTTTTCTTTTGACTTTACTCTTCATGATGCTGAAGCAGAATAGAATGATTTCCTCCTGCTAGTATCTGTGCTGTCTGTAACTGATCACTAACACTGGTGGTTTGTCACTGTTTTACCAAATTCACAAATACAGTGATATACTTTGCCTTTGTTGTTCTTAAGAGTGTGAGCAAGCGTGGATCCAGGGATGTAGCTTCACTTGTTCTGTAGTTCACCACATCATCCAAGAAGTGGCAATACATGCTACATGAAAATCCCTAGCTAAAAAAACCTAAATGTACATATATAACATCAAATAAGTTCCTAATAAATGATGAAACATTACTGTACATATTTTGTATTCTGGAATTTTAGTTGGTATTTAGGACTGATTACCAGTGGTTGTTTTGGATATCCTGAAGCCTTTTTTGTCCTTGTCCATGAGGGTGAGAAATTAAATGAATTTTTGAATTGCTTGAGTTCACTGTTGAAGCTGCTGTAAAGTGCCCTGTCTGCCTTGCTTGCAACTCTGACAGTTGATGAGAGGGATGAGGATGAAGAGTAGCAGCCACAGTCGTTCCTTTCCCTTGTAACAGCCTTGAACAGCTGTGGCAGCAGAGATAACAGATTAGAAGGGAGGCCACTGAGAGCAGGGAAAATAAGCAGAGGGGAAAAATAGGTCTCAGCCTGTCACCCAGTCTCAGAAATTAGTGGAAGAAAAGTTTGTATTATTACAGAATTATAAGAGGAAATTTAAAGCCCCAAATGTCCCTTCTCAATTTAATCCTGTTGACTGGTGAGCTAACATATACCAAGCAGGTAATAAATATCTGGAGGATTAGCTTGAGACATGCTTTAATATTAGGCCTGAATTATGGTCCTTGCTTCCCAATTGAGAATATTTCTCTGTATAGGCCTCTTTGGGACCTAAAAAATTGAAGATGGGATCTGTGTTTGTTATGCATTGCTGACCAATTATGTGTCGTGGCAGTGTGGAAGTACGTGATGTGGGAAATAGAAGATAAAATCATCTTGAAATTCTGTGCAGGAGTGTCAAAACTCAGTGATTATTTCCAAGTCACTAATGGACATGATAAAGAATGTAGATCAATGAGTGCTTGACTGCATTTTCATCCATTTGTGACAGCATCAAGTAGAATCTTGTAATTAGGTTTTTCAGATAATGCTATGTTCTGGTCATTTGGGCAGAATTTTGTGAATTCAGAAGCATAGAAGAATGTACTTCACTTGTTGAAGTGTTATTGGCAGGAAATCAAGAAATTACGGTTAGGTTTTACCTATGTCCTTTTTTCTGCTTTAAATTTATTGTACGGAAAGATTTCCTTTTTCTCCTCCCTCCCCCCATATATGCCATTCATTCCATTTTGAAAACTTGTGCTTCTTCATTCCCTTCCCCAGCCCATACTGACAGATGAATTTATGTACCCCAAGATGTGCCTTTTTATATTGTGCATGAAATCTCATTCTTCTTGAATTCTATGTGCTTTTTCTTTCTTTTTCCTGAAGGAGTTCTTCTTTTCTTTTTGCTCCATTTTTTTCAGACTTGCCAGTATTTCCAAACTTCTATTCTAAAATAAGGGATATTTTTATACTGCAGTAACTGCAACCATGAGCATTGCTGTTGGCCTGTAGTCAGTCAGAGGTGATGGAAACTGTTGATGCAAAGTCAAATTTTTTTTTTGTCCAGCTTAATCCTTGTGTGTTCTTCTGAACATATCTATTTCTTGTTTTCCAAAACCAGTAGGGAGAAGCCCACACAATATTGGAGGTGCCTAAGAAAATGATGTAACAAGCAATAACAGTGCCTTCACAGATTTTCTTGGTAGCTCTATCTTCTAAAAAGACTTCTTTGGACTTCCTAAATTGTGATGACATTATGTTTTAGGTTTTACCCTGTCGTTCAATAGTACAGTTTCAGGGAGGTGTTTTTTAATAAGCTAAAAAATGGGATGCTTTCTGAAGCAAGCTGTGTATGTCATCTCTGGAAACAGGATACCAAAAAAAGACTGCCTTGTCTGGGAGGCAAGTAATAGGACTTTGTCCCTAATTAGATTGCTTTTGTGTTATAATGCTTAGAGTTTTGATAACTCTGCTGTTACATCCTGCTGTTCCCTTTTATGATGGCAGTGTGAAAGACTGGTAGTAACCTAGCTAAAGGTTAACAGTTGTCTTTAAACATTTTTTTTCCTTCTACTGAACCCAGTATGCGGCAATTTGGATATCTATAGTCTGTAGAAAATGAAATGTACCTTGCTGGTAGCTTGAAGGGACAGATAGGTTTATTCTCTTCATTTTAGTAACAGGAAGTTCTGGTTCTTTTTGAAGGAACTTTATCAAGAAGAAGGATTATTTTATTAATGTATTAAAAGAGGTGATAGTAAGTCACAAGAACCTTCTGCTGCTGGGAACCCCAAGTTGTGGCAGCATCAGATAGACCAGGTCACAAGCTACTGTAGAAATCCTGTCCATGGTGTGGTTCCCAGCATTTTCCCCCACCCCTTAAATTCAGTTAAATAATTTGTGGAAAATGTTATCTAACCCAAGAATTAATAAATGATAGAACCTCAGAATGAGTAGATATCTTTGTATGCAAATGAATGTTTCTTTGGAGCTGACAGGTTTTGGTTTTTCTAATCCAGATATAAAGGAGAGGTTCACCAATTACGTGCTGCTACTAATTGTATGTCTAAGGAATATGGAACAGTTCTCATGGAATCCAGGTGAGTAAACTAGAAGAAAAACTCCTGTGCTATCAAGAGCTCTATCTCTTCCTTCTTCCCTCAATCTGAAAGATAAGGGTAATCAACAGGTTTAATTAACAAATCTTAATTTATCAAATACCTTAGATTCTCATTTTTCTATTTCTGGTATTCTTTTCAGAATGAGTGTGTTCTTTCAGCTAGAAATATATATTGTTATGCTATAAACATGTATAGTTATCTTTCAAGCAGTGTCTGGAACAATTTCTTCCCAGCCCTTTTTTTTTCCTTGGAGTACACTGTGAATAAAAGATCCCCTAGAAAGTGGCTAGTGAGATTGAGATGTGATAAAGATTATGTTAAAAATACAATTCTTAATCTAATACTGATTATACTTAGGATTTTAATGACATATTTAATAAATATTGTGTATAATACCAATTTTATTAAAACATTGTTTTAGTAATTTTGACCCCTGATGTGTGTGATGCATTTTGCCTGAATCTAATCAGTCTACCTAAATTTTACTTTAAGTATCTAAAACTGCAGATGCTTTGTCTATGTCTTACACATACTGAACACGTAGTATCTAGTACTTACAAAGGTTGTCTTTCTACTAGAAGTAAAGGTTTACAAAGTGAAGAGTTCAGAGCCTGATCCTAACTGTGGTGTGATTGTACAGTACTGATAAGTTTTAAGGACAGTAATGGAATAAGCAAGAATTTGCATCACTCAGTGGTGATGTAAACTTACAGATTCTTCAGACTCATGAGGATTTTTCATTGTTGTACAGACTTGTTACAGTTCTTTTTGTATGCTGACATTAAATTAAATGGCCTAACTTGTTTCTTCACAACCTGCAGATCACCTTTGGGTGTTATTCCCGGATGTTTGCATGGTGGTTGCTTCAGAAATTGCAGTGGATATTGTGAAACATGCCTTCATAACAAAATTCAATGACATCACGGCAGATGTAGGTATCCTGTTTGGAATGCTGGGCGCTACTTTAAATTGTATTTAATTTTGCTCTTTTTTTTGTTAAATATTACAATTTTTTCCAGTACAGAAAACATAAAAATTGGTATTTTCATATATTCGATGTGACTTGGGAAAGCTTGTTTATTTCCTGATACAATATACTTTTGAGGATCTTTATAATGTGTAATTAACACCTCTGCTTCTAAATTAGTAGTTCTAGATGCATAAATTATTGCAAGTGTTGTATAACTATATTAACTCTTCTTGCATGTGTGTTAAAAGTGGAATCTGAAATCAGAGGGGTTTTTTTTCCCACTGTCCCTGGAGCACTAATATGAAGTAGGTTGTGTTAGTTTCCCACTCCTGAAATTTCTTAGGTCACATATATTATCCAGTCCTTCTTTTAAAGCAGTAGATGAGGTAGCTGCTTGTGTGTTGCAGCATGATACATGCACCATTTGTGTTCCACATTATGTGAATTCAAACACACTTGATAAATTCGTGCACATGAGAGTTAGTGTCTTTTCACTGTTAAAACCACTTCTTGGGAAATGAGATCAGAACTTGTGAAGTGCTTTCCTTTTTCAGCATCTCTAAAGTAACTACATTATGGGATGTAGAAACAAGTGTAATAGATGCACTTAATAAGCTCCCTTATGCCAGAGGCATTTATGCATGCCCTACTTTCATATAGAGAGTGTGGAAAAGAGCAGTAATGAAGTCATGGTAGCCAAAAATGCAGCAATGCTTCAGAGTGCTGAAACAGCTGGAGGATGGGGGTAGTTACTGGCAATTTTGCAAGGTTTATTTAATAAAGTTTGTGGGGTTTATGTATGAAGGTAAAGATTTATGGTTGCTAGATCAGGCTTTATCCAGAATTATTAACACCTGCAGAGCAAGTTTTCTTGCCACTTATCTTTAAAATAGATGTTTTTCTTTCTTAATATGCTGAACTGTTTTAAAGAGAAGGAAAAACTTAATTCATCTTCAGATGCAATTTGCTTTTTTCATAGGATCATTTGCTTAGTGTATAAGAAAACTCTCTCATTTGTTTAACTTAATTCCAGGGCTAGCTTTCCTGTGCTTAAAAGCAGTTATGAACTGTGGGGGGAAGAAACTAAATGTGATTAATGTGATTTCTTTTATTTTGTGTTTCTCATGATCCTGAAATTCAGTAACTGTATTAAGTCTCATTCAATTCCTAAAGCACAGCATAGTGTTGTTTGTTGGTTGTATATATATATATATGCAAATTACTTTATTGCAGATATAGAGGCTCATCTCTTGAAGAGATGAGTTAGACCTCAGAAAAACTGGCTTTGACTCTTTCAGCAAATGCATAATCTCATAATATTTTATGGAAATACTTTATTAATATCTGTGTTGGTTTTATAAAGTGTGACAATAAATTAATCATACATCTGATGTGCTGGACTTTTTCCAGGTCTACAGTGAATACAGAGCCAGTCTTGCATTTGACCTTGTTAGCAGTCGACAGAAAAATGTAAGCCTGAAAATAAAATGCACTTTCCTGTATTAACTAACAGAATTGTTACAGGAGGGGATATTGGAACAAACACTTAAAGAAATACATACAGTACTGTTAACACTCCTGCAGTGCTCAAACTTTGCTCTGCTTTCTTTAATGAGAAATATCAGGAATGTTTCGTTATGATTTATATTATTTTTATCCAGTTGTTCAGGGCAGTTTGAGCTTTATTTAATATACAGTTTGAGCTTTATTTAAATACATTTACAGTAAGGGGTCAGTTGTAACAACATTACATTTTTGACATCCATGGGAAGTAAGTAAACTTAACAAGGTAATTTTAGATTACTGTTCTTTTCATGGTAAGTGTGTTTTCATTCATAACTGTGTTGGGTTAAAACACAGTATTCATTAGGAATTTTTATTCCTTTACAGACAGTGCACAGATGTTTAGAGATGTTTGCACTATGCATCTTACTGTCATGTCATGGGTATTTATAGAACACACAGACCACTTGTTTTGAATTAGTACCATTTTTTGGAAAGTTGTTTACTGCACATGTTTCATTCATGAGGACATTAGGTTTCACCTCTTATCATTCCACTCATCAGTGCTTCAGATGTGTGCTCTAACTATTAGATGAACTTTATTACTATGATTTCTGTAGTTTTCTTGGGCTTGTTTCTTGGGCTGTTGTGAGAAATGCAGTAGTTAAACCTTATAAAGAAGCTAGACACCATCAGCTACAAATATTTAATAATCATTTCTTAATAATAAAACCACCAGTTTATTAGTTTTGAAAATTCCAATACTGGCCCTAAGGATCCTCTGTGGGAAATAAAATAGCATCATTTAGTCACTAACTTTGGTGTGATGTTCAATACTGCAGGCAAGCTGTCATGCAAAGTACTTGTGTTTTGAGTTCAAATGTAAAAACATTTTCAAAATAATTTTAACACAGTTATCTGAAGGCCAGTTATAGACATTTGTAGAATGATTTAAAATTGCTAGTGTGGTGGATAATTGTTCTTTTATCCCTGTAACAGTTTTTCCTGTAGAGTATTTGAGGATCAGTCAAATTAATACAGACAGGTCTTTAAGCTGGTAATAATGCACAGATGAAGTATCACAGTGCCTTTGGATTCAGTGTCCTAATTGCTCTCGATTTAGAGATTTGTATTATACTCCAGTTGCTCTTGATTTAGAGCACTGAAGCTAATCTTACTGGTCATGGTGGTATTACATTTTTGTCTGAGAGTGCAGCTATCTCCATTTGAATTCCAAAATGTGAATAGGTACACTTTATACCACTATAGTGTTTGTTAACAGAGCTTTATTCTTATCTGGAGGGTGTGCCAAACTAAAATAAGCTTATTCCTTTGCATAAGTAGTTCATTATTCTTCCTCTTCTTTTCCTAGGCATATACAGATTATAGTGATTCAGTTTCCAGAAGAATGGGTTTCATTCCTCTTCCACTGGCTGTTTTAGTAAGTTGTATCATTCCTATCAGTTTTCTGTCAATAAGTTCTCACTTTGAGAATGTGTCCCTCCGAAATAGCTGGCTGGATGTGTTGAGGATGAAATTATCATCTGAAGTACTGAAATGATGCTGAAAGGTTGAGTTAACACTCAGTATAACCCATATCACATACTACTTGTGGCTTCACAAATGCATTATTGTTTCTCAGCCTTTCATAGAAAATCAAATATATATTAATTTTGTAGAATTGGTAAGAACTTGCATTGTACCAGTGAAATTAAACTTCATCTGTGTTTACTAAACATATATTCCTTTTGGCAGTTGTCCTATTCATTCATTTGGAACAGTCAAAGCAGCTGGTTGCCAGAAGGTTAGCAGTAGTGCAGCAGTTTATTTAGGTTTTACATAGGAGTCCTTGTGGCTGTCCCTGTAATGGCAGGCTTAATGACCCAATATTCTTTTATATGGGGCACTGAGCTCCTGAGCTGTTGTTGAGTACATCACTCTGAAATAGTTTGTTATACATCATGTTGCTATAAAATTAATGACTTCATCAATGGAACTGTGTCCACATGCTGTCCTGAATTAACTATTGCAGAATGTTTTCTCTAAATAGCTGCTCTGACTTTCCCCATACACACATGTAGACAAGCAGTAGTTATCATAAGGCTGGGGATCTGTACATGCTTTGTCAGCAAATATGCTAATGCACAATGTTCCTGGAAGAACAGCAATATTAATTAACTGGAATTTAATGTTCTCCCATGGAGATGGGGAAAAATACTATTCACAGGATTTGTTTAAACTACTGAAATAAAACTGAAATTTCAAGATTCATTTGTTAGTCAGCCTTGGGAGTCATATGCCTTGTCCACAAAGCAATTTTGTAATCATAAAGTTAGCACAGTGTGTAACACTGATTCTGTTTTGTGTTGCATCTCTTGACATTTTCCTCAAAATTTGTTAACTCTCCTTCTAGCCCTTGAGTTTCAGAGTTTTTTTCCACTTCTATTTTGCTTGAAAATCACTGTTAAGGAAACATTTTCAGACTCTGGTTTTGGCAAAGTTGCAACTAAGTGCTAGTATAATACTTACTCAAATCAAAATTTGGAGTAGTTAGTACTGCCAAGGGGAACATTAGACTAAATTTCTGTTAGCATAAATGTTTCTACTTTTCCTTGAATTTACCAAATAAGAAATGTCTGTTACAATGTTCTATTAGTAACTGTGTGCTAAATTTTAACTTTTATTCTTAAAACAGCTCATCAGAGTCGTAACAAGCTCAATAAAAGTACAAGGAGTCTTAGCTTATGTTTGTGTTGTGCTGTTCTACTGTGGGTAAGTAAATCCACACAACTGAAAAGTATTCACCATTATTTGATTACATATGTGAAAGCAGTTTCTGTTGATGCTTCTGGATGTAAGGATGAACACAGTTTATATTCAGTAGAACATAAACTTAAAACCCTTATGCTCACCATCTGAAATTGAGAGTGCAGATTTGTCCCTAAGTACTGTGACTACATTGGGGGATTATAGCCCTCAATAAGTAACTTCAGTAATGGAAATAACTCACTGCAAAAATACTGAGAGAATCTGAGAGACAAGCACCATACTTCTGTGTAAAAAAGGAAATTGAATTCCAAAGAATGAAATTTTCTGTAAAAAGACCAAAAGATTCAATAAGCCAACAAAAATAAGCAGTTCAAGTGCTCTGAGCAGATCATGAATTTTTCTCTCAAGTAGTTAAATGCAAGGTTTACTTTGGTTTAAGAAACTGCTGTTAAAAAAAAATTAAATGCAAGGCTCACCTTTCCTGGGAAGGGTGGGGTCAGTAAGTAATCTTAGTCAAGAAATACAATGTTCTATGGCAATTTGTTTTCCATAGCCAGTGATGTGCAATGTGTGATCCCTTCAGCATCCCTCCACTGCCAAGTTTATACTTGTCTTACCTTTAACTTCTCACCAGCTGATAGGTACTTCTGAGGCTGCATAACTGTGCTTTACATCCAATTTAGTTTGTCTGTCTTGAGACACTTTCTGTGTACTGTCTGTGGATGGCCACTTCCTAGGAAAGCTGCTGACTGCACTGTAGTATCAAAACTGACCATAAGCAATGTAGTGTTTCAAGTTGCTGATGGAAAAAGAACCTGCCTGCAGTATTTTGGGAGTACTTCTTCCTACCAAGTTGTGTTTTAAGTGAAGCCAGTAAGACTTCTAAGGCTGAGACAGTGGTTCAGCAGGAAGAGAGGAGACCATGCTGGAGGAGGAGACTACTGTTCTACAATAACTTGTGAAAAGAATAGGATTACTACACATTGTTTATTGATAGGTAGACTCTGATCTCTAATCTGACCCTGATTAGCAAAAAATAGGGCTTGATCAGATGTGTTTTGTCTACATCAGTGTAGGGACCCGTCTGGTTAGTGTCAGATAACTAAGACTTTGAGATATTGCTCATAGGCCAAACAGTAACATTTTAGCTACATTCCTCTGCACCATACTTTGATTTTTTTCCCCAGCATACTACATGCTGTGCCCATGTTCTCCCTAAAGCCAGCCTTGTGTAATTCAAAGCACTATGCCCTGATCATCACATTCAAGCTGTGGTATACCAAGGTCAGCACTTTCATCCTGCTCAGTAGTTTTTTCCTTTTTTCCCAATATATGTAATATTTTCCTACCTCTACCACTCCATTGCTGCAGCCCAGGATTTTTCACTGTCTCTGTTGCTTGGAGAATGGAGGGCAGAAAGAAGTAATGTGATTAACATGAAGTGTTAAATGCTGCTCTTGAAAGACATAGGTCACAAAAGTAAATACATTTTGGTCTATTTTTGTCCTTATTGAAGAGTGAGAACAAATTTTTACTTTTGCTGTGACGTCAGACTTGGAGCTAGCTTACCTCTTGTATCTTTCAAGTAATTTTTGTTCTGAACATAAATTTCAGCTTTTCATCAGATGTGAGAATATATATAGAATACAAACATATAATAGTATAGATATGTGAGAAATGACATTATAAAATATGAAGCAGTTAACTGGGCAAAGAATTGAGCCTATACTATGGATGAATTAATTCTGTGTTGTTTATTAACAACTCTAGTTAAACTTTAATTGTAGTTGAAGAGTCTTGCCAACAAAACCCTTGAGTTTTCTTCTTTTTCTAGAATTTTGAACAACTGCAAACTTACATTCTTGTTAGAAATCTAAGCCTGGGGTAGGCTGGCAGGAAAGAATAAAGGAGAATTGCTAGACACGCTTGCATAATTTTCTGTGAGAAGCTGGAACTGATACAGGGAAGTGGTGATTTAAGGCCTTTTACACTTCTGATCTCATTAAATCAGAGTCAAACTATGCTGTAGAAACCTACTCTCTCCGAACAAAAACATATTACATAAGAAGCATAAGAAAAACACCTCTAAAACATTAAAAATGAAGGAGAGCTTCTCAACTCTCTGAAATAAAATCTGTTCCAATAATATAATAAAATTGAAGAGAAGCACAACCTGTATAAAATGATATCTTATTTGTGGTTGCTTGGATACTAAAATGTCACTTTCTTCTGAGTACTGAAAGTGATGTGCTCTGCTCATTCTTGCATTTCTCTATTGAAGTGGAATAAACAAAACTTTTTTTTCCCCTTAAAAGTGTAGTGTAGTTTGTTTTTCTATTTGACAAGTTCTGAGTACATTTACACAGAGGGATAGGGGAGCTGCTGCTGGAGTATGCTTGTGTCACTTTAGGATTAAGCAGTTAGACCTGCTCCATGGATCTGTGAATGTTCATTCCAGGTTGTCTTTTTAGTCTGTTAATGATGTACATGATGAACAGACTTTTCAGAGAGTGGAGAATGAATTCAGAGTCTGCATTTGGTTCACTCTTGTTACATAGCTTGATTTGCATAGAGAGTATTTCATTCATCCTGCAGAGAACAGATCACTCTCTCCTTGTTGTTCTGCAATGAGCCTTTTCTCCCTGGAGTGGACATTGCTCTACGAGTCATGTGTTGCTAGTCATGAAAATTAGATTTTGCAAAACTGTCGAATGGTAAAAAAGCACTTGATGGTAGATGAGGGCTTCCTTTTCTTCAAATGCAGAGACACATGTGAAAGGGATTCAGTGATTTTCTGAAGTTTGTGCTGCAATTTAGTCATAGTAGAAAAAGAATCTGCCATCATCTGAACTGTGCTATGATGGTAATGCAGTGTGGCCTTTTTAGATTTGTTGAGTTTTATGGACTGTCTTCTGTAATGTGAAAAAGGACTTATTAATGATTAGCCTGTAGTTTGTAAAAGCTAGGTGTTGGACTTGGCAGTGCTGGTTTAATGATTCTGTGGTTCTGTATTTGCAGTCCTGTGGTTCCAAGTCTACTGGAGATCCTTAGCTGGGCACATTTAATTTGGGTGCATTTATTTTGGACTTGTAGTGTTGAGGGCACTTTTTAATTCTGTGTTTAAATATTTGATGTCTTAAATGGCTGCTTAACTGTCCTTGTGGTCCTTTAGTTAAATAACAAAATGTGATGCTTTCCTGTAGATGCTTTCGGGAAGAAAAAGAAAATTAAACATTGAATCCGAAACAAATTGTTAGGAAAAAGAAATTACCTTTTGATCTTGATATTGAAAGGATTTAATTTGTTAGCTAATCCTTCTAAGACAGCACTTAGCATATGCAATTATTTTCATATTAATAATTTCAGTATGAATAGTATGCAATTATTTTAATATGCTAATGCAAATATGTAAACTAATTTTTTTTCCAGGTTAATCTCTCTCAAAGTCCTTAACAGCATTGTATTGCTGGGGAAATCATGTCAATACGTAAAGGAAGCAAAAATGGAGGAGAAATTATTCAATCCTGTCCTGACTGCCACCCCAGGGAAGCCAGCTGGCAAACAGCAAGGCACATTTAAATCTACCCAAGGTAAGGCTAACTGCCTTCGTTTGTTTTCAGTGAAAATTTTTCAGACTAAATTTGATATTAAACCAGATGCATGACAATGTTTGCTGCACAAACTCTGTTGCTGGACCTTAATTGTGCCAGAACACAACTGTGAACACAAGTCTGTAAATACAATAGAGTTTATTGCTTTTGGTTCATGCATCTTCTTTTAGTAATAAATTCTCATATCTCTGATAAGATTTCACTGTGATATGTAGAGGTGATAGAAACAATGGAATAGAAGCATGCTTTTGTTTTAAAATCATAATCTAGAATGGTTTAATTTGGGTTGGAAGGAACCTTTAAAGACCATCTAGTCCAACCCCCTCTGCCGTGTCACTGCACAAATAATGAATATTTACACATAATCTGCAACAGTGCTTAAGTTTAGTAGGGCAGCAATCTGTATTTCTCATGGAAATCAAAGTAAAACACGGTAGGTTTACACATAGGTATAATTACTTGTAGTTGTCATGAACACATAATGAAAAGCTTTATGAAATCCAGTTAGGAATTTCAGTGGGTCTCTACCCATTTCCAGTCTTTGCAGCACAATTTCCTCTTACAGGTCCCATTTATAATGGGAATATGGCATTATTGTATTTGTGTGACACATTATAGAAGGAAACAGAAACCTTCATTGTTCCCGTCAACTGAATTGGATTGCATCTTCCTGTGGGAAAAGCTCAATGAGAGCCTTAGAGAACTTTACAGTGGGGCTTTTATTGTGTTCCCTCCATGGCTTGCCAACAGCTTGAAGAGCTTGAAATGCAAGGTGCTCATTAGTCGTCAGAGTGTCTCGCCAGCAAGGGCAGAGCTAAGAATCTGTCGCTGTTTGGCATAAACCTCTGTATCTCATGTGTCAAATCACATCAGGAAGAAACCTGGTGCAAATGCGTACTTTTAAATTCATACAACTGCTTTACTTTTGTGATGAAAGAATGTGATATAAATTGTTCTGAATTCATATTTACATTCAATTTTGTATTTCATTAGAAGACTATAATGATGATAAACATTCTATTACTGCATTTGGATATGAGACTTAGTAAGTTGTACTTACTTATATTGAACTTTAACTTACAGTATATAAATCCTGAAGACTATTTTGAGCTGAAGTAGCAGGGATGCTTATTTTCTCCAGTGGAAAGATTTTGAGCAAAAAGTAGCAACCAAAAAGCTTTTGTCAGAGTATTTCCAGTTTCACTGATGATGGGAAAAACTCAGTTTTACACTTTTTGGAGATTTTATATATTTTTTTAACACCGGTTTATTTACTAGAAATCTTGATTATGTGAAAGAATGATTTTACCTTCCCTCAGCTTTTGCTTTATTACTGCTGGGCTCTGCAGTAATCTCTGTGCCCCACTTACCAGGTTTTTACAATACAGTCTCTCAACCCATCTCTTACTAGGATGAGGGTAAGGGAATTAATTAGTCGGGTCTCCTTTCTGCCAGCTTATCATTTAAGTCCGTTAATTTTTAAGAGTTTCCACCTTGTCCACAAAAACAGCTAAAATTTTGGAGAATAAAATTCTAAAACTTGCTCTTGAAGGATGAAAGCTCTAATTACTGGTAATCATTTATAGGCTGACCAGCTACATCTGAAAGCTGCTGGGTTAGAAAATACTTACGTTTGTAACCAAGTATTAGAGTTAAAAATACTTGTCTCCTTTCTCAATGCAAGTTTAGTACCTTTAACTTGCATAAGATTAGAGGGTAGGTGACCCATGGACCTCCAAGTAGTAGATGGCAGACTGTGGATGGATGGTCTGCAGAAATAAGTTTTTTGTAGTAATTTGAACAGTGCTGCCATTCTGATAGATAACATTTCCTTGAGCTGGTCTGCAGTACTCTCCACATCAGTCAGATTTTTTTCAGATTCCTTTAGAAACAATAACTCAATCTTTACTGAGGAGAAGTTAATTTTTTAAATCTTTTTTTGTTATCTCCTTGTCATTTGCTTGTGCATTTTAATTCTTTAAACATTGTAACAAAATATGGAAAAAATACATGGATATTACTTACCAATATCCTAGGTTAATGAAGCCAGTGTTCAGTTCCACAAAAGTAAGAGACAGGAATAAAAATAGACATCTTTAATAGCACTGCTTTAGGAGCCAGTGCTATTAAAGTGCATAGCAGTGCATGAGTCATTTATTAGCTATCCCTGGAGAAGGCAGGTTTATGGTACTTCTATAGAGAATTAGGCACTTCTAGTTTCCTTTTGTTCATTTCAGTAGCAAACATTTGTGTGGTTCACACAAGGACCATCAGAAATCTTTTTGCTTAACCCAACAAAAATAAGCATGTATGTCCTAACTTCTGCTGCTTATGCTTTTGCTGATTATTTAAACTTCTGTAGAATTTGTTTCTTATGTCTATTTATTTTCTATGTATTTTCTAAATCAGAAAAGGCAATATCTTACTGTAAAGCTAAGAAGAGGTAGTGGCTTCCAGAAAGCATTTTTCTGTTACTTCTGCTGACTTGTTGCAGCACACTTTTTCAGGATACCTTTGGATGAATCTGGATGTTGCACATTGTATCAATATGTCTATGTTAAATTCATTATTATCTTTATAATTGCCTTCTGTTTCAACAGGATTTTCCACAGATGAAAACGGTTCTACATCAGTTACCAATCAACCAGTGCATCAGAAGGAGAATATGCCATCTTTACTTGTAACAAGTAATTCTGACCAATTTCTGACAACTCCTGATGGAGAAGAAAAAGATATAAGCCAAGACAGTTCAGAATTAAAACACAGGTCTGCAAAGAAAGACTTGTTGGAGATAGACAGGTTTACTATTTGTGGAAACAGAATTGACTAAGAATTTTTTTTTTTTTTTAATCAATGTGCTAAGGATACTGAGCTGTTGGGACAGCAGATGCTACCAGAATGGACAGTTGCCAAAAGGCACATATATATTTATTTAAAAACTTAAATTATTAATGGCAAAAAAAATATTAATTTCTTTCTACAAGTAACTTGGCTTGGTATCTGGTCAGGTCAAGTAAGTTATCTCTAACTTGCCTCTTGGAAAATGTGGTGGATCGTGAGTCTCTAGCCAGGTGGCAGAGCTGCAGTATCACTTTTCTGAAAAACAGACTGGAAAAAAGCATAACCCTGTTCTGCATTGTGAAACCATGCTTCCAGAACACTTTTTCATGAAGGTTCCTCCAGTGTAAGGATGTTCCTGGAAATGTATGGCGACTTGACCGGAAGCTTGCCTATCCAGTTACCGTGTTTGATTAAACATCTGCGAGCAGAATTCAAAACTTGTGCTTATATCAACACACACATAAAGCATTGGTACATAAAACAGTAAGTCAAGATAGTTATTCTTTTCAACAAAAATCTTTTCAAGATGTATCTTGAAACTCTCATAATCAGAATAAAATTTTGCTATATGTGAAAGACTTACTGCTTAGTATTTTATCTGAATGCTAAACACCAAGGAAAGATCACAGTAATGAAGGTTCTGCTTAACTGAGCAAATATGAAGCATATTCATTTTATGTGTTATATGTCCTGCAAGGCAAATAATTTAGAAAAATTTTTTTAAAAGCTGAGGATTTTTTGTTGCTGTAGGAAAAAATATTAAAGGGGCACTTCTAATGTTAAGGAACGGCAGTGTTAATTGCAGCAAACAAGTGTTGTGTTGGAACTGTATGTATGACATTAACACAGCAGTAAAGAACATTGCACTGCATTTTGCATTTAACTCCTAGAAGAATGACACCTGTGTATTAACTTGCCTGAGAACATGCCTATAAAAGCTCACGCTGACAATCAAATCATAATTATCCATTTAATGTAATTGATTGGTTGTAGTCAATCTTTAGTAAATGGACTAGATCTATAAAGAGCATTTAAGCACTACAATGCATCTTAATTTCTGGTGTGAGATGCAGAGTTGGGAGGGTTGAAAAAAGAGCTTTTGGAATCCTCAGATCAAGAATGGATTATTCAATTTGAGCTCAAAACATAGGCTTGAGAGTTTTCTGATAAAAGACCCCTTAGTTAATGATAAATTCTTCATATGTTGTAAAAACACATCATTAGCTTCCAAAATGCCTTTCAGACATTCAAGTAAGCACCAATTTTACTTTCCAAGGGAAGGTATCATAAAAGTATTTCAGTGCTGAACAAATGAAGACAGTTTGCTCTTTGCTAATTTCATAATTTGTCAGAATGGGAAAGCCAAAGTTTATTTACTGTATGAACATGTGAAAGTTAAATGTATCTGCTAATCCCTGAAACTTGCAGGACTACAGTAATATGTGTCTGAGCAGACTTGGTATTGAGACGACTCTGCTGTACAGTTTAGGGTTGTCTGCTCTGCTGGGAACTCCTTGCTGCAATCTTTCAGCCTCTCCTCTCCCATAAGAGCAGTGGGAGTAATGGCCAAAATCTGTGGTTATGTTCAGGGATGAAAGTAAAAAGAAGAGGACTTGTGCTGTGGAAAAATTTGAAAATCTTTAATTTTTGATGTATTTTATACTAATTGGAGATGTTCACACATTGAAATTAAGATTATCTGTCAATTTGGTGTATCTTATTTTATAATTATTTAGCAGTTGCTAAAGAAAGCTTGAAATTGCTTTCATTTTTTTTCTGTTGAATGACATTCTGTATCAATTTTATAAGTGCATCTTGTGTGAAACTCAATAAAATTCAATTTTGTAATATTTGTTTAAAAAAGGAAAAGTACAGTGTTGACATTTCTTCTTTAGTATTCAGTTGGTGATCTTGGAAACTACTTAATATATTAAATTCCAATTTCTATAAAGCAGGATTGTTGCAAATGTGGGACACGAATGAGTGTAAGAGCTGGGTTATCAATGGCTTCAGATCTATTTCTGTAGGAGTTGGTTGTTGCCACTTGTAGAAAGAAGATATTGATGCCAACCTATTATTAATCTGGTTTTTAAGGGCATACACCATGTGAATGAAAAAATACTGTATCTTGGGGGGCTGTAATTTCTGTAGTCAGTTACTACAATTGGATTTACACCTACACAGCAAAGCCAAGTGTGAATGCAGGATCAGCACAAGCAGAGCCTTGCTGAGCACACAGTGGTGGCAGTGGAAGGGTAATGGCTCATGGCACTGGGCACGAGTCCTGGCCTGAGTCCTCCTGGGGCTTTGTTCTGGCACTTGAATTGTGGTGCCTGGGTCTAAAGTAGTCCACCTGGGCTTTGGGGTATGGCTGGTACATCCCTGCCTGCTGTGGAGGTGTGACTCCATTGCCCTGGGATGACTGTACCACCAAGGTGTACTGAGGCACTGCTGCAGAGAGCATGACAAACACAGCGCTTCCCCTTGAGCTCCCCAAGTCTGTAGGGGCCCAGCTGGGCATTCCTTCCTTTTGCTGCAAGCTCTCTGATTGTTCTCATCTTTCTGTTCATGATTTACAGGGATTCCTTGGATATCTAGCAGTGTATCTTTAATGAAAAGTCACAGCTGCTTCTCTGACCCTGGGTGATCCTCTCAGAACTCTAGAGGTAGCTCAGGGGGAACAAACCACCAAACAAGAAAAAACAGCAGCACTGATTTTCTCATCGATAGATACAGCTCTTCATTTGGGGTTTCTTGAAAAGCTCCTGTCTTAACAGTGATACATATAAGAGCATCAGAGGTTAAGCAGTGAATAAATTAAGTTCTTCAATTGATAAATCCCTCCAAAAATAAAATCCAGGCAAGCAGTGATATTTCAGCTAAAGTCACAGTTGCCAAATTAATTCCAAAAGCACACATTGAGTAAAGTGTATATTCATAATTAGTATTATTCATTATGGGAGCATTAAAAAACAACTGGGTTTGACAGGATTATTTAATTAATCTTTTGAAGCCTTTCAGATGTTCATCAGCCAAGTAGAATTTCCCCTCAAGCATAGTAGTTTTACAATCATAAGCACGCTGTTAATTTACTCTTCTCTTAATTTAAAGTGAGTTTGTGGAAACTTTTCAACTTTGTCTTAATTTTTTGTGGTGCAAAATTTTGTGTAGTCTAATAATTTGTTCCAAAGTCTGTTTCTGTGACTCAGCATAATTGAAGAGGTCACTATTGTTAAAGGCAGTATTTGCCCAGTTGTGGCTGCTGTGCCAGCTCAGCTGTTGGGCTAGAGATGTGAATCTTCTTAGTGGTGGTGAGCAAGGATGGATGCAACTTAATTACAGCACAAATGTAATCACACTCTGAAGTGCCTGAAACACTGCAACATTTTGTCTTACAAACTGGGCTCCTCCATTGTGAGTAAACTAGGAGTTGTACCAACTCAGTCTTGAGGAGTCATAGCTTCCGAATGCTCTTCACAAATGCTAAACAAAATTTGCTTTTAAAAGTTCTTCAGAGTAAGTGCTCTTAGAAATTTGGACTGTCTTAATTTTGCTGACTACAGGGAAGCAAATAGCTTTGTGTAAATACTGAACAGCTGTCAGGGGGAGCTGCAGTTGGGACCACCTTTATCTCAAGGATTTTTTTTTTTATATAATGATATAAAATTTTTAGACTGTGAAGGCTGTCAGAAAACACTTGATGTATCATTTCTGTAAGTCTTTTTCATAGTAACTTTCATCAACCATACCTACCAAGCCTGAGTCTAGTTAGGCTTTTTTTAGGACTTCAGTATACCCTGATTTAGAAAAATACTGCCAGAAGAGTTGTAAAATATCATAAATATATAACACCAAAGAACATTGATTAGCAAGTCCACAGTTATAATAACAGAAAAATCCAAAATTGCAATATATTTTTAAAAATTTCTTTTTTAAAAACACTGTATTTCCTTTTAAAAACCACCGTATTTGTAATGAAATAAACTCAGATTTTAGAATGTGCCCTTGTTGTAACTCTGCTGCCCACCTGTGCCTCACAGCTGCAGCTTCAGGCTGTGTAGGCTGTCACTGCTTCCATTCATCACCACTGCCTGGGAGAGTGATGCTATCAAGCAGAGCTGAGGTTCATTCTCAGCTGGAGGCAGTTCGGTCTGAGAGGTGAACTGCAAGAAAGTATTGAG
Organism: Illadopsis cleaveri; assembly: GCA_013399915.1. Taxonomy (NCBI): domain Eukaryota; kingdom Metazoa; phylum Chordata; class Aves; order Passeriformes; family Timaliidae; genus Illadopsis; species Illadopsis cleaveri. Next base: position 1,082,552 of record VXBB01004271.1, read on the forward strand.
CACTGGGGGGAGGGGGAGAGGGAGAGGGAGGAGTCAGTTTCTGTGTGTACGAAGATGGGGGTTGCAGCAGCACTCCCTTGGATTCTAGTCTTTTAGGCTGACTTGTGCAGTTCTATTACAAGCTTTGCTACATAAATCTTGTATTGTTTAGGCAAACACGCTGCATGCATTATATGTTGTGTTTACTGCTTCCACATTTTTATAGCAGAAATTACTAATCTTGGATTGGTGGTATGAGAGCTAGGTTACAGGGCAGTATATTGTTGATAGAGGGATTTTTGGTGTTCAAGGAAGTCTCAGGTTTTATGTTGGTTGTTCTTCCCATTCACGTTCAGTTTGTTGGACAAGAGCAGTAACAACTTTATTGGCTGTTTTCAATATCAGGAATATGTTCCTGGTGATGCCCAGTCCTGACGGGTGCTTAGATCACAGAGTCATTGAATGGTTTGTGTTGGAAGGGACCTTAAATATCATCTAATTCCAGCCCCACTGCCATGGGCAGGGACACCTTTCACTAGACCAGGTTGCTCAGAGCTACATGCAACCTGAACAGCCTTGAACACTGCCAGAGACAGGGCATCCACATCTTCTCTGGGCAACCTGTGCCAGTGTCCCACCAGCCTCACAGTAAAGAATTTCTTCCTAATGTCTAATCTAAACCTACTCCAAGTTTGAAGCCTTTCCCCCTTGTCCTGTCACTACATGCCCTTGTGAAAAATTTCTCCATCTTGTAGGCTCCCTATCTGCTGTCCTTGAAAATACATTAAGTATCAAGGTAGTTCAGGAATCACTTGTTCGATGCTGACAGTTTAAAATAAGTGGAATTGCGGATTCTTAGGAAGTGATGCATTTGATATACTGAGAAATGTGAAGTGAAACTTAAAATCCAGCATTGGACAGCATATTCTTAGGATTGATACACTAAATCAACACAAGGAAGGTGTGTGAGTTGATGCTACCAAGTACAATCCTAGTGACAGCTGTGACTATCAGACCAAAATTTTCCTGCAGGTTTGATTTGAACTTGACACTCCTGTGTGAGGCAGAAATACAAGCCACCAGCCACCTTTTCATAGCCAAGGCAGCAGGAGCTGTGATAAGTGAGTTTCTTCTGGAAACAGTTCCTGAAGTATTGCATGTATCTAACCTGGAAGCTGTGGGACATTGTTTTCAGGTTGATGCCTTCTGCCCTTTGGATTCTCCCGAGGTGTAGCCGCAACAAAAATGAACCTTGTGTTGAAGCTCAGCACTAACCACTGATGGGAGACAATGTCCCTAATGCAATAGCAGAGGGCCCACCTGTTGGGCTGATCAAAAATTCTGAGTGTCTTTAGTCACTTAAAATTACTTTGATATCTGTTGCATCTGAGGTAGTGCTTTATGGTGCCTGTTCAGCCATTCACTGACTGACCACAAGCTATTTGGCTTCTATGTGGGAATGAGTAAATTCTCCAGCCAGTTTTTGTGCTAGACCCTCATTTCTCAAAATCAAGGACCAAAGCCCCAGCAGTGATTCTTTGCATAGATGTTCTGCTAATGGCATCAGAGTAATTTTGTGGAATTGATTTACCTGCCTTGTAGAAGGCAAAGCAGGCATTGGAGTCACACTACATCAGTTCCAGTCCTTCCACTACTGAGCCTTTCAAAGCTTGAGCCAGTCACAGCTTGTAAAGAAACAGGGAAGACAGTCCAGTGCACTAGGCTAGAGTAACTGGAATGTTCTGGAAAACCAATGTCAAAATTTGGATCTCTCTGGTTCTGTTGTGCTGCTGTTCCCCCTTGTTGCTGTGTGTTGGTGCTTGTCCCACAGTCCAGCACCGGTGGCTGGGTTCCCTGCCACAAGAGCAGCTTGGTGCCAGAGCTGAGGTTTGCCCTCTGCACTGTTCAGCTGGTGTCTGCTTGCTTTGTTCCAGTGCTGCACTCACTTGTTTTACCTATTTTTTTTTAATCTTGTTAATCAAGCCTGTTTCACAGTATCAGAAGCTGGATAGAGCTACTGATTCCATCTCAGGTTCTGTCCAATGCAGTGTCCAATCCTGATATTAACATCTTTCTCAGTCTCAAATGACAGATTCCACAATCTTCTTGAACAGTAAATATGTACACTTCAAGTGCTGTTATTACCTTCCTACTATCTGTTTTAAATCTTCGTTACTGAAACTTAACCCTCCCTGCTTTTTGTCCATCCGTGGCATGGAGAATAGATTTTGCCTCTCCCTTTCTTTTTTTCTTACATTCTTGGCAGCTGAGGCTGCTTTGTGTTTCCCTTCAGGCTCCTGCTAAACCCCCACAATGAGTTCAGCTTCTGTTTGTGTGGAGAGTGTGTCCCATGCTCATTCTGAGCACAGAACTCCAGCTGATACTTTCCATCCCAGCTGAGCTGAACCTGAGGATTACATCAGCCAGCTTTTAGCTGCCATATCCTGGTATGGAATTTACCTCTTAAAAACAGGATGCCACTTCTGACCCAGGAGAGTTGGAATATGCTGCAGGAATTAAATGCTTCCAATGGAACTGCCTGATTATTCCCAAGCCTGCGCTTGTGCTGTAGTATACTGCTGCCAAAATGTAAATCCTGTATTAGAGCTGTTTTGGTTCAATTTTTTACCATCTGTTTCTGTGGTTAGTCAGGTTTGTTTTGAACTCCTGTTGTGTAGTGTATCCACAGCCTGCACTTCACCTTTCTCTGGCGCCTGCCCAATATTACTGATTTAAACGCTGAGTGGCAATGGAGCATGAAGAGACCTCTGCAAAATCTTACTGCTGTGTGAAAATGAAATAGTGATAAATATTCCCCAAGCAGGATTTCCCAAGTTTTATCATCAACTCTAAGCAATTTTAATCTCTACTATGTTTCCTTAGTTTGGGAGTATCACATGAAAGAGTATCAAAAGCCTTTTAAAAGTCAACATATGTGATTATCTGCTGCTTCTCACCTTATGGTGTGCTGCGTTGTTGAAGGGAAATGCACTGATTTGAAATGATCTGACAAATTTATGCTGGCTTTCATTCATCATCACGTTACTCTTCAAATGCTGAAAAGAACAAAACCCAAATCTGATTATGTGCCCAGAAAAACTGTGGAAGACTGCAGTTAGTTTGATCTATCATTTCCTTTTTCCTTAGATTGCTCTTTTAAATCACATAAATCTGCTAACAACTTTGTTAGCCACTTTTCAGTGTTTTCTGGTTTGGTGCCAAGGATAAGATCTGAGCTGAGTGAAAAATCTCACATACCTCCATACTGATGTGTCAAGATCCCCATGAGTTCCCATGAGATTGCTGGTGGTATATTTGGTACAGAGAACGGTGGGTTTGTACTGCTGTGTTTTGTCTTAGCGTGGTGTTTCGTCTTAGCGTGGTGTTTCTACAGAGAAGGGTGATATGAATAAAGTAAGAAGCTCTCACCATGTGCAAAGCCCTACTAATGTGCCTTTGATTACCTCTAGGGGTAAAAGGAGAAAAGTGCTAAGCTGTCACCAGAATTTATGTTTCCCAAAGGCCCTTCAGCAGGAGTAGAGAAGATAAGAGATAAATCTCTGAAGCACTTTGTGATGTCCTAAGTGCCCAGTGATGAGAAACGAGAAAGCAAAGTCCTGTCAAAATCAGCCACCATGACCCTCAAACACAGGGTAAGGGCTGTGGCTCTCTCTGTCCTGGTCCTTTGCTGTCTCAGGGAGATGGAGTGGGGTGCAGCTCAGGCACTATCCACAAGCCTCTGAGTGGAGGCATATTCCTACCTGACCTTCCCTTGGATTTACAGTAACTACCTGACTTTTTCTGGTCCTTAGGTTTTAGTTGAGATTGAAGTGTTATCGCTTACCAGTGGCTCCTGTTATTCTTTTCCTCCCAAATCTGACTTAAAGCCCCCCCATCTTGGAAAGCTGACAGACAAAGAAGCTTCCTTTGTCAAGAGGGTTCCCATCTTCCTCAACAGCTCATGCAATGCCATCCCATGGCTGAGGGTGACAAAGCCCTCTTGGAAACATCATCTGTGTTTCTCTCCAGGAAGCTTTTGGCTTCCCCTGACCCTAGAGCAGAAGGTTTAGGATTCACAAGTCTAGAGCAGCATCCCTACTATTTTCTCTCCTGCTCTTTCTAAGAAGCTTAGTTGATTGGCCAGCGTCTCTTCCTGTGTGACTCTTGGCTATCTTTGTGCTGCTTGGGTGCAGAGAACACATCTCCTGAGCAGGACCCCTTCCATCACAGCCATCTGAAAGTTGCACCAGTCCCTGCTGCTTTTTCATTGCAGTGATGACTGTGATTTGGGTTTTTTGGCAACACATTTGTTCTTTTCTACAACAAAGAATGAATCCTTACTTGCTGGCAGGGTACTGGAGGAGCATAATAATAAACCATCTTTATTCTGGTGCTACCTACTAAGAGCAGAAGCAGAGGAAGCCTGTGATACATTCATTTCCTTCCTCCTTACCCTAGCAGGTAGAGTGACCAACAAATCACTTTCTTCCTAACTATATTTTTAGTGGAAGACTGTTATCATAACTCTTCTTGATCATCTCTTTTCCTAGACTAAAGTAGCTTTAGGTTCTTTCCTCTAGACTCTCCCCAATTTGTCTGCAATGGTCTCAAGACTGGAGGCTGTCCTCCTGTCAAGGCTTCACAAAAACCTTCTGTTGGAACAAAACCAACAGTGTGATTCTTCCTTTCCAGGTTATGCTCCTATTGAAGTACCTTATAGTTGACAAAGCAAATCTATCATTAAGTTGTCTCTGTCAGCATAAAGTTTGGATATTTCTCATGTAGAACCATGGCCAAATTGCACCAAGTCTGGGCTGGACTTTAAAAAGATTTAGATGTTAATTAATTTTATTTAAGCACCTGAATGCTTTTATGAAACTGATCTCTTGCATATTCTGTTGAGATTGGCACTTCTCATTATTAAGGTATAATAGCCATAAATATGGATTAATGGTTTGGCTTTGGGACCAGGACACCTTGATTACAGATAATGAAATGTCACTTTATTTCAAGACCTGAAGCAAGTAACTGAGATGCAATATCAGCTCCACTTACAATGTCACTATCTTGACCATGAAATCCTCAATGTAGTGCTGTGAAGGGGAGACGAAAGCTGCAAGCTTTGCCCAGTTTCCTTTGCACTTCAATAATCTTTACATTTACACTTCCAGTGACATGTCAAAGATTTGGATGTTATATTTTTGGATGAGAATTGAAATAAAATACTTCAGGCATGAAGTTAAGTCCTTGAGCCTGTATTCTCAGTGCAATACCAGCAGACCGCAAAGAATCAGAGACATACTTCACCCTGACAGGTTTTCTGTGTAATGCATGTATTTTTATGCAATACTAATTTAGTGTAAAGACCCCAATCTTGTCTGTAAAATCTAATGAAAAAAACCTAAAGTCAAATACTTGTTAAAAAAAAAGAAACAAATTCCACAAAAACAAACAAGAAAATGAAAATAAACAAGCAAACAAAACCTTACAAACAGCAAAAGCCAAAACAAACCCAAAACCCCGCAAAACCCACCCCACACTATTACTATCAGGTAAATGGTAGCAATTTCCAGGGCACTGCAATTTATAAAAATCTTCAAAATTATGTGGGGCAGCTCCTCAATTGCAGCTGACTTTTCCTAATTAAAACAAATTCCATTAGTTATTTCTAGGCTGTAAGTTGAAAGCACCACTATAGCTTTCCCGTCAATGCCGTAACATTTAAATATAACTTTAATGTGAAGTAATTAATTAGGAAATACACCATAGATCATCCTGGGAGACTCCTCTAGCAAGCAACTGGCACTACTTAAAAGTTTGTGTCTGCTTGAAAGTGATACACTTATGAAAACATATACCCCAAATTCTATAATAGCTTTCACCTAAGCCACTGTCCTTCTGCTTTTTGAAATGTGCAATAAATCCCTGTGCAAATGTAATATCACGCTTTCACATTTCAGTCAATAATCTCAAAACCAACAAATCTCAATTAAGCCTCACAGCTGCACGTTCTCTCACAGTGGGACATAGAAGACTATTTCTGCTTAAGAAATCCATGAAATGAAGAACAGAGAATCTAGCTCACTGACCCAAAATCTGTCTCAGAGTAAGGAACAAGGTCAGAAGGACCTATAGTGCTGGTCCATCCTAAAGAACAGCACTTGCCTGCAGCAAAGGAACTCTTTGATATACTTTAGATTTACTCATTGTGTTAGGCTTCACCAAAGGAATGTGCAAGGCAATTTCAAGACCAGGTTTCAGGATTATCTATTCTCTGTGGATAAAATTCAGGGCAGGTCTGAAGCACCATGATTGATACACACTGAGATTTGAAAAACAAAAAGCTTTGAATGCCACTTTCTTTTCTTGGACCTCCACGACGTCTTTTTTATTACTGGTAATTACTTGGAGGCTTTTGTCTGTAACCCTAAGAACTGGAGACTTTTTCTCTAAAATAAATACATAAATTTTAGATTGCTGTACAATCAGATGACCCCAGAAGCTCCAGCCTTAGGAAATACAGCAAGCATAAGAATTGTAAGACTGCAGTGCAAAAACGATGCTTGCCACCTTAACTAAACATTTTCTCCCAGGGTGAAATACTCCTTTAGTGCAGAGAACCCACATAAGAAATTTTGCATCGTATTATCATATAATTATATGGGCTTATTAAGAGTAATCATGGTAAGAACTGAACAACTCCTAATTCCCATGTCTGTAATGAGCACGTTACTGAGCTGCCTCGGCTGTGCACAGCTTTCTTTCAAGGCAGCAATTAGAGCAGACCCGACTGTGAGCAGGGTTAGCTGACATACGGCTTGCAGAACAATTTACTTTGACTGAACTGTTGTCACAAGTTGTTGAGTTTACAGTCACATGCAATTCTCTAGAGCTAATAATAATCTGATAACACAGAGAACATTTTTTCTCTTTCCTTCTTTAATGCATATCTATGAATTCCGAAATCTAAGTTTAAAGAATAATCTTCCTCCGTCCTGACCTTATGATTTCTCTGTGTCTTTGAATGGTACAATTAAAAGTGAGAAGGCAGGTCTGCTCCAAGTCTGATGTACAATTAGACCAAATTTAGTATGTAATATTAAAATGATTGTATCACTTTGGTGAGGTAAAGTACACACTAATCATACCTACCAGTTAAGTTCTGACTGGCAGCTGTGCTCTACTGCAGCTCCTCTGTTCATCTGGCAGGTGTCATTGGCTGTAGTAGAAAGCAAACAGTAAAATTCTGGTTGGGTAACTACTGAAAAAGCATCTTTTCCTCTATTTTCATTTCATTTGAGCAACATTCTCCAAAACACATCAACGTGTCTGTCTGTGCCATCCAGAAACGGTTCTTTAAAATGAAATTCAGCACTGGTCACATGGTCAGGGATGAGTGCTGAAGGCATTTCTCTCTCTAGCAGGAGCATTTGTTACCTGGTGACTACAACTGTACTGAGTCAAGGCCAACCACTGTGCTACAGTTTCAGGGAAGATGCTGTTGGGAATGACCACAGCTGTGTGAACACTTGAGGACAGTAACTGATGATCTGAAAACATGACTTTGGTGAGTACCATTTGCTTCTAGCAGTACTCACCTGCAGAAGTTGAATGGGAGCATGAAAATATAACAGCACAGCAATTCTCTTGTGCTAAAGAAGGCAGTTTTTGTCTGTTCAGGCATTTTGATAGACCAATTTTCTTCAATATGCTCTGAGTAAGTTGTAGTTCAAATTTGTTTTGAAGAAAATCACAAAATGCAAATGAAATGCTTCTGTCTCAAAATCCAAACATCATACATCTCTAGCTTATAGAACTGATCAAAGATGTACTAACACTGAAACAAATGCTGTTTTTCACACATTCCTCAATGCAAACACTAAATGTACCCTTAATTTCAGAGAGCTTTATTAGGAGGCTTTCTTACAAGAGTTGGAAAGAAATATAATGCTCATCTTTGTTTTCTTGTTCATGGTAATGCAAGGACAAGACCTAAAGCAATGCAGATTGTTGTGCAGATTTAATTTGTAACTCAGGGAATTTCTTAACATCTTCATAGGTTTCACTCTGGATTGCTGCACAACTGAACCAAGACAGTGAAAGATCAGAAAGGTGTTTCAGGCTGTTTAAATGCAGGAGGGAACTGAATATGGATGCATCTTTAACGGGATGCTGGCAAAGACTAGCATTGTTTAGCAGAACCTGAAAAACACCAAACAGGAGGGTCTTTTCTAACATCTCATCAGCCTTATAGCCAGGACCCAGAGTCCTGTCTTTAAAGACTTTCTTTTAGGGTCCTGCTGGGTGGGCTTTTGCAGCTGTACCCACGGCAGTCCCCTCTGGCCCCCTCTGAGTTCTTTCTTCCCTTGTGCTCATACCTACACCTATTTAATCAGTACCCAAGTGAGCTTTGTGGCTAAGCCTTGTACTTAATAAGATTCAAAGATTTCCTCTTGAATTCGGAACCACTCCTGAAAACACAATGTTGTGGGTTAGGAACGGCACTCCCGAGGTTGGTGACCTCTCCCTCCACGGAGAGTCTCCCGAGCCAGATGGTGTTCCCCTTCCCCCTCCCATCCGGTGGGAGACAGAAGGCAGAGATTACAGGGCGAGATAAGAAAGGACAATGAGATAAGAAAATGAAAGTAACAGCAACAATATTAATAATAAAAGGTGTAAGACAAAGAAACTATTTACACAGAAAAACCACGACAAAGTATCAACCAGCTCTTCCCCACCACACCATTTTTCCCTGCCCTGAAAGAGTGAGCGAGTCCCTTACTCCCGTACCTTTCAGTGAAGTGAGATAGTACAGAATCGGCTACTGTAAAAAATTAACCCTGCCCCGGCCGAAACGGGGACACACATCCACTTTATTACAGCAGTCTTCTTCCCTTGCTGGGCATGGTTTCAGTGCTGTACGTCCTGGTAGCTGATGGACAGAAATGAGTTTGAATTGGACTGCCAAAGCTTGCTGTGGGGCTTCATACACATTCTCCTCTCTAAACCAACTGTGAGCCTCTTCTTAACATCCAGCCTCTCCTCTCAGTTTGTTTATTTCCTGCTATAAGGCCCTTCTAACACCTGAATAATACCATTTAACCTAACGGCGTCCTATTTAACCTGGTGGTTCCCACTGTGGGTTAGCAGAAGAACCCATGTGGAAGAGTGAGGTTACCAGAGGCAAGGACAGTGCCTTCGCACACCAAAGAGCAGCTGCTTCTCCAAAGAAAACCCTGTCTCACTAGCAGTAGAGATGGGGATAAATGCAACTGCGAATTAGTGTACCACTTTTCCCAGAACATCTGGCATTGATACTAATCCGTTCTCCATCTTTCATCTTCCAAATTTTTTACTGCTTTACTACTATCTCTTGCACAATTAATGCAAGTTGTTTGTGCCCTTTTATGGCCACCGTATGTTGGAAATCTGAGCTCTGAAGGCAGACTCAGTGCTGCACAAGCTGCTGCAGTGTTTGAGTGGAGCTGCTGGAGTTCTGCCAGGGGAGGTTCCTCTGGACCCACCCTGCTGCACTTGCTGCAGTTGCCCAGATTCAATAATATTCCTGATAGCTCTAATGATCAGGGAAGACACTTGCACAGACACAAGCAAAAGTAGTTCTTACAATCCCCACGGATTGTCAACAATTGAGAGACTGAGCTGGAATTTGATATCTGTAAAAGACTCCAGTGAGAAATTTTCCAGGTTTATGCGCGGCTCTGTCCAGTAGTTGTTTGATGTCCAACTCAGAAATCAAAAACACCATTGTCACCAGAAATTCCTTTGATGAATATCTGAAAAAATACTTCTAGTAGGATCACTATTTCGTCTGATGTCTCTATTAAAAAAATAAAAAATAGGGCAAGTTACTCAGAAAACAAATTAATCTTCTTGAATATTATTTTGACAAGAAGCCCAGTCAAATCCCAATGTTTATGAAAGTATTCTGTCCTGAAAAAAATAGAGTTTTTGTGTCTGGGATATATAATTTTCTGACAAGTAACTTGTCTGTTTTCAAGCTACAATGCAGGTGATTTCAGTACAGACAATTTCCTGTACAGGTGATTTCAGTGAAACTCTGCACAGCCACAAGTGTCTGAATTAGTCTTGGATTTCTTCATGTAACAGGGACTGTGGTCCTGCACAAGTGAAGGCAGCAATAGCTCTGGCTGTCTTAGATGCTTGACAAAGGTACAGGTGGAGCATTTGGCTTGTAATTTTTGGATCAGACATCCCTTCTTCCTGTGGATCTTCTTTATGATGTGCACTGGCAAATAAAGTGTAGGCCTGGCTTCATTCTTTTTTAGAAGTGTTCATACTTTTGCTTTGGCTATTAGCATCAGTAGGCTTGGGGTTCTTGTTCCATTGTATGAAAAAAACCCCATAGTGTAAAACATAATTGTGTAAATAGAAATGGTTGGCTTGATTTTGAGAGCATGGAGGAGATCTCCCTGATCAATGAATGCCACAAGAGAGGCAATATTTAGCCTATATTTAGTAGGGGTAATAGAAGGATACTGAGTGATGAGGGCACAGTGTGATATGGACTATGATATTGAGTGGAAATATCACATGAGTGCAAATAGAACTCAAATTTCCCAAGTCAGCCAAATTGCAGGTAGTAAGAAAGTAGTGGCCATAGAAGATGAAACACCAAATATCTAATATATATATATATATATATAGTCATGGCATAAGTATAACTGGGTGCACCCAGAAAATACTGAGAAAAGGCTCCAGGTTGAACAAAAATATCTCTGTTTCTTTGCAACCGGAAATTAAAATAACTGGTGGGTTTGAGTTTGGTTTTTTTAATGACTTCAGAGTGTCTGTTACTCCAAAATTGTGCGGGGAGGGTGTCATCTTCTGCCTTTAAGCTGGCTACTCTGCTGGTGAGCACAATGAACACTGGAAAACAAGACTATTGCAGCATGAACCAGTTGTCATCTTGAGGATGGACTTTTCTTTTTTTAATCTTTCTCCAAATGGGTAAAGGTTTCAGCTTTGTAATTTTCTGGGGGAAGACGTAATTCTTCCTGCTCGGAGAGAAATCTTGAGGAATTGCATGAGCGACATTTATTCTCTCTCTCTTTTTTTCCTCTCTTTTAAGCATTGTTATTTCTGTGTCTTTAAGCAGCTTTGCACTGTGGATCACATCTATTTTGAAACCTAGAGAGTAAGTTTTGTATGAATACCAGTTAGGGAACCTGAATCCTTATCAGCAAGACTCAAATCCCATTAGTATTACATTTTGCATAAAATATTCAGAATTAATTACATGTATTTGTAAGGCAAAGGAGGTGTAAATTAGTAAATAGAAAAAAAAATATGTAGGAAAGCATGGCCTGAAGTGTGTATCTGAGATTTGGGAAGTCATGCATAATGAATAAGTAAGCATGCTGTTGAATTTGGATGGTATCTGTAGGTGGATGATGGAAATTGCACAGCACTGATGTGTAAATAATGCACAATCCCTTAGTAACTCTGACCTGTTACTTATGAAACAGAGGAGAATGTGCCAGGAGGAGCCTGACAATAATGCTCAAAATAAGTCTCTGCATGAACATGTACAGCTCCCAGCAGCCATCACAAAGGCAATATCACAATTTGGGAATGGTATTGTGATGATTGCTTCACCTCTCATGCCTTCACTCATCACAATGGGTTTTTTGCAACTCTATGGATGAGGGTTTCCATTGCAGCATGTTTAAATACTGAACTTTTCAGTTGCTGGAGGGAAAATTCACCTAAAATGTGTGTCCTCTCTACATGTAACTGAAAACAAGTACAAGCACAATCTAATTTATTTATAAAACTCAGAAATGGGCATGTGCTGCTGTAGATGAATCTGAAAGAACAGCTGGCTCAAGCTAGATGCTGTGGATTGAAATACTAATTAATGTTTTTCTAAAGGCTGTATCTCATACTGCAGTTCACCCCAGGACTAGGGAAAAAGGATATTCACAGCAAGAGGCTGAGCATTTCCAGTGTTTATATGCTATTGAAACTTCACTCAAAAGTACCACAAACTTACCCTGAGCTCTTCGTCTGCTTCCACATCCCTAAATGGCACTTTGCAATAGACCACAGTGTTTGTACTTGGAGCAAAACAATTGTAAATACAGAAGCTGGTAAGCAACCAGTGTTTTCTATATCCTGACATTTTATCCACTGCCTCTCTGCTCAGGTAATTGCCGTGCTGTGGGCAGTGGAGAGACCCCCAGGAAACTCTGCCTAGCAGGAGCATGAAAAATTGTGTTGTCTCCAAGAGGGGCCATATGCTGGGGAGTCCTCCTCCAGACCCTCTTCTTTTGGTAGGTAAAAGTAACTACATATTTTGAAATCTGGAGAAAATAAATCCTCTACATATTTTTCCAATTACACAGGACAAGAAAACCCCTTTACCCTTTATTTGATTTCCACAAATTAACTGGAGGGGACTAAGTTGAAGGCCTTGGTCTTTCTCCAGTTGGCAGCAGTGTTTTGGCCTTTATTTCAGCCCCTGGCCTCTGAGGCACCAGCACTCCTGCTGTCCTGGCAAGTTGCTCCAAAATAAAATAATAGTGTGGCTTTGGTAGCTTCGCATTAGGGTTCTTATTGCCTCACTGGTGAAGTGTCCCTTCCTTACTTGGGGAGGGAGCTTCAACAGCTTCTCTCTTCCTGTTTGTTAACAAGACCAAAGGAAGATCTTTCCACAGTACAGAACCCAGAGCTTTGTCCCTGTCTGACATGCTATCTAAAAAATCGATAAAGGAATTAAATCTTTCAGAAAATATCTTAGATACTTGTGATATTTGTGCTTGAAGGTGATGTATGTTTGTCTCTGAATATGGAAAAATAACTCCTGTCCAGTGCATTCAGAATGGATAAACAAGTTGTCATGCATAATTTTAATGGTGAAAATAACTTTGAATGGGTGACAGAATGAGGGTAAATGCATTTAATATGAAATCCTTGTTAATATATGGACACATAGGCTATATTTCTCATACATGGTGGTGTAATTTCTAAAGCTCCAGTTCTACTCAAAAGAGAAATCATCAGACCATGTGGAAACTCTCCCCCTCCCCTTCCTTTAAGTGGTGTGATACATGCGCAAAAGAAGGAGCTGGTGAAGGCAGAAGCCTGACAGGGACAGCAAAACCCCCACGAGAGGCAGCCACTGCCTCCTTTGCCTACAAGAGGAATTGCTGGTGGTGGTGAGGGTTTTGGCTGTGGGGCAGGGCTGCTCTGGTGGGGGGCAGAGGCAGCTCAATACAGTGGCTTTTGTGAAGCTATATCAGGAGATGTTCACTGTGAGAAAACAGAGGTTCAGCTCCTTCTGCTCTATCAAGAACAGTTGCACCAGTCTTGTCCTCTCCTGACCCATGTAACATTGAACCTCTGTGGAGGATGTCTGTGTTTATAACATGACACTCTGATTTCAGCTGAGCTTCTCTGGTGTGGTGGGGGAAGCAAATAAAAGCATGAAAAAGGGGCTAAAATGTATTTGGAATCTTCTGCCCTGATGTCAATGACCATGATAGCTGCACTGTTGCCATGCTGAAGGCAGTCTTTTTCTCAATCAAAACACAAGAAAAGGGAACAAGTCACAATGTTGGCACTATAATTTCATTTCTAATGGGTTTTCTACTATCTGAAGTAAAAGCCCAGCACTGCCAGAGGGCTCTTGAATGGTTTTGACTAATATAAACACGCATTCAGATGCAATTCTTCCTTTGCAAGCTGATCCCATAGTGTATTTACCTATGCCAATCTCTTCTGGGGGTAGCTTGATGACACACTTCCAGCATAAGAATCACTAAACTAGATTTAGTCATATATACTTGAGTCACAGTCTTGTGTTACTTTATTTAGTACAGGCCATTAAATATTTTTACCTCTGTATTAGGGTCAGGATAGGAGAACTAATCAAGAGAGATTCACGGAGGCTTTATGTGTCATACAAAGTACTCAAGCTAATCTTCCACACTCAAACTTACTCCTCAGCACATGTGACTGAGAGAAAAATACACAGAGGTCACACATTTCATGTATATACACATGTATTTACATGTGAGTTTGCTGAGACAAGTGCACATGTGTGCAAGGGAAATACTAAACATTAAAACCATATTCATTTCAAAGCAAAGCTTTTCAAGGTGAGAATAAAGATGTTCAAGGTGGCAGCCAGAGCAGAGGCACAGAATCCCCAGCCTGGTCTGACCTGAAGATATTTTGTTGATACACCATGGAAGCACTGCAGTGGCACAAAATACTGCTTAGTTCAGCACTGCTACCTTGGAGCAGGACATGGTTATTGGGGTTTCCAAGCACATGGTTTATTAATATATTAAGAGATAGTTACACTGGTGCAAACATCCTTGCTACACAGAGGCCCAAAGTAAAAAGACATATTTGACAAAATCATTTTGGAAATCTTAATCTATTTATCCTCTTTAGTATTCATCTTGTTAAACATGCACAGCACTAGATAAATTGGTACTACTTAAATATTTATCAAATGTCTTCCTGCATGTTTAAATAGCAAGCAGGCAGCCAGTCATAAACATAAACTTTTTTTTAATCATTCCTCCAGGATCATCTACATTTCTTCTTTGGCCCTCAAAGGCTCATCATCACAGTCAGCCCAGTGCCACAGAGCAGGGAGAAGCAGGGCAGGGTCTGACAGGCTGTGCCAGGGGTGTGGGAGCAGAGCCCAGAACCCCCTCGGGGCTGGGCCCCAAGTCCTTGGCACAGCAGTGCAATCCCTGTGTGGGGCTGCAGGGCTGGAGCTGTGCTCAGCCTCCTCACACGTTACCCAGTGCTGTGTGAGGCACCAAGGAAGCATTTCAGCACATTTTTATTCAGAACAAGTTTTGTTTACCCCCATTATCCCAAATCTCACTCCAGCTTCAAGCTGCTGTATTATCACAACCTTCTTCTGCAAATAAGCTTTAAAAATGTAGTTTGCATCACTATCAGGAAGCTTAAAAGCAGGATGGAAAGAAGAGAACTATTTTAATATGAACTACAAAATCACAGCAACAACCATGAACACAATCTCATCCCACCCCCCTGTTTTACTGGTGACTGGTACATTTAGCAGTGCTGAAGTCTGTGCCAGCTGCACACAAGGAATTGCAATTAGAATTTGGTTCCAGCCATGTTTCACACAGCACCAGTGCCAGCCAAGCACAAACATGCCTTCCACTGCTGGGAGCTAGAAGGGGATATGGAAGCAAAGGGTCCTGAGCACACCAGGGCATGGTGCAGACCTGGGTTCTGGCACCAACACCAGATGTCTCACAGGTTCCCTGGGCCCAGCACGGTTTGTTTCAACTGCATGAGTGTTGACAGGGCCAGAGCACAGCCATGGACACCCTGTGCTGCAATAGCATCTTCCCCTGAGGAGCCAGGCACTTCACAAGCATCTTTGCTTTCCTTCTACAGACAAGGAAATCAGTGAAAAAAGAGGTTATAATAACTTTCTGCCATATGTATTAAAAGTTGGGGACAAAAGAATCAACAAAATCAAACTCCTCTGACTCCTGGGTCTGTGCTATTCCCACAAAACCATGTTTGACCCTGCTCCATATGCAAGCAAGAATACTGATGGTGCATTATTCTTTTCATTGTACACAATAGGACGTTTAGTGTCAATGGTTCAGTGACAATATTTGAAGTTGTTACAAGTAGAGTTTTTGGGGGCCCAATTCTGTGCCTTCCAAAACTTTCTTTAATCACACAGATGAAGTAGTGGAGGGTGTCCTCATAAAATACGCAACTGATGCCAATTTGAGAGACAATAGCAAGCATTTTGGAGACAGAATTACTCAAAATAGTCTTAGAAACTGGGAAAGTTCTAAATCAAATACATGAAATCAAATAAAGCAAAATGAAAAGGAGGAAAAAAATCAAACACACACCCAAAAAACCCCAAACCCTGAAAATACATGCCTTACAGCAGTATTGCATAAGAGATTCTGGGTATTGCAAGACCCAATACACACACTGAGTATGTTCCTACCAAGAAGGCAAATTCATCAGTGCATGAAGAGGCTTTTGTGATGTGAGATGCTGTTAGGTTGCTATCCTCAGGAAAGCTCTCAGCTGGAGTAACAAGTTTACACAGGGGAATTATATGTTTCAAAGGACACTTGTAAATTGGAGAGAGGTCACAAGACAGAAATGACAACATGACTCTTAGGATAGCTTTGAAGAACTGGGCTTTGATCCAGAAACCAGAAGACCAGGGAAAGGACATGATAACATGTTCCAGTGCGTGTTTCAGCATTTCAAACACTGTTACAAGAACAGCAATCAATTATTGCCCATGTCCACTGAGGGAAGGATGAGCAGAAAGTAACCTAATTTTCAGCAAAGAATATTTAGGTTAAATATTAGGAATTCTTTTTTATTATGAGCATAATTAAGTGTTGGACCAGACTGCCTGAGGGACATGGTCTGAGGCCCTGCCTTCAAGGGAGCTGCTAGAATGCAAGTTGGACTCTAGAGTGCAGGATGTCCTGGGAAGACTTTGCAGCTGGGAGGGGTAACTGGGGACCCTTCACACTCTGTTTCTCTACACACGTGGTATTTCCTCTGTTGTGAGATCCACTGACCCAATGAAATGTAATATTCATGACACTACTATCCGTCTTAATAGTCATCTGGTCTTCATAGCAGCTTCTGGAGCAAAAGAGAGAGGCTACAAGTTTGCCCCAACTGATTAAACAACTCAGTTGATACAACTGAATAAAAGTGCTCCAGAGAAATTATTTTGGTCACAAATAAGTTCAAAATGACTTTATACTATGATCAAAGCACTGCTAAATTTGTGCTAAACCTCTTTCTGCCCACCAAGACCTGACATTCTGCAGATTTGAAATACAGCAACTGAGGCAGCCTGGATACAAAGGTTAACCTAGACAGATTAATATGAGCTTGTATAAAGCTCTTAATGCTATTCCAAATGCTAATAGTGACTGACATTATAGGGTTTCCTGGAACTGATTTAGAAAGACAAGAATTGTTTGCAATAAAAGTCTGTTTATCTAACCAGAAGAGCAAGAATTCCTTAACTACCCAGCAATTTAACCAATTATGATATCATTTAACAGAAAAATAATTTCTAAACATGACATTCATCAGTCTGATTTCCCAAGACACTGTACGTACCATACACTGCTCTTCAAACAGGGCTCCAGATGCACTGCAGAAATATATGTTGGCAGAAAGCTGTGAAACAAGGCAAGTTTTAACCATTTTGCCATTCAGTAAAGTGAACTGCAGCAAGTGCAATGTTCTCCTCAAGGTGAGAACAAGTGGTACAGACAGATTCCCAGTGAGGGGCTTTAGATTCTCAATGCCCATCCCCATGTCTGTTGTTCCAAGCCCAGGGTTGGACAGCTCCTGGTTAAGCAGTAAATGATCCTCAGTGCTCTTCAGCACGCAGGTGCTTTATGGAGTTGCTTTAGAAGCTTTTCAGCCATGCACATTTCTCCTTTTTATTTCAGCTAAACACCTAATTTTCCCTTTTCTTTTTTTTTTTTTTCTTTTTAGTGAAACAACAAATGTGAGACTATTGTGAATCTGGCAAAGGCATAAGAGGAATTTTGAGAACCTCAGGGAGCTGAGCCATTTCACTGAGAGTAATCTTAGCTCACAAATAGAACAGCAGTCCCTGGTAGTATTGCAAATGCCGTTTCAGCAGTAAAAATATCTTGGATTTTTTTTTCCCTCTTAAAGAAAGAGAGAAAATAATATACTTTAAATCTTTAAGTGCCTCTGCCAAGAACTTTAGACCAGATGATCCTTGAGGTTCCTTCCAATCTGGTATTCTAAGATTCTGTCATTTAAGCTTCCAGTAATAAATTACTATCTCTCCTCCTCCATCACAGAAGAACTTCCATGTTAAAAAAGAAATTGAGCTTCTCAGTAAAAATCAAAAGACAAGCTACTTACAGAAAATAAATATCAAAATGACTATAATATAAACTAACTTAGGCTGGAAAATCAACTTGAAAAAATTTTCAAGTATATGTGTAATTCTGTATCATTTAGTACAAACTAATAACATTTGATATGTACCAGAATTCAAATTTGGTAGACAGCTAAACACACATTTATCTCCTCTTGTTGAGTTTAGTGTAAACTGTATTCATTCCTATCCAAGAGAATGTTTCCTAGTATTTCTGAGAATTTTCATAGATTCACATAGGCAGAAAATACTTTTGATGTGATCTCTCTGCTCTTTCTTTGGCAACTCCTGGGCAGAATTACTATGCATGCTTTTTTATAACATTTTGCTGGGTTTTGCTCTGTGTATTGAGATACTCTGCAATCTACTTAAATCCAATTACAAAACCACTGCACTGTGCATGTTTCATAATATGAAACAGCTGCTAAGGAAAGCTCAAAATACATCTCATGTGCACTTTTTAATTACATGCCTTTACCGTACCAACTCTCAGCTCATACAGAATATATAAACTAATACATTTTACTGCAGTGAATTGTGGATTACTTTTTATAGGATGATTGCTTCTACAACTACAGCACAAATTGGGAATTCATTTATTTTCATACTACAAATAGCAGAGGGTAACAACTACAAATGTGAAAAAGCAAATATTCAAGCCTGTACAGAGGCAAATGCTCGGATATGCAAGGTGCAACAGAAACAGAGAAAGCTTAACCAAAACATGGTGAAAATTACTATTATTTGGACTATGCCTCTAATTCCCTTGTAAGGCCTTTCTGTGGCTGCCTCATCAAATGGGCAGAATGAAATGCAGAGGAATTTAATGAAGTGTCCATTTAGCGAGAGAAATGGGAACAGGAGTTTGCAATCTAAGCTCTAAGCTGTTAGACCTCAGATCTTCAAATATCTGTAATTCAATGTCCAGGGAATTCAGGAGCAGAAAGACTGCCACAATACGAGTGAGGCTCAGATTTACAGATAAAGCATTACAATAATAAATAGTGGCTTCTAGATTTGTCAAAAAGCCTTTTCTACCTTAGCAGCTGTGAAGGATTTGCAGGCTTCATATGCTGAAGGGAATACTGCTGCTTTCTAGTTGGAATTGGAACCAAAGTCCCAATCATTTATCTGTCGTGTCCACTTTGGACCACTGTCTGTTCCAAGAACAGACCATCTTTTTGAAAACTTGTTTCATTATTTAGCATATTTTTTTCAAATATAAGTAATTTTTTTTCTAATATAATCTTTTTTAATACAATTATTAAGAAAAAAAAGAGAAAAGTGTAGAAGTTCTACATGGTAAAATTCAAGAATGGTGCTACACTATCCTAATATCTTCAGTTTGTCAAAGGAAAAGTCTAAAATAATCTCATAAAGGTCAAATGGCACCAAACAGTGTTGGACCAAGACGCAGAGGTCAGACTTGAAGATTTACTATCACCACAGAGAGGTAACACACCTAATTATTTGGTATTGCTTGGTACTGTGGACCCACTACAGTAATCATCACTATTGCAAGGCTGCTCAAAAGAGTGAAAAAGAAACTGGAAAATTAAGCTGGTCTACTGAGGTGAAGGTTAAAATTTTAGTCTTTAATGATGAGAGAAGATGTCCATTCAGACATTTCAGAGTACACCAAAGTGCATATCCAGGTACCTCTTCCCAAGAGTCTGCCCTACCTGCTAGCTTAATAGTGAAACTAGCATAATTCTTCCTTGATTTGTGTATGTTGTGCACATGAATCATATGCAAGGCAATCACAACAGTCCTCTATGGCTTATGAAACAATGTCTGACCATTCCTTTCTTCACAGCATGCAGTACAGACCAAAGAGTGCAGGACTTGCCACAGTCCCTTTTATGAAAGCAGGTGATGAGCAAACTTGATGAAAGTTGGTCTTTTCTTTGCTCAGATTATGAATGATGTGTGCAATGTCTCTGTTTTCTGTGTCTGTGTGGGCCTCTATTCCCAGGCCAAAGGGTGCAGACTGCAGGATGTACTCAGGTGAATGACCTGCACCCCGAGACTTCACTATTCCTTGAACTGTACCAGTCTGGAGACTCATGTGGATTTATGGAGCCAGAGACCAGACACTTGAGCAAAGATCAAACAAGCATAACAAGGTGGATGCACCCCTGCTGCACTCATCAGCTCAACTGTGAACTCAAGCAGAGAGGGAGGGAAGCTGTAGCCTGCACTAGGGCACAACAGAAAGGCACCCTGTGGCTCCTGGAGCATGAGGATGATTCTTGCTCTGCTGCCTGCACAAATACAGCTGTGTGCTACCTCAACTCAGGCTACATTTTAAGACTACAGATTAACTTTAAAGCAACAAACCTCAGGTGTCCTCCAACATACATGTTCTCTGTTCTTAAAGGTTTAATGTTGCCATGAAATACTTATAAAAAGAAAATAATTTGATATTCTGACATGCAAAAAGACAAAGAAACAGGGATAAAGGTCAGCTTTTCTTTTTTACATCTTACATGCTTCAACAGTAGAAATACTTCACAATTTCTTGGTCTCTTATAGCTTAGCAGCAGGAAGGTAAAATACAGGAAATAATAAATGAGAACATTAGGGAAAGAAAGAGACAATCTTCACAAAATTCTGAAAATACCTTTCTTGGAAAAAAACCCTCATTACATTATAGGAAAAAAAAAATCATTTTGCTTGGATCATGTTATTATCAGGGCTGCAGTCTTTTGCTCAGCCATAATGATCAGTTTTGTATCAAGCTTGAGATGACCAAGGAGGGAGCAGGTGGCAAAGGGGAGAGGTTGCACTCCTGTTTTGTGTGATAACAACTTGTGGGTAGTAGGCTGCTATCCCAACCATTCAGTGAAAATTGGGAACTTGGGATGGGGACAGAAATGTTGGGGGAATTTTAAGTGTGGAGCTGAATATGAGGAGAGAGAGTTCTAGTTCATCACCTAGACCAAGAAACCTGGACAATGATAAAAGTTGCTCTCCACTCACCCTGTAAGAACCTTGGGGATCAGGTGCTCAGCACAGCTCTGCGAAGGGCTTTTAAAAGCCAGGCCTTTACTATCCTGCTAATAAATTTATAGCTGAGGTAGTCTGTATTAGATAAACAGTTATACCTCATATAGTTCATTTGAGGAGACTTGCACTAGGTGTAAAGTTAATAATAGAAACTGGAGCGAAGGAGCCCTGTCAGGTTAATCCTGCAAAGTATGTTGTTTATGAGCTCCCTACAAGATGTTGTAGGTGGTAGTGTCATTCTCCCTGAAATCATAATGAACAGATGCTTTTCTTTCTTGTGTTTTGTTGTGCTACAGATTATTTAATACTGATATTAAAAATAACCTTCTTCCAATCTTCTTTACTCACGTCAGACAGCATTTACTACAGAGCAAGCAGACAAAAGAAGGTCACTGCAGCAGCTAAGCTTCTGAGGTAGGATTACATATTGTCAAAAGCATGAGATAGTCACCCTGTGCTGAGGGGGCTTCTGCTTGTCAGAGAGTCACAAATAAAGATGAAAATGGATCATTTTTTTTCCTGAAAAGTGACTATCCAGATCATTGACTTTGCCTCTGTGATAGTGTTCACATTTGTACTCAGTTTAGCTGATTAAATATTTTTGTAGTGTTCTGTTCTCACTGACATACAGATCCTTTTATTGGATTCATGGTTTGTGTAAACCATGTAGTATTATCTCTCTTGCCTCTGCCCAAGCAGTCCATCTCAGGTCCTGCCTTTCAGAAGAAATTTATAAATGCATTGATTAAAAAAAAAAAAATCCAACATAATAAGCCACGAGAGAGAAGAAGAATCTATCAGTTCTAATCTCCAGGTGTCCATGGCAGTAGCCTGAGGTGAGGCCACTGTCCCACATACAGCTGCTGGCCACTTGCACCATCTGCACAGATGAATTTGTTAGCTAGGACTGAACTTTGTGACTGTGCCAGTGGGACCCAGCCCAGCTGAAGCCTGTATGTCCCCCACAAGATATCAGTGTATCACAAGAAAGAGCTGCACTGGTAGCCAGTGTTTAACTGGTCACAACAAGGAATTACCAGTACTGAGAACAGACAGCCCTCTGTCTCATGGCAGTACCCTGATTTTTGAAGGGGAAGGCACCAAACTGTGTGTTCAAGTTTGGTAAACAGGAGCATCCTTATTTAAATATCTCTTTCTCTATCAGGTGAAATTACACATGTGCAGGAGGTTTTCAGGACTTCATCTGAAAGTGCTCATTTAAAGCCATAAGTTGCTTAGTAACAAACTGAAATGTCCTTGCTGATATGGCCATGTCCTCTATCAGACAACTCATTGCATCTAGTTCCCATAGAAAGAACCTTGGAGATGCTGAGCAGGAAAGTTTTGTCACCTGAGAAGTGTAAGGTGCTGGAGCTGGAACCAAAATCTGGACTGGTGGTTGGCCATTGCACCCCAACCTGTTACCAAGAAGTATCAGAACCAAGCCAGGAACTTGAAAAGAATGTGAAAATGCAGAGAAGTGCATGGAATGAAGCTGCAGAAAATCTTGACTCGCTGCAGCCAGACATTTTGATTTTCTTTTGTGTTATTAATTTTGTTCTCGTGTCAAAAAGACATGTGCCTTTCCCACTTTTGTTTCAAGCATTCCTGACTTTGTAGTTTATCAGGATGCCACGAGTCAAAGCTTGCAAGCAGAAATAAAACACAGAAATGATGGAAAAACAGAGTCTTTGGTGGGGGGGGAAGCTCATAAAAGAAGATACAAATTCCAAGTACATGCATCATGTAATCCCTGTCATTTTGTATCTTTGTTTAGCTGTGAAATCTGTTATAGCAACTACTACTGGTTTGCTTCCTCAGATGAAAAACAACAAATATAATTTTTAAGTTCCCTGTTGAGTTGACGTGCAGATTTATCGCAGTCACAAAAAAGGGGCACAACAGAGTGTAATGGCTAGACGTGTAGCTGACAAAGCATCAACTCTCTGAAGGCATCCTAAAGTGATATAAATCTTCCATTCAAATGAAGGCAATCCTTACTGAAATCATATCCTAAACTGCCATGAATCACAGATCTACAATGAAATGTCACATTGTTTTCTAAGCTTGAGAATTAATGTAAGATTGTCCATGTCATATTTTTATTTTTCCATGGAAGAAAGAAATTAAGCGATTACATGTCAAGCACACAGTAATTGTACTGTTTCCCACCATTTTCATGGATTTGGAATCCATAATTATTTTGTTATTTGCACATTTTGTGTCTAATACAGCAACATATTCCTCCCGCTTGCTCTAACTCCAGCCCTGGGCGAGGCTGGCTCCAGCCTCGAAGAGTTCACAGCTTGGAGTTCGGGTTGTGAACTCATACAGCCTGTAATCCTTTAAGCCTTGCATCCCACAGAAGAATTAAGGATGAGGAAGGCTGCAGCTGTGGATGTTGGGGCGGGGAGAAAGGGTGACAATGGGGAGCTGAGCAGGAGGAGGTCATGGGCTATGCAGGTAGCTGATGAGTGCTGCTGGGCAGCATTTGCTAATTGGGAGGGCTGTCAGAATCCAAAGGGCTAAGCCAGGCCTGAAAGGAGAGACGGTATTGAGGAGCAGGAGGAATGGCAGAGCTAGGCAGGGGGCACAGTGGCAGAGGGCAGGGAAGGACTCAGGGGCTGTAACTCACAGGAAGCAGTGCAAAATGGGCAGGCATCGGGCTAAAGGGTAGAGCTGGCAAGAGGGATAAGTAGAGTGATTTGATTTGGGGATGCTGGTAGAATGCTGGATGCAGTCACTCTGACATGTTCTTGGCAAAGGGTGTACATAAATCACTTTTCGCCACAGCCCTGGAGCAGGGAAGGCATGCTGATCCTCTCCCATACCTACATGCACCCTTCTCTCCCTAAGCAAACATCCAGAGGAAGACTAAGCACAATATAAGACGCTTTCTATCTTGTCCCTTTTCTTTTTGGGAGGTGGAAAGTTTGGAGTTATGATTTTAAGTCTCTTCAGGGAATACTATACCTAGCTTGACTCCAACTAATGAAAAAGGCTATTTATCTAATAGACCTTTAATCACAAGCTCTACTTAAAAATCAATTACATGATACAACCATTAGAGTTAAGCTCTAAATCTCATGTATCTTCCTGTTATCTGAGGATTTTCCTCTGAGATAACAGAGATGATTGATATGCAGCCAGATTTTCAAATGCTCACCACAGAGTATGGGTCAGGTTTTTTCATCCAGCTGTTACTGTTTTCAATGCTTATACAGCAGGTTTTCGGAAGCCTTATCACCTACTGTGCTGTGGTTTGAAAGACTGCTTCCTCATTTATGTGAACAATTAGGGTTCAGCTGCGTTGGGAGCCTGACCACAGCTCTGAGTGCTGACACAATTTAAACGTTTTGGCCATAAAGAACAGAGCTAGAAGGCATCCTGATTAAATTTAGCCCAATCGACCTAATAAGGCACAAAGGACCACAGACAGAAAATGATGCATTCCCTCAAGGACAAATTTTCTTGATGTCTCTGAGCTTGCTAAGACTCCACCGTATTTTTACACACTGTGCCTCTCTAATGTGACTGTGTTCCATGTGCAGGCAAACCAGAGACCAGCTCATCCTGCGCCGTGTCCACAGGAGTGTGCAGCTAAGCAAGCCCAGGCACAGCTGCGATTTGGATGGCAGGGGTACAGAGAATTAGGGCTGCAAACTGGTGCAGTATGTCCCACTTTACAGTTGTCTACCTCTACCTGACGTGCAGTTAGCAGAGAAGAAACATCAGAGAAAGGTCACCAGCTGCTCAGAGCAGTTTCAGGTCAGACACATGCTTGGGGTTGCCAGCAATGTAACAGGAGGCAGCTGAAGAGGTCATGCCTCCATTTACCATCTCACAGCGACAAGCTCTGACATCTTAACAAGGTGCTACTCAGGCAACACATTTTCAGTATCCAATACAATATAAATTATCTTAACTCAGTCACTTCCAGACATGTTAAATGAGTCCTTTATTTCAGGCTAGATCCCAGTAATATAGAAAAACTCAGATATGACTGGAAAGCTTTCTTATATTGATAGCAATATCCATGAAAATAATCAGGAGATTTGTCATACATGGGTAATACTAATCATAAAATAGGTGTTGGTCTAGTCTGCTGAAGAAATGCCTCCATCAGTAGTGTTGGTCTTGATTCAGGTTCAATTTTTGTCTGAAAGCTAGTATCTTTTTCCTGTTACTCTAATTTCATGATTTCATGTCCTTATTTATGCAAACTACAGTCATTTCTCATCCAGAAGTACTGTAGTAGCCTACCATAAATGGTAGAAAACCTATAACTTGTCTGAATTAGTAACTCAGGAGTAAATCTAAATGTCTTTGGCTCCAGCAAGTCAAGACTTTGTGCAGTTTCATTCCACACTCTTCTCTGCATTCCCACATTCTCTTTGAGTTCCTACAGACTATTCCATCCTTGCAGATATCTATCACTACAGCCATATGCCTTCACTCTGCATTTTAAAATCAGCCAGCGAGTCACTGAGGTCAGTAGGACTTGGCTTTTCTGGTTTAACCCTGAATGGAAGCAAGGGAATCAAACTCACCACACTGTCTCATTAACAGTGTTGGGCACTCACAATCCATTATCTGGAAGGAATATTCTCTTGTATTTAGAACAAGTTTCATCCAAGGTTTAAGACAGGAACTGTAATTCCCTTTGTCAGACTATCTGACTAATTTAACACATTTGTCCATCTGTCAAGGTGTTCTGTTTTCCCCAAGACTACTGTCCTAGGGTGACTATGATGCCTGTATCCCCAATCGTCTGTTCTGTGTGTGCTGTGTGTTCTGTACCTTTAAGACTGGTTCTGAGAGTGAGNAACCCCATTCGGAGGTTTCCTCCCAAATTTGCCCTAAACCAGGACAGCTACTCAGTTGTTCCTCACTGACACCTGGCTTAGGATGCCTATGACAACTATAACAAGAACTTGGACAAGAGCCTTTCTGTGAGCTCTGTACCACTCCATTTTGTGTTGTGCCTTTACATATCCTCCTGCTGAACAAGCTAAGATTAACTGGTCAGAATAATTCTTCTGTGTGCAGCCAGTGTAGCAACTTGTTCTTTGATGTACATTGCTGCCAAATGCCCTGAGCTGAAATACAGGTAGATTTCAGCAACACTGAATACTGCCTGTGGGAGAACTGTTCGATGTTTGGCCAGGCTTAAATTAGCAATGCAAAATGGTGCCATAGCTGTAGCCTTGTTTTGTTTCTGCCTGCAAAAAGGAGACTAACTGCCTTCTCCATCAGTTTTTTTACTGATTTCCAAGGAACCAATGGATGTCCAACAAAAATTCTTGCTTTGTCTTGCAATGCATTTGTGATGCTGAATAACAGAGAGTGTAGTAACAGGGGCAAGAACCATGTTCATATTTCACTATTGCAATAGAGGAATCACATTAATATACCAAAGTTGCAAATCAAAAGCACAAAAAAATCTGCACGAGGCAGAAGCACAGCAGCCTTTGAAAGTGTATTGCAACCTGTAAGAAAAACACTTATCATTTTACCAATAAATCACTGGCCTTTGGGAACAGAGAACACTTAGGAACACAGATAACAGCCCTAAAGGAAATGCTAAACCCATCAGGAAATAAGGACACCTCTCGAGACGAGTAAAACAAGATTTTTTTTCAGAAGTTAATGAGGTAAGTCATCTTTATGGGAAAAGCAAACCCGCCTGACCTCGAACCAACCCTCAGAGGCAATTGCCAAGGGGAGATGGCACGGCCATGTCCAGGACGGCGAGGCGGGATGTGCCTTGGCGGAGCCCGGCCACGGGTCCCGGCGTGGCGGAGCACCTTGCCGGCCCGGAACAGGGCGGGAGCCTGCCCGGGACGCAACAGGTCACCGATCGTTGCGCACTCACAGGGGTGCGGGTTCAGCCTGACCCGCTAGGCTGCATTAGACCTGCCGCGGCACAGAACCTACCCCTATCCCCAGCTCCGCTCGCCCAGCACATCCTGTCGGGGTTAAACCCCTCACGCTCCTCCTCTTCCTCCCCCGACCATCCTGGCCTGTCGGGGTGGTCCTGCAGCCCCGGCCCGGGGCAGAGCCCGCCCTCCATAATCCATGCGCGGGCGGCACCGCCACCACGGCTGCCGCGGCGCTCTGAGGCGGAGCGGAGCGGGCTGTGCTGTGCTGGCCGTGCCCCGCCGCCTCCGGCTCGCTGTCCTCGCTCGACCGGTGAGTGCTACGGGCGGGGTGGTACGTGAGGAGGGGTCCCGGGCAGCTCCGGCGGAGCCGTGGGGGCAGCAGGCGGGGATGAGGCTCCTCCGCCTTCTCCCGCTGCGGGCAGGAGGTCCTGGTCGGGAGAGAGCGGCCCCTTCCCTTGCGGGAGGAGAGCGTCGGNGGGGAAGCCGCTCCACGGGGGGGGAGGAGGAAGAGGGCGGCCGCTGAGGGCACCTGCCCGGGGCGAGGATGGGGGAGGCGGGCAGTGGGGCTGATCTGAGCCGTCTCGGGGAGGCGGACAGGGACGGGGGCTGTG